>OX451737.1:1301691242-1301693742 GCA_948472305.1 Vicia faba | reverse complement strand
ATAGATAGATAGATAGATAGATAGATAGATAGATAGATAGATAGATAGATAGATAGATAGATAGATAGATAGATAGATAGATAGATAGATAGATAGATAGATAGATAGATAGATAGATAGATAGATAGATAGATAGATAGATAGATAGATAGATAGATAGATAGATAGATAGATAGATAGATAGATAGATAGATAGATAGATAGATAGATAGATAGATAGATAGATAGATAGATAGATAGATAGATAGATAGATAGATAGATAGATAGATAGATAGATAGATAGATAGATAGATAGATAGATAGATAGATAGATAGATAGATAGATAGATAGATAGATAGATAGATAGATAGATAGATAGATAGATAGATAGATAGATAGATAGATAGATAGATAGATAGATAGATAGATAGATAGATAGATAGATAGATAGATAGATAGATAGATAGATAGATAGATAGATAGATAGATAGATAGATAGATAGATAGATAGATAGATAGATAGATAGATAGATAGATAGATAGATAGATAGATAGATAGATAGATAGATAGATAGATAGATAGATAGATAGATAGATAGATAGATAGATAGATAGATAGATAGATAGATAGATAGATAGATAGATAGATAGATAGATAGATAGATAGATAGATAGATAGATAGATAGATAGATAGATAGATAGATAGATAGATAGATAGATAGATAGATAGATAGATAGATAGATAGATAGATAGATAGATAGATAGATAGATAGATAGATAGATAGATAGATAGATAGATAGATAGATAGATAGATAGATAGATAGATAGATAGATAGATAGATAGATAGATAGATAGATAGATAGATAGATAGATAGATAGATAGATAGATAGATAGATAGATAGATAGATAGATAGATAGATAGATAGATAGATAGATAGATAGATAGATAGATAGATAGATAGATAGATAGATAGATAGATAGATAGATAGATAGATAGATAGATAGATAGATAGATAGATAGATAGATAGATAGATAGATAGATAGATAGATAGATAGATAGATAGATAGATAGATAGATAGATAGATAGATAGATAGATAGATAGATAGATAGATAGATAGATAGATAGATAGATAGATAGATAGATAGATAGATAGATAGATAGATAGATAGATAGATAGATAGATAGATAGATAGATAGATAGATAGATAGATAGATAGATAGATAGATAGATAGATAGATAGATAGATAGATAGATAGATAGATAGATAGATAGATAGATAGATAGATAGATAGATAGATAGATAGATAGATAGATAGATAGATAGATAGATAGATAGATAGATAGATAGATAGATAGATAGATAGATAGATAGATAGATAGATAGATAGATAGATAGATAGATAGATAGATAGATAGATAGATAGATAGATAGATAGATAGATAGATAGATAGATAGATAGATAGATAGATAGATAGATAGATAGATAGATAGATAGATAGATAGATAGATAGATAGATAGATAGATAGATAGATAGATAGATAGATAGATAGATAGATAGATAGATAGATAGATAGATAGATAGATAGATAGATAGATAGATAGATAGATAGATAGATAGATAGATAGATAGATAGATAGATAGATAGATAGATAGATAGATAGATAGATAGATAGATAGATAGATAGATAGATAGATAGATAGATAGATAGATAGATAGATAGATAGATAGATAGATAGATAGATAGATAGATAGATAGATAGATAGATAGATAGATAGATAGATAGATAGATAGATAGATAGATAGATAGATAGATAGATAGATAGATAGATAGATAGATAGATAGATAGATAGATAGATAGATAGATAGATAGATAGATAGATAGATAGATAGATAGATAGATAGATAGATAGATAGATAGATAGATAGATAGATAGATAGATAGATAGATAGATAGATAGATAGATAGATAGATAGATAGATAGATAGATAGATAGATAGATAGATAGATAGATAGATAGATAGATAGATAGATAGATAGATAGATAGATAGATAGATAGATAGATAGATAGATAGATAGATAGATAGATAGATAGATAGATAGATAGATAGATAGATAGATAGATAGATAGATAGATAGATAGATAGATAGATAGATAGATAGATAGATAGATAGATAGATAGATAGATAGATAGATAGATAGATAGATAGATAGATAGATAGATAGATAGATAGATAGATAGATAGATAGATAGATAGATAGATAGATAGATAGATAGATAGATAGATAGATAGATAGATAGATAGATAGATAGATAGATAGATAGATAGATAGATAGATAGATAGATAGATAGATAGATAGATAGATAGATAGATAGAGATAGATAGATAGATAGATAGATAGATAGATAGATAGATAGATAGATAGATAGATAGATAGATAGATAGATAGATAGATAGATAGATAGATAGATAGATAGATAGATAGATAGATAGATAGAT
>OX451737.1:1301178742-1301683742 GCA_948472305.1 Vicia faba | reverse complement strand
TATAAGACTAAATCTCTAGATACTAAGTCAACTTTCACACACACTCAAGTATGTTTTCAAGTCCCTCTCATGATAAAAATACCTAAAAAATACTTTTATGCGTGTACTAACTAATTATTGACTTGTTTAAATAAATTAGGAGTACTTTATGAATTGTTTAATCGATCAAATAATTTGTAACATATCTAAATCAATTAAGCAAACCTCTAATTGATTAGTGACAATGTAGTTCAAAAACATTTCATATTTGGCTTGTCTAATTGATTAACAGCTAGGGTTAACTGACTAGAACATCAAAAATGGCCATGGCGTGCCTGAAATGCTAGCTACTTCTTCAACACCTAAAATCTCCCAAAAGGAAAATAATTCATTTTTCATTAAATTTTTATTTGGTTCAAAGAATCAGAGGCAGAGGCATATGTTTTCGGAGCATGGGAGAAATTGTGTCGGGCCTAGAATTTCTTAATCTTGTCTTTGCATTTCACCGGCTCTAAAGGGCAAGAAAGGGAAGGACCGCCTACCTAAAGGATGCAAAAATAAGAATGAGAATTTTGGCTTTTGGGGTCACCAAAATTTAATGGTCCTTGAAGTTTTTCAAACTCTCAAGGAAGACATCAAACATATTTAATTGATAGGGATATGTTCTCCATTGACCGAAGTGCACGTCACTTAGAAGAGATGGAAGAATAATTTCAAGGTAGGCACCTTTCCCCCGGTAATCATACTAATATTAGAACACTTTGATAAAAGCCCTTGTTGCCTTGTGCAGTTGAGAGAGGATAATTCTCAAGTGGTTCAATACCCCCTCCTTGAAGCTGTTGAAGGGAAACTTGAATCTTAGCTTGGAAAACAAACACTTAAAAAAGGTAAGAGCACCCTCGAATGAGCTACATATCCTTTTTCCAGGTAGACATAAGAATAAACCAGTCAAAAGAAGGTCCCTCATCTCTGTAAGAACCCTTCAGACTCTGAGTGTTATTGAGTAAGGAAATTGTTCATACTAACTCCGACTCCACCCCATGGTACTGAGCAACATCAAGAAGCATGACAAGACCTTAACTATCCTTTTAAACCATGTCTTCTCAACTGTTATGAAAATGATAATGCTAGTCATAAATTAGGGAATGACTTTGAAGGTTGAGATGATCCTTAACCTCTTTAGTACTAAATTTTTGGTCATTTACAGATCTAAAAGAATTAATAAAGAGATGAGTCCCTAATTCATCTATGTGGGCCTCAACAAGCTCAAGAGAACGGGGGTCACCATTAGTATCCCTAGTGGTGGGACCATCAGAATCATTTGTATTTCCGCCAGGATAAGAACTCGAGGGTTCGCTACCATCTTTGATAAAACCCCATTAGCGCTAGAACTGTCACTAAGGACGATAAAGTTTACAATGGGTCGATTAACTAATAAGAGACGACATTTGACATTTATGGGCTACCTATTTCAGTGAGAGATGAAAAGTCATCGCATTTACAGGACCATCTCCCATATTAGCCATGACTAAAATAAGGAAGGGAAAAATAACAAGTGATAAACAACGGAAGAAATGATACCTGGAAACCGGAAGCTTGCGAAAACGATTAAAGCAAAGAATATTTCTAAGGGTGTGATGAATCGATAAAATGCAGGCCCTAGAGAAAAAAGAAGACAAATAGAACAAGAATCACTAGAGCTCAAGGGAAAGCAATCGAGATTCGCAGGATAAGAAAAGACTTATAATTTGCCCAGATAGTAGAAATGTGGTAAGGAAGATGAAGCAATGTGTATATATTGGGACAAGACAAGTAAATCAACAGTTCAAAGTAAAAAAAATGGACAAATAAACACAACAATTGGATTTTCATTGATATGCTAACGACACTTGAGTATACTTGAGCACCATAGAGGAGAGCGACATACTCTAGTATAAGGAACTAGGGCCACTTGTAAGAGCAATCATGTGAGACGTTTCAATGATGTGACTAACAGTTAATGCATTGGTTTCCAAGGCCACTTATGCCATGTCCTAAATCTTTCTCACTTCTCCAAGCGATGAACCCAACACGGTAAGCTTGACCCAATTTTCTTAAAGACCACGTAGTTGCGTCACGTCAAACCTTAAGGGAAAATGTTCTAGGCCCGCCAGTGGTTCAAAAGGAATAAGCTCAATCACCAGTCTAAGTCATTCCACTAAAGCACTGAGGGTACAATGTAATCCTACTCTAGAGCTCTCCACACTAAGTTAAACTCAATGGTTGTTGTCTATCGTTAAATGTCATTGGGCGGTCTCCCATATCCACGTACATCTCACTCGAGACTTTTGGTATTCTCTCTAACCAATAACTTTTTACTCTTTCTTCTTTTATTGACTTGGAGGTTGGAGTGTTAATCTTGGATATCTATCCCCGCATTATCGTATTAGAGATCCATTTCACTACGTCGAAACTCAACTTCATCATTTCACCAAACATTTATCATATATTATTAATTTTAAAATTTTTGATATTTAAATCCATCATGCACATCAATATCAATATGTATAAGATTGATCATACTAATCAATTATGAGGAAGCGACACAATATAAAATCTATGAATAATAATAAAATAAAGTGAAAATTTCTAAGATTAAAAAAATGCATGCACTACTTATCAAATGGTGCAATGTATGTATTAAACCTGGCCAACATCGAAAACCTCATTGTACAGTGGTTTGCATAAAATAAAAGATTAGAAACAAAAATAAAAAATGATCACAAAAGGTAGCACGTGCTGTTGTAACATGTTACTACGTCTTCATTATATTTTCATCATCCACTAAACAATGTTTGTTTTCTAGAAAAACAACAACTTTCGACGGAGCGCGAACTCCATTTGCCTTTTTTCGATATTCTTGTCTGTTTCATTCCATGTCATCATTCTAACGGCTAATTTTCTTTAAATGTTCCTAACATGACACATGGCCACATGTTTTCAACGACCATAGTCCATCATGAATCTAATGGAAAAGTGCAATTTGACCATACAAAAACGGCGCCGTTGAGTCAAAGATACACTAATTAACACTGTTAATATTAGGATGCTAATTCAAGAATCCTCTATAGGATATAAAATGATCTTCTACTACGCTGCAAGGGATGGATTAGAATTAACACATTGATTAGTGCGAATAATCATTATGAGTTTTATTATTCTAAAGTGATGAAGCTTTAAGGGTGCTTTCAAGGGTTGAATTGGCTAAAGTGTGAGACCACATGTGCTTCTGCTCATTGGCTTCTTTATTGGTGATAATATATATGAGTGTGCTGCTCGATTGATTGGTTTGTGATATTTTAGATTTCTTACTTCCTCTTTTTATATGCTTTGTTCTCATAAAAAAAATAACACGAAATGAATGTTTTTAGAAGATCTCTAAGAAATATCACGAATAAAAATTTTACGAAGATCTCTAGATAAAGTATTTATATTGATACAATTTAAAATATTTAAAAAATGTTTAACAGTTAGTTCATAATTAAAAAAATTTAAATTATTAATATTTTGATCACAAATTTGACACAATGGATCAAGGGTGACAGAAGGAGCTTTCACTTGATTAGTTATAATGTGTAAAAGTCATTTTATACAAATAACAATTAAACAAGGAGACGTGAATCTCCTGCCGAATAAATTATCTTTAATTCAATTACTTAATTATTTGGTTTTCTTTTTTTAAAGGTAAAATAAAAATTTATTGCTAATCAAAAGAGGTATGAGACATGACATACACATCAGTATAACACACCAGCATTTTCCTCATTACACGTTAAAAAACAAAATAACACTATACTTGCTTCAATATAACGGTTGGAACCAAGAACACCTATTGCAAATAACTCAAAATACAAACTCCAATACAAAAAAAAAAAAACACTGCTGGCTATTAAACAGAAAGACTCCCAACCCACCTCTTGCCTTATCTACAAACTGTCACCAATCACCAACTTTAATCTAAAACTGTTGTATTTCAATTTTGTCCATAAGATTCCTCTATCAGATCATATCAACTCAATTACAACAAGATCATATATTAAGGTTTGACTCTTCTCCTTATCTTTAGCTTTGTTCATGGGGAATTACCAAGCACCTTGATTTGTATCTTGTTGTCATCTATGTTTTGACTAACTTTTAACTAATAAATATAATGTTTGTTTGTCCTAATTGTTGATATCATAGGTGAAAGCACAACACATTCTAGCAAGTTGATCCATAGGTTCATAAGTCTATTTCCATGCCTTCTTCAACAAAGCTTCATTGAGATTCAAGCTTCATTATTGAAGATATTTTGAAGTAATATCATGACAAATTCTATTATGATTCATCATGCCTCAAGTTGTCAAAAATAGTTCAAAGGTACAAGGGTTGATTGAAGAAGTTTGACCTAATTGGACAAGTTCTTGATTCATTGATCACAAGTGCATATTTCCTTCAATTCTCAATATTTGAAAGTGGTTATGGTTGCTATGTTTCCTCATTATCATTCTCAATAACTTCTATTTATATGATAAAAGTATTTGTACAAGAAAGTTGATCAAAATTGTAAAAGGATTTCTAAGGTATCTTGTTGCTCTAGGAGCTAGAATTTTGAACTTCAAAGGGGCATATCTTGCTCATCTTTTGGTATTTTTGAGTGGTTCTAAAGACATCCTTCTCTTCAAAGGGCTATCAACAAATCACTTCAAAAGTTTCAAGGAAATTTTATGTGGAAGGTACCTAATGATGAAGAAAGATTACAAGTCTTCTAGATGAATCATCAAATTCCCTTATGTGACTTCAAAAGATCATAACTTGGTCAATTTTTATTTTCTCGAGCCCATTCTTTTTCCATAATGATCTTAAAGATATAGACTTCAACCCTTCTTTTAAGTGCAAAGTGTGAAAATGGATGAAAGATGCCCTAAGGATGCAAAAGATTATAGGTTATTTCATGAATTTTTGCCAACTTCAACAAGTCATAACTCTCTCAATTTTTGGAGTTTCTAAATGGTTCAAGTCTCAAAATTATATTCAAGATATCTACTTCATGCCATATTTTTTTGTCAAGAGAAAATTTCAAGTGGAAGGCCATGTTTGGATGTAAGACATTCAAAGTCATTTTTGAGAAAAAAACTTAGAAATTTTCTAAGTATAGAAAGTCGACATTTTTTCTCAACTTCAAATCATTACAATTTTCAGCTCAAACATCTATTTGATGTCATTCTTTGCACATTATAAAGCTTGTAATCTCATCTTTCTAAAGCTTCAAGAATCATGTCCTAAGACCCCTTGAGCTGAGAATGCCATTGATTTTGGTAACTTGAAACTAAAATTTCTTCATAAGTCAGAATTTGAAATTCATATTTTGGCTTCTAAACATCAAATTAGCACGCATTTTTGGTCTAAGCATGTTTCACCAACTTGCCAAAGTGGATTAGAGCCTTAAAACGCAAGGATTGGATGAGCTTTGATGCAAAACAGGTCACACCTTACTCGTGTATCGGGTTCACACGATTTCCCTCTAAACTTCATTATTTCACACGCTCAAACATTCAATCAACTTCCCTATAAATAGAGGGTCATACCTCTGTTCACAGTGATTTCTGGTAAACAATCGCTAGTCTTCCAAACTATCGAATAAACTTAATTACTGTTATTCAATTTCTCTGGTAACTTGCAGGATCGACTAGATTGATCCTATGGGACATAATTGTTTGGCTAAATCTAATTGTAAAACTGGTATTCATATTTAGGACTTCTAATTAAAGTGTTTCAAAGACATCCAATCCACTTCGATTACTACACTAAATGGTTCGAAGGATAATTTCTATATGATATAAGGAATGTTCATTAGAAAAGTAAAAAGACTTAAGATTAGGTAAATGGCAGGATTAAGTGAGTGAATGTAAAAGTTGCTGAATGTTTAAAGGATTCGAACATAAGAAAAGCGTTTAAATGCAGAAAGAAATAAATGACTCTGAATGTAAAAGCTTTAATGTAAAGGCATGAACGTAAAAATGTTTGAAGCACAAATGAAATGGAAATGAAAGACAAAACTGGAAAATATAAAGAGTTTTCATTGAATTGTAAATGTTGGTGTTATCATACGTACATCTTTCGAGCATTCGTTTCCCTATCCATGCGGTATTTTGAATGTTTACTGAATTTGTACAACAGATATGACACACCGAAATCCTAACACTAAGACCTCTATTTATACTATTTCGACCATAACGGTCTTGCTATCAGAATCTGCCACGTTCGAAGCATGCAGAGTATTACTTCCCTCTAGCCTCCACGCGTCCTCGAACGCTCCAACGCTTATGTATTTGAATTTCCAATATCCCGCTCACGTTTGAATTTCAAACGCCTTGGAACACTCCACAACTATCATTTGAAACCTTGAACTTTAATATTTCCATTTGAAAAAACAGTCTCTTCCATTCCAAACCATAAAACTTGCTTTATTCAAACAAAGCCCAATCATTTCATTTCGAATCACAATATCAAAATCTTCAGCCAACAAAATGCCCCTTTAAAATATGTATTTCGAACCCTTTGAGAAATACTTATTTTAAATAGATTCACAAGATTTTGATAGGTCTTTTGAAGAATCATGACATTTACTGTGCATGACTTTACCCACGTCAATCAAGACGCCTCTTTGAGTACCTAACCGTCTTGGACCAGTTACCACAGCATGGTGCGGTTTTAAAAATAATGATTACTATTAATCACACTCATTACCAACACTAGATCTTACGTCACCTCTCTCTGAATCCAACCAACGACTTCCACGTACCCCTAGTCTTCTTTAGTGGGTGTTTACACTCACTCTTCCACACTCTCTATAAAACTCATCAGTTTAGTCTTTTCTTCTTTTTCTCCAAAATTCTGAAACCCCCCTCTTTTTTTCACTAAACCCTAAAACTTCCAGCAATCTTAACAATGTCTTCATCAACATCATCACAATTGAAGAAATAATCAAAGAGGAAGAACAAGAACAACAACACGGAAACTGTCATGGAGAGCAAGGTGGGTACTTATCAGAATCAATCTGTGCTCAATCCTCAAGCGATCTCCAAAGAGAAAGAAATGATGTATGCTTCTCAGGTATTAATCCCTACCATTGTTACTGGAAAAAGGTTTGCCCTAATGGGTCCTTTAACCGTTTTTGAAATTCTGAAAGATACTAGGAAAATTTTTCCCGTTTGCTATAAATTCAAACCCCTATTCAACAAGATGGATGCCCCTAAGGCGGGAACTGAAGACATAAGTGAATCATCTGATTCGAAAACAACTGAAACTTCAGTCTCACCTCCAAAAGATCCTTTTATTTTAGATTACATCAAAAGCAATTTCAAACCATTTCGATCCTGCACCACTTCAGATGTAGCATATCAAAACTGGCTCACTAAAGTAGAATCCAAAAAATCCCAGCAATGGGAAGAATTAGGAATTTATAATTTAATCAAACTGTTGAAACCAGGCTTTACTTACAGTCACCCATTGCTATTTGCTTCATTGTACTTCTGGGACAGCACTTATAACACTTTCCACCTTCCGGGCGGAATGATAACACTCACCTTCTTTGATATAGCTGCCACCACTGGTATTTCACCAGTGGGGGAAACTTATATTCCTGATAATGAATAACATTCTAGCATCATTGACTTTGATGTCAAACTAGCTAGCTTTTCAAAATTCATCAGCCATTATCATACTGAAGGGGATGATGTCTCAGACGTAGAACATATTGCTTTCCTTACCTTGTGGCTATCACGATATGTGTTCTGCAACAGATCCTTGCAAGTGGCGAGTAGGTTCATTCCCCTAGCCAGGGATTTCCATGAAAATAGGAAAGTCTTCCTGAGTGAACTGCTACTTGTCAATCTTTATGAGAGCTTAAGGTCAGCAGTTTCTGGTTTAAAATCCCATGCTCCAAAGAACATTCTTCTGGATGGACCCTTTTGGTTGCTTCAACTATGGCTTAATTCCATGTTCGAATCTTCTTTATCAACTGCTGATACTATCATCGAACAAGATCCAGAAATAGCTGACAGGATCATCGAAGGCACAAGGCTTCGAAAGCTTACTCCAAATGATGACAAGGATGATTTCAAAGTCCATTTTTCTAAATACATCATGATCTTCTCAAAAAGACATAAGTTCGAAGAGTCCATGGAACCTTTTGCTCAAAGGACTTGTGGACCATCATGGTTCACAACGTCTCTCTCAGAAGCTGTCAAGAGCAGAGAGATGCAGGACATTTGGAAAGCGTTTCTTCTTCCTAGGCTAATTTCCTCAAGAATTACTCCAACAAAGAATCAGATTTTCCTCCTGGCTTATCAACCCAATTTCGTTTCTCGATAATTTGGCATGTGCCAATTAATTCCTGAACCTTTGTTCCAAACACAAAGTGCCATAACCTCAGGCAAAACGTTGAAAGCAAGAGAGGCCAAATTACAACAAGAGCAATATCAAGATTTTGCTCAGTTCGAGCTTTTACCTTTCGAGCCAACATACTTCACAGCAAAAGGATTTCTTGAATGGTGGACTAAGTTCTACCATACATATATGTTTGACACACTCACCATTCAACAAAATCTAACGGGCGCGTTCAATGTGCAGGTACACTCCAAGAAAGGTATGTTCACTCATGTCAAAGAAATTAGGGCTTTTCAAAATTATTTCGAAACCACTTATGATCCCACACACTTGGGAACCACTATACATCGAGCGGCCGAGACCTTGAAGGAAAAATTTAAAGAAAAAATTTCTGAGTTCAAACTTCCTTCAGGGTTGTCACCTGAGGATAGGTATAGGTTGGCACTCGAAATGCATCCACCTAAGTTTCCTAGGTTGCCTACCTCAGAACTGGCTCTGGCTTGGTTTCCTCCATACCCTTGGTGGTTTACTTGCAAAGAAATGTTCAAATACCAATCTCGAAAGAAACTAAAGTCATCTGAGACTGTGACATGGGCTCGTTATTGGCTTCATAATTTCCCAGGACATCTTCGCTATGACCTTACTGCCATTTCGATTACATTTAATCAAGGCACAGGTGCGAATGCTTGGGAAAATTCCAATTGTATCCTAATTCCCTTATCCTTAACATTTTACCTTAATTGTTTCACTTTTCAGCCATTAGGATAAAAAAACGTTACTTCGAAGCCCAAGGAAGGGAACACTTCTCAACAAGCTATTGAAGTTAGCGATGATGTAACTCCAACAATACCAACAACAACAACAACTACTACAACAACAACACCGGCAGCAGCAGACATTTCAATTCCAAAGGTAATCAACTAACCCTATTGTTTCGAATAAACTGAAGTTTATGATTTAGATCTAACTTATGTTTAAACCTTTTCAGACTAGCAAACTTCCACCAACTACTCCTAAGAAAAGGAAACAAGGCCCCACTGAAAAGAACCTCAAGACTGGTGAAAATTCTCCAACAGCTTCTAAGAAGAAGCAAAAGAAAGAAAGCTCCAAAGGCCCTGAGCCTACTAACGTTCCTGGACTTGATTCTAAAGACGTTGCTCCCTCAACAACATCCAAAATTTCACCTTCGACCTCCAATGTAATATTGGAACATATTGACAGTAACATTTCTTCTGATAATCCACAGGTAATTCAAATTTGAATTCCTAACAAAAATAGTTATTCATACCTTGGTACATATTCTTAACTTTTCTTTGTTCAATGCAGGATACTTCGAACACGAATCCTACTGCTTCAACTCCTCCAACCGGGACCATTGCTCCAATCACTTCCTCTCTCCATGGGGACTCTAGCAACTTCGTGCAAAACAAAGGGTCTTCCAACATGGTGGCCCTGACTGGGACTTCGGAGGCACACGATGATCAAGGCACCTCACCTCCTTTGAAGGAAGCAAACGAAGAATCACCCAACAAGTCTAAAGAAAATCCACCAGAAACTTCCCTTCTGAAATATCCTCTTGGAACTCTTCAAGAGAGTCCAAAAATCACTCATGCTGAAAAGGACAAGACTGATTCTCCTCAAGAGAGTGAAGAAACTGCAGAAGAAAGATCTGGTGAAGACGAAACCCAAAGTGGTTCGGCTGATGAAACGAAGTCTGATGCTAATAGCAGCGAGACCAATACTGTCGATGTGGTGGATTTGTGCAACGAAGGGGAAAGTAATGAGCAAGGCAAGGATGAAGATAATGGTGGTAAGACTAAACAACCTATGGAGGTTGAAATGGACGTGACTCCTTTGAACATGGAACTTCCCCCAACTTCCCAGCCTCGACTGACTGAAGAGGAACTAGCTCTCCTAAAACACAATGACCCAATTGGGTACATGAAAACTAAATTGGCCCAAAAGGACATCCCTTTCACTAGGGTTGGCACTGGTTCAACTAACAACACATTGTCCCCAGATGCTAGAGCTATACTTCTTAACAAAGTCAGGAAAACAATCCTTGATGTAGACCTATTCGAAGTTCTTAAAAAGGATAGCACTGCTTGCTATACCATGAAGGAACTTCTCACTCAAGTTAACTTCGCAGCTTTCTCCTTGCCAGTCAGCACTATACTGTTCGACCTCCAAGTATTATTGGATGATGTGACTGGATGTCTCCTATAAGATGAATTAGCTGCTGCTAAAGTTCAGGAGAAACGAAACGCCATGGATGCTGCTTATGAGCGCGCTTCGAAATTTTCTAAAGAGGCTGAAGACCAAGCAACGCGTTTTAAACAGGCGAAGGCTGACTATGAAGTTCGAGCGCGGTCTATTCTCTTTTGGGAAGGACAAATTCAAGAGCTCCAGCAAAAGGTCAAAGAAGCTCAACAACAGCAACTAGCTTATGAAACTGACACCGTTAGTAACCAATTCGAAGAACTTCTTAGCAGGGGCCTTTCTGAAACAGAAGCAGCAGAGCGTATCAAAGGAGAAGTAACTACTCTGGAAGGGGCGAGACGTTATACCCAGCAAAGACTTGAGTCCTTTAGAAGCACCTTCGCAAGATTGAGAAACAACGTTTATTTTTAAATCTTTGCTTATTTGAATTAATTTGAGTCTCGGTTTTGTAATATTTGAACAACGCCATTTTGGCAACGTATGGCACCATTTTGGCATTTCCTAATAATATTTCGACTACGTTGCTATTATTCGAATCTCCTGCAGGCGAGGTCTATATTTTTTCAAATATTTTCCGTTAACCTTTAAGATTCGTTTGTCATCAGTTAACTCTTCGATTTCATACGCATTATTTGAGAATCTCTTTAGTATTCGAAAGGGTCCTTCCCAATGAGGTGACCATTTACCTAATGTTTTATTCTTCTTGTCCATGGGCAATATGACTTTCCAGACTAAGTCATTAACAGTGAATGTTTTACCTTTCACCCTTTTGTTGTATGCCCTGGCTACCCTTTCCTTTTGCCTCATTAGGACTTCCAATGCATGCAATCTAACTTCGTCTAACTCAACTAACTCATTCATCATCATCTCCCAATATAATGCAGATGGGATCTCATTTTTCCTTTGAATTCGAACTGATTGCAGATGAATTTCCACTGGTAAAACTGTATCATGGCCAAATGTTAGTTGGAAAGGCGTGGTGTTAGTAGCTTCTTTAGGAGATGTTCTACAAGCCCAGAGTATTTGGTCCAAAATCTTATGCCAATTCTTTGGCTTCTTACCAACATGTTTTTTAATTAACCCTATTATCACTTTGTTTGCTGCTTCGACCTGACCATTTGCTTGAGCATAATATGGCGTTGATGTTAATAATTTAAAACCCATCTCCTGAGCAAATTCCTGCATCTTTCTACCAGTAAACACAGAACCTTGGTCTGTGGTTATACTCTCTGGTAATCCGAACCTATAAATTATTTGTTTCTGTATGAACCCAATAATAGCCTCTTGATCAGCAACTATTAATGGTATTGCTTCGATCCACTTGGTAAAATAATCAATTCCTACTAAGATATATTTCTGTCCTTTAGACGAAGCAGGATTGATCTCTCCTATTAAATCTAATGTCCATCCTCTAAAGGGCCATGGTTTAATGATCGAATGTAACTCACTTGCAAGAGCATGTTGAATTCCTGCATGTTTCTGGCATTCTTCACACCCTTTAGCAAAATCTATACAATCTTTGAGCATGCTGGGCCAATACATGCTATATCGGAATAAAAACCATTTCATTTTATGGCCTGCTAGATGTGCCCCACATACCCTATTGTGGACCTCTGATAATGCTAAGTATGCCTCACCTTCTCCTAGGCACTTCAGTAATACGCCTTCCTGGGTCTTCTTGAACAATTCATTTCCCATGAGGACGTATGATAACGCTCTATATTTTATCTTCCTATCAATATTCAATGTTGGGTTTTTTAAATAATTCACAATTGGACTTCGCCAATCTGCATCTGACAAGGTGTCTATGGCTAATACTTCGAATTCCTTCTTGTCAGCACAACCTAACTTTATATTTTCTAAGTCTGATGGTATGAGTCTAGTAGCCATAACCCTTCCTCTTAATTCAACCAAATCTTCAAATTCTTTGGTGGAAACTTTATACCCTGAAGCCAACTGTGCTAGGTCATTTGCCTCTTGATTTTCTATTCTTGGTATATGTTTAATATCCATGTATTCGAATTTTTTGAGTAGCCTATTAACTATGACGAAATACGTAATCAAATTGTCCTGTATGCATTTGTATTCCTTTGTTATTTGCTTGACCACTAGCTCCGAATCTCCTCTAATTTCGACTCTAGTTGCCCCCAATTCCAACAAAGCTTCAAGTCCAACGATAAGCGCTTCGTACTCAGCTTCGTTGTTCGAGCAACGAGGACCATCTAACTTATACTTGAATTTTGTTGGAATTCCTTCGGGAGAAATTATAAGAACTCCAACACCACTACCATCTTTACGGGTCGAACCATCAAAGTATAATTTCCAAGGTTGTATTTAAACGTAACCCATGACAGTCTCTTCGATCAGTGAATGATCAACAATGAAATCAGAAATTACTTGACCTTTCACAGCTCTTAAAGGCATGAAAGTCAAAGAATACTCTGTCAAGGCCAAAGCCCATTTACCAATTCTGCTATGCATTATTGGTTTTGAAAGCATGTGTTTGATAACATCGAAATGAGATGAAACATGAACATCAACAGGCTTTATATAATATTTAAGTTTCATACAAGAGAAATACAAACAGAGACATAGCTTTTCTATGTTGCTATATCTGGTTTCCGCATCATTCAACACCCTACTTAAATAGTATACGGCTCTTTCGATGCCATTGCTATCTTCTTGTGCTAACATACTACCTATGGTAACTTCAGAGGCGGATATGTACAATCTTATGGGTTTTCCCCATGAAGGTGGAGACAAGATAGGAGGCTGAGTGAGATATATTTTTATATTGTCAAATGCCTCCTGATGTGCTTCGTTCCATTCGAAAGCTTGTCCTTGCTTCAAACGAAGTAACGGAGAGAAAGCCTGGGTTCTTCCACTTAAATTCGAAATGAACCTTCTTAAAAAGTTAATTTTACCTAGCAAAGATTGCAACTCCTTTTTTGATGTAGGTGCTTTCGTTTCTACAATGGCTTTGGTCTTGTTTTGGTTGATTTCAATGCCTTTCTTATGAACCACAAAACCAAGGAAATCTCCAGCCTGCACGAAAAATGCACACTTAAGGGGGTTCATTTTTAAGCCATGTTTTCTCATTCTTTCGAATGATTGGCTCAAATGATGCAAATGAGTTTCTGCAGATACTGATTTGATGACTATATCATCAATGTACACCTGCATAAAAGTCTCAATGAAATCATGAAAAATCGAATTCATTGCCCTTTGATAAGTTGCTCCAGTGTTTTTTAAACCAAAAGGCATTACTACCCATTCGTAGGTGCCTAAGGCTCCTGGACAACGAAATGCTGTCTTAGCAACATCTTCTTCAGCAATAAAGATCTGGTTATACCCAGAGTATCCATCTAACATACTTAAATATTCAAATCCTGCAGCAGAATCTATTAACATTTCTGCCACAGGCATGGAATACTTATCTTTGGGGGTAGCAGTATTTAAATCTCTAAATCTATGCAAATTCTCAGAGAGCCATTCTTCTTAATAACATGTACTATATTTGCTAACCATTCGACATACCTTGTGGTCCTGATGAATTTGCAGCGCAACAACCTTTCAATTTCAGCTTTAATCTTCGTGAGAACTGCTGGTGCGAACCTTCTAGGGGCCTGCTTGATGGGCTTCTTGCCATCCTTGATTGGAAGTCTGTGTTCCACTAGCTCCCTCTTTAAACCAAGCATTTCATCATAGTCCCACGCGAAACAATCTTTGTTTTTCTAAGAACTTCGATCACTTTCTGCTTGAGGCTTGAATTGAGTTTTGTGCTCACGTAAGTTATTCTTTTTGTGTTTTCATCTCCCAAGTTCACCTCTTCGAGTGGATCATGCGCTAACATTTTAGCACCTGAGTCTGTGGGGTCCTTCTCGAAGCCTAAAGGTTCTTTATCATAAATGGCATCTAGCCTTTGATCTATTTCAACTATTTCTTGTTCTTCAAAGGGTGAGCCTTTTGAGCCATCCCCACCTGTTTTGTTTACTTCTGCAGCCATACTATCTACTTCAGCTTCTAAGGCCGCCTTCCATTCATTCTCAGCCATGTAGGCCGAAATCTTTTCGAAGAAGGAGGACTCAATCATGAGCAGGACTATCGAATTCCCAGCCCACTGGCCGTCTTTGTGCAGCGCCTTCGACTTCTCCATCTCCCTTGATTATCCTTCGATCCCAATACATTCCATCATGGCGAAGGGTCATGTAATAATGCGCGTTCCTGGTCTCATTGATCTCGTCGTTAGGGGTACAAGGATCAATTTTGGCTAAGTGTTTGTCATAGTTTCTCTTATCAACTAGGTTGACTGCTGTCATGAAATTGCTTTGGTCAGCTTCGATGTTTTCAACAATGCCATCCTCTCTCCATAATACTAACCTCTGATGCATCGACGAGGGGACTGCTCCAACGCCATGGATCCATTCTCTGCCCAACAGCAAATTGTAGTTGGCTTTAGCTTCGATTACCATGAACATAGTGGGTCTGCAGCTTGATCCCACTGTCAAATCCACTTGGATCACCTCCAATGTCTGGCCTACTTTACCTTCATAGTTTGATAGTACCATATTGTGTGGTTTTATGTCAACATCCTGTATCCCTAACTTCTTCAACATGAAATGAGGCATCAAGTTCATTGCAGCGCCTCCACCCACCAGGACTTTATTTACGCCATGTGTACCAACTTTTGCTCGAATGAACAATGGCTTTAGGTGATTTTGCATGGCTGGTTCTGGGTACTCGAAGAAGGCATTCTGCTCTTCGACAGCCCCATTATCCATCACATAATAGCATACTGGCCTATGTTTCGTCAGGTCTATTGCATCCTCCTCCTCGTGCTCTCCGACTTCAGTCTCTTGCCCAAATTCGCAAGGCAACACAGATACTACATTGCAGTTGATGTTGAGTGAAGATTCCCCTTCTGATTCGAAATTGTCAGTCAGCATATCCTCATCCTCCTCTGGACCTGGCGTATATTCCTTCGATTCGTTTTGCTTTGTTTCAGAGAAAAGTTTCCTGCTAACTGGAGGTTTGCCCCCAGGTTGATTGTTTGGTGCAGGTTTGTTGGTACTCGATTCCTCTTTGTCCTTGCTCGAAGCCACTCCTTTGTCTAACATAGCTTCTCTCTCAACTTTTCAAACTCTTTGTTGCCTGCGCCATTGTGACCTTGACATAGGGTTCTTTCCCTTGTAGTTTTCCAACCTTACTTCTTCCCTTTTCGCCATATTGAACTGCCTTCTGTACGCCATGGCATGGCGTGCATTTCGTTCATTATTCCTCCACTTGTCTTTCCCCTTGTCAGCCCTAACTTGTAGCCACTTGTCCATTGGTACCTCAGCAGGAACTTTGAATGTTACCCTTCGAGCGCCTCTAGGATAAGGGTTGTCAGGCCTCCGTTGGGTGTAGTTGTTCTCGAAACGTTGGCCCATCTGACAAGTTTCTCTGTGGTTCCAACATGGGGCGAAAGGGACTGTTTTGAAGGTTTCGACCACTTTCTGATCATATACTGCAGAACATCTTGGACACACTAGGAATTTGGTTGCCCCCTTGTGACAACGAACTAAGAACCCCAAAAGACTTTCTCCAGCCTTAGGGTAGCATCTGAACAGCTGGTTATCCTGGCGCCAGTTAACGCCTGTTCGTGCCCTTTGTCTTTTTTCAAAGTCTGCAGCAATTCTCTGATTACAAATGATGCTGCATCTGGGACATAACATCATTACAGCATTCTCTTTGTGGCATAACATAAGGTAGTCTTTGAGACTGGCATCCCTAGCATAACTGTCTTCCATCTTGTATTTTTCTTTCTCTAAGTACCTTTCCATTTCCTTCATTTCGGAACAAGGTTGCTCCATATTTACCATGTTAACATCCACATCTTCTCCTTTGATATCACTATCTCCCCATCCTGTAGGTTTGATGTCTTCAATTAGGGTCTTTGAGCTTTCTGGGGCGGAATACTTCACCATGTAATCGAACTTTCCGCTGGGCTCCCCCAAGGTATCCCATATTCCTTTCTGAGGAAGAACTGGCAGTGTGATTTGTACTTTCTCCAACTTTCGTCTCAGGCTTTCAGTAGCCTGTGTCAAATTTTGTTTTTGGTTCTCCTGGATCTCTTTCGAAGCAACCAAAGGAACTGCTTCGATCAAAGCTTCTTGTTCCTTATGGAAGTCCTCAGTAACTTCCTTTTCGACTTCAGCTAACACGTAGTTTTCATCTTCAGTGTTTTCCTCTTCTGATGGAGTGTCACCTTCATTTGCTCCAACCATATTTATCTCTCCAATGTATGCAGGTTCAGAGTAATTGGTGTCAACAACATCTAAAGGGTCATCATCCACTTTCATCTTTGGCTTGTCAGTGAACCTTAATCTACCATCCTTGATTGCATTTTGAATCAGATCCATGAAAAGAAAACATTGTGAGGTTTTGCGGCCTAAGAAACTGTGATACTTACAAAACCCTCTTTTCTTTCTTTGATCTAAAGGTGGTAATTTGACATTCGATGGCACTATTAGTTGGCCATCTTTGACAAGCAAATCAAAAATTTCATCACATTTCGTTACGTCGAAGGTATACACCTTCTTTGGGAACTTGTCACTTTTCTCATTTTCAATAATTTCTTTCCCTTTTGTGGGAACTAGTAATTTACAAGAGTAAGGTGGAGCCTGTTTCAATTCAGCGAGATCAATTTTGACCTCTTCGAATTCAGGGTAATCTTCTGCTTCCTCAGTTTCGACATAGGAAACCCTTTCTTTCTTGTTATTTTTAAAAACCCTGGCTTTCTCGGCCTTTAGTCTTTCGACTTGTCGAACCCTGTCCGCTAATTGGGCCATATCCCTCAAGTATTGTGTATCTAATTTCTTTCGAATGGAGTAGTCTAGGCCAGCAGCAACCATTTTGACTAACTCATGTTCAGGAACTACTGTGAAACATCTAGACTTCAAGAGTCTGAACCTATTCAGATAATCATCTATGGGTTCAGTAAACTTCCTCTTGACACTGGCTAGCTCTTTCAGACTTATTTTAGATTGTCCCATGTAGAATTGTTCATGAAATAATCTCTCCAAAAGAGTCCAAGTATCTATGGATCCAGGAGGCAATGTGGTGAACCATGTGAAAGCGTTCTTAGTTAGGGAACTTGGGAAATATTTAATCCTAAGGTTCTCATTATTTGCTATGTCTCCTGCTTCGGTCAGATACCTGGTTATGTGTTCGACTGTTGACTCATTGGTGTCTCCAGCGAACTTTGTAAATTTAGGGACCTTATATCCCCTTGGTAAATCAGTGTGCATCACATAATCTACTATGGGAGAGGAATAGTTTGGCCTTCTAATTCCTGTATTGAGACCGTTTTGAGCCATAATCCTTTCTATCATGGTGGTTAAATTATTTTCTGCCAAGATGTTGTCATTTCGAATTCTATGAACGACTTCATCAGCATCTTGGTGTCGACCCACCATGACAACTCCTCTAGGTTGTTCTTCTCGAAACTCTGGGACTTCTAACCTTTCGACCCTTGCCCCTGGTTCTATAACTCCCCTTTGTGGTTCCTCTCGAATCACTGGGGCATCTTGTCTTTGTGCCCTTGCCCCCAAGTTAACCCCCTCTCTGGCTGGTCTATAGGGTGGGTCATCAGCAATTTGTTCTATGATGGGTATGTTCGCTCGAACCAACGCCTGATTCTGCCTACGCCTTTCTGGCAGAGCGAAAAAATCTGCTATTCGACTCATGTTGTCCGCGTTTTCTCTGTTGGTTACAGTTACATTTTGTACTATTGGGGCAAAGATTTCTTGCATAGTCTGCGCTAACACTCCTATCATATTATGGTTACTATCATCCATTAATTGTCTAAAGGCCATCTGATTTTCTGTGGTTAAGATAGGCAGTGTATTATGACCTACTGAACCTTGGGTATTTGTCATAAATTGGTTGGCCCCAGATCCGGACCCAAATTGTGGTGACGAATTTGATGTGGAATTGTGCAAACCCGCCATAAAAGATGTTGGCATCCCATAAGAGGGATTTCTGGGTCTATTGCCATCGAAACCGGGTGGTCTAGTTAGTGGTGGGGTGGCGAAATGGGTTTGTGTCCCTAATGGTGGGATAAATCCCGCAAGATAACCAGTGGTCCCTGTATTTCCTAGGGTCGAACTGTTGGTTGTCGTGCCACTTGCTCCATTTGTGGCCACACTACTGGTAGAAGATGCAACAGACTGTGCGTTCGTAGGGATCGCATTAGACGTCCCCGTCGAAACAGACGTATTGGTGCCTGTTCCATGTGGGGCATTTTGTTCCCCTTGTTGATTGCTTGGATTAGACATCCTACTACTACGTTTTCTTCTGGGTAAGGGTTGGTTACTATTAGTTGTTTTACCACTTCTAAGGTTCATATAACAGCGAAATTGATACTCAGAAAAGAACTTACACAGCGAGATTATATCCTAAAAATCTTTACTTTCAACTTTCTTAACAACGAGTCCCACTGGGCGTGCCAATTTGTTCACAGTGATTTCTGGTAAACAACCATTAGTCTTCCAAACTATCGAATAAACTTAATTACTGTTATTCAATTTCTCTGGTAACTTGCAGGATCGACTAGATTGATCCTATGGGACATAGTTATTTGGCTAAATCTAATTGTAAAACTGGTATTCATATTTAGGACTTCTAATTAAAGTGTTTCAAAGACATCCAATCCACTTCGATTATTACACTAAATGATTCAAAGGATAATTTCTATATGATATAAGGAATGTTCATTAGAAAAGTAAAAAGACTTAAGATTGGGTAAATGGCAGGATTAAGTGAGTGAATGTAAAAGTTGTTGAATGTTTAAAGGATTCGAACATAAGAAAAGCGTTTAAATGCAGAAAGAAAGAAATGACTCTGAATGTAAAAGCTTTAATGTAAAGGCATGAACGTAAAAATGTTTGAAGCACAAATGAAATGGAAATGAAAGACAAAACTGGAAAATATAAATAGTTTTCATTGAATTGTAAATGTTGGTGTTATCATACGTACATCTTTCGAGCATTCGTTTCCCTATCCATGCGGTATTTTGAATGTTTACTGAATTTGTACAACAGATATGACACACCGAAATCCTAACACTAAGACCTCTATTTATACTATTTCGACCATAACGGTCTTGCTATCAGAATCTGCCACGTTCGAAGCATGCAGAGTATTACTTCCCTCTAGCCTCCACGCGTCCTCGAACGCTCCAACGCTTATGTATTTGAATTTCCAATATCCCGCTCACGTTTGAATTTCAAACGCCTTGGAACACTCCACAACTATTATTCGAAACCTTGAACTGTAATATTTCCATTTGAAAAAACAGTCTCTTCCATTCCAAACCATAAAAATTGCTTTATTCAAACAAATCCCAATCATTTCATTTCGAATCACAATATCAAAATCTTCAGCCAACAACCTCATTCATTTTCTCAAACTTAGAGAGCCAAAACCACCCTGCCAAACTCCCTCTTAAACCAAATTTTCTGCAACTTCGAATTTGCTCTTACATCCTTTCTCAATCATTTTTCTTTGTCAACTCATCTTCCTTGAACCTCACTGAAGCTAATAGAAGAAGAATTAAGCTCTAAAACTCCCTGAATCGTGCTAGCCAAGTCAAGTTTCAGAGCTCTACAACTTAACTTCAATAGGTAGATTCCTTCACCAATTCTCTAAAACTTTGATACTGTTATGAAGCTCTAAACATCCTGATTCTAGTCGCAACAATTGTTTCCAACTGAAAGTATGTTTTGACCATGAAATTTCAAATCCCTTTTCAAAACTTCTCTTCCAAAACGACTGAGCTACAACTTATATAAATTTTTCGCAAAGGTACCATTGGAATCGTCTTGAAGAGACGAAGCAAATGGTATAGGTCTCGTCTTTTAATTTTACAGTTTCTGAAACCTGCAAATTTCATTGGATGGATGTTGAAGATGACCAATGTGTCATCTATCAACCAATGAAAGCGTGTCACGCTTATTTTTCAAAAATCTTATTTAATTAATGATCTTGAGTTTATTCCACTAAAGACCATGATATGTACAACGCGTCTGATCCATTGGATTAGCTTACTAACGCACTTTGACTCTCATCCATTTTGACTTTATTTTTTATTTCTGATTTTTATCTTTAAATTGTTTTAAACTTCAAAAAAACATAGAAAATTCATTTCTGATTCAAAAATTATGAAAAAATTCACAAAAATATTTTTAAATATTCTCTTTCTGAGTTTTATTTTTTAATAATTTTATTTTTAGATTTTATATTTTTTATAATTTTTCTTTGTTTTTTTTTGTTTTTAATTACTTAAAAAATACTTTTGAATATTTTTAAATTCTGAAAAAATTCATCAACATCATTTCCATTATTTCTGGCCTTCTGAATTTTTTTTAGAATTTTATTTTGATTTCTACTATTTTTTATCTTTTTTCCATTTATTTGAGCAATTTTAATTAGTTTAAAAATAGTTTCTGACTTAAAAAAATTACCAAAAATTTTATATAAATATTTCAGTATATTTCTGATTTTTCTATGGCCTCATTTGGTTTTTCTTGGTTGATTTGAATATAATTGTCATTTTCCCCTCTTATTTTCATTTTAAAATCATTTTTAAAACCTTTTTCTTTATTTTAAATACAATTTTATTTTTTGTATATATTCTGGTTGATCTTGGACTATGAAATTTTGATCATGAGCTTTGTTAACATAATTGGATCCATAGTGTTGAGTCTAACTCCATAAATATGGATGAATGAGTTTAATGATAGTTTGATTAATTTTTGGTTCAAATGTGGTTTAATTCTTCTCACATCCCTCTTCATCTTATCCTTTTCTTATTGTGTCATATATTGTTAGAGGATGATGCACATATCATCTCTCCAAGCATAGGACACATAAATTGCTATTGACCGGCCTCAAAATAGGTGTGACTTTTATATAAGTCCACTTACGATTGCTTAACATAGCGTTAAATTTTGTCCCGATTCGAGAAATGGTCATTCTTGGTCCAAACCCATGTTTGTACGCTCAAGTATGTTGATTTGAATCCTTTGATCCAATAACTTTGAGATTCATTGTTAGGAGGCTTTGGTCTTATCAATCATCTAATGAATCTTCATAAACTTTGGTCAAAGTGAATCACTTAAACATCATTGATCATTTATTGCTGCCTTGAGAATTTTGAATGGATGATATACTTGATAAAAAGCAAATGAAACTTGTTGTTGAAAGGCTTTGATTTTATCAATCTTCTAATGAGTTTCAAATGCAAGTTTCAAGATGGTCATTCAACTAGCCTCTAATTTCTAACAATTAACTTTATTTTGTGCTTTTATTTTATGCTTTTACTTTAAGCACATTTATTTTTAACATTTACATTTCATGCTATTTTCATCTTTGCTCATTTGAGCATTTTTATTTTATGTCATTTTTATTTTGCTCATTTGAGTTTTTCATTTCTTTTTTTGAAGATACTTAATAATCAACTTGAACCCTAAAAAACATTAATGTTACTTGGACTACTTGGTTACTATCCTTGGCATTTTGGAGTTATGGACTTCTTGGACTTATGAGTTGAGACCTTAACCTACCTTGAGACCTTGTGACCATAACTGTTATTTTGTCTGGAGTTTTTGGGGTTTACCCCAAGACATTGGGTTGTTTGTTTGCTTTGTGTGCATGTTATTGTGATTACATGCTTTGTCTGTGATTTGGAATTCATCTGTATACAACCGTTACTCTGCCCAATTTTTGCGAAGACTTAATGCAATTGAAGCTTGGTTTCTTAAGAGGTTTAGTATCTTTGCTTGCTTAGTTTAAATCCAAAGGATGAGAATTCTACATTGACTCATTATGTCAAGTGTTGGCTTCTTGTTGGTTAGACGGTTCTTTTCCCCTAGCTTTTACTTTATGCCTTAGGATAGTCCCTTCATCTCCTTCCATCTTCTTAAATTTTAAAAAAATCTTCTCCCTCCTTTTGAAAACTCTTCTTGTTTTTGAACTTGAACCGCTTTCATAATAAAATTGGACTTATGTCCATGTATTTTTAAAATATTTTCTTAATCGAACTTTAATCAACTTAATAATACCTTGACATTTTTGTGAGAAGACTAAAAGTCAATCAATCTCATTCAAACCATTTTGCTACTTTGGCTTTTTACTTTAAACTTTTCTCAAAAGATTAGACTCTTGTCAATCCTTGTAGTGATGCGAGCTACTATACTTCTACAATATATAGTAAAGTGAGATATTTTCCACTTGGGTGTTGAGTGAGGCTTTGTTGATTTTAAAATCCAAGATATATCCTCCACTTTGAGATGACGCAAATCCTCCTTTCTCATAATTGCGGGTAGTAAGTATGTTTTCCACTCGGATAAGACGATGATGTCTTGTCTCTTAAATTTAAACCAATACGCATGTGTTTTAAAAATTTTAAAAGGTGAACTACGTGTACCCTAATCCCCTATTGCACGGAAGGTGGTACGTAGGCACTAAAGATTTGCAACCGTAGCGGGTGCAAAAATCATAAAAAATACTTCTTTTTCTCGTCTCCACAATCCATTTTTTATACAACATTTATAGCTAAAATACACAAATTTTTAAAGAGGTTCCTGCGGAGTACCATAGATGTTTAGGGTGCTAATACCTTCCCTTTGCATAACCAATCCCCGAACTTAGATTCTCTCCCGCTCTTTTTCGGTTATTCGCTCTTTTCCCATTCCTTTGGAAACAATAAAGCGCGATGACGATTTCTATTTGATATGTGCGAGTCAAGTCAATCCAATGGCTTAGTCTCAACATTTCTACCGCTACAAAAATTGTAAGCCAAACCGCAACAGACACACTAGCAAGACTGCTAAATAAATTTTATGAATTGAAAATCTTGATATACTCCCTCCGCTTCCTAAATAAATGTTGAAATAATTTATTTTTTAGGAATGTTTTATTGACTAAGTCTGTTAGAGGGTATTTTAATATTTTAGTATACTCTATTATTGTGTATAAATAGCCTAATAGTAGGTAGGTCAATATATTCATTACTCTTTATTTTATAGACGTCATTTAATATATTCTTTTTGTCTTTCATCTCTCCTATGTGCACCAATAATTGATATCTAGAGCTCCGGTTCGAAATCCACGGGGAAACACGGGAATTCCCAGCAGAAACATTCAATACAGCTTCCCGATACAGTTCAGATACGCTCCAGATACGGATGACATTCTGATACTCATTCAATACAACTTCCAGATACAGTTTAGATACGCTCTAGATATGGATGTCATTCTGATACTCATTCAATATAGCTTCCAGATACAGTTCAGATACGCTCCAGATACGGATGCCATTCTGATACTCATTCAATACAACTTCCAGATACAGTTCAGATATGCTCCATATACGGATGTCATTCTGATACTCATTCAATACAGCTTCCAGATACAGTTCAGATATGCTCCATATACGGATGCCATTTTGATACTCATTCAATACAGCTTCTAGATACGAATGTCATTCTGATACTCATTCAATACAGCTTCCAGACACAGTTCAAATATGCTCCAGATACTGATGCCATTATGATACTCATTCAATGCAGCTTCCAGATACAATTCAGATACACTCTAGATACGGATGTCATTCTGGTACTCATTCAATACAGCTTCCAGATACAGTTCAGATACGCTCCAGATATGGATTCCATTCAGATACTCATTCAATACAGCTTCCAGATACAGTCTAGATACGCTCCAGATACGGATTCCATTCTGATACTCATTCAATACAACTTCCAGATACAGTTCAGATACACTCTAGATACGGATTCCATTATGATACTCATTTAATACAACTGTCAGATACAGTTCAGATACGGTCCAGATACGGATGTCATTTTGATACTCATTCCAGATTTCTCTTTCAGATACAATTCAGATATGCTCCAAATATGGATATTATTCTGATACCCATTTGATACATATTCGGATACAATCAAGGCAGGGATTTATTCTGACACTTCCCAACTTGAGTGTGTTTCTACCACAAATCACTGGCAAATCCCTATCTCCAGCAAAGTTCCCTCAGAGAGCTGAAATCAAAGTATTCCGCAATAAAGTTTTATAAATCTCAAGTAGTTTATAAATCCTTATCCCCACTAGAGTTTATTTCTCTAGCTACGGAATTTCATCTCCCAACGGAGTTTATTTCTCCAAATTGGTAAAATATTCCAACAGAACTCTTCTCCCCAGCAAAATCATTCTCAAACAGAAGTCGAAGATCCCCGACAAAGAAAGGGAATCCCCAAAAAAATTATCTCCATTCATCATCCCCATCGGAAATTGAAGAATCACTTTCTTCATTCACCAACAACAGTCTAGGATTCAGCTTCCCGGTACTCTTCAGCAGTAGTCAGGGATTTATTTTCCCAGACAAAGAAACTTCGCAACAGCATTGCATGTTCATACATCATGGCATGCACATACAAAAGCATACAACACAATCTCATTTATTTTGAGAACATCACGCAATGCATTTCATACTTCATGACATTGCATACAAATAATCCTTTATCTTTTCAAGTAAGATCCACAAACAAGTATCATCAACAATTTTCAATAATTCCAGATTAAATTCCTGAAACCAGACGAGGAAATATTTGTGAACAACTAATCGTGGATCAACTCCCGAAACCAGACGGGGCGACTAATCTACAAAACCAGGTTAGAGAGTAACTCCTGAATCCAGACAGGGAAACTACCTCGACGACCAACAAAAAGTAAGTTCCAGATTAAATTCCTGAAACCAGACAGGGCAATATCTATGAACGATTGATCGTAGATCAATTCGCGAGACTAGACGGGGCGACCAATCTACAAGATCAGGTTAAAGAGTAACTCTTGAAACCAGACATGGCAACTACCTCAATAACCAGCAGAAGAGAAGATTGAAGAACAACCCCCGAAACAAGACGGAGAAATTAGTTTTCTTTCTGATTAGTCAGAGATTAACTCCCGAAACAAGTCGGGGCAACTATCTCAATGACTAATAACAAGTGGGTTCCAGATTAATACCTGAAACAAGACAGGACACTTATCTACACGCCAACTGATTGTGGATTAATACCTAAAACAAGACAAGATAATTATCTGTGTGAGCCAATTATAGATCAATTCCCGAAACAATACGAGGTCACTATCTATACGACCAGCCAAAGTAGCCCTACACAGGTTCCTTCCCTTATATATCCGGGTAGCAGTTCGCAACACTATAAAACCCGGACCTAACCAGATAACGGTCAAGTTCATATTCCCCAGTAAGTCGCTTTGAAACTTGGACCCGACCAGATAACAGTTAACTTTCACCTCTCCAGTAAAGAGACAATTCCTCAGCAGAGTAACAGACAACTGAAGTTCCCAGACTTTATTCCCCACAGAGTTTTCCTCAAACAGGAGAACAACAAAAATCAACATTCCCCAGCGGTTCATCCTCGGACAACAGGAACAGGAATCCCCATAAAGGAATCCCTTATGAAATCAACATCTAGATGGCATCTTTAAATCCATCTCCGACAGCCCTCTGTCATCTTTTCCAAATGGCATATGTAAGTCCATTCCCGATATTATCAATCAAGAGTGTCACTTCAGGCAAGTGCAAATTTATGGGCACTCTAAGTGTTCAATCATCTTCCATCTTCAGATCACGAAAGGCGGACAATCCAATATACATATTCAGGTTTAAGAAGATTCAACAGGGGCAGTTGTTGTACCCCAAAATTTTCCCTCCCATTTTACTCAATACATGCTCATTGAGGTTCCCAATTGCTCAAGGATGACCAAGAATTGACCAGACAAATTCTCCTCCTAAGGTAATGAACCTCTAATTAGGGTTTCAATTTTCATCAAGATGTTTGAGTTCAAAGGTCTAAAATGTTTTCCATGGTCCTAATATGTCTTCAAGATTTTCCATTCCAAATTGCATGCCTTTCACTACAAGTTTGCTCAATCAATTGCCCAAATGTTTGAAAATCAAATGTACTAGGTCAAAAGTCAACTATGGCCTATATACAGTCAAACTTCAAGGTTTTTGGTCAACATCAATATTTTGAAGTGATATATATCATTTGATCAAGGGTTGATCATGATTCCTCAAGAAATGCTCCTAATTCATCAAAAGTCAATAATTGCTAATTAGGGTTTCTATAGGAAAAGTCAACCAAACTTTGACCAGACATAACTTTCTCATACTTCATCCATTTTTCCCAACCAAAGATAATTTTGAGGAGAATCCAATTACCTACAACTTCTCTTCATCCCTCAAGTCCAAGGAATACACCATTTGAAATATACAAGCTTATACATTACAGGTCATTTTCAGAAAGTCAACAAAAGTCACTTTTTGTCAAGACCATTTACATCAAGATAAAATCTTCAAATACAAAATTGATCAAAATATGGATTTAAGTAGACATCTTGGGCTTTCTAAAAAGTCAAAGATCATCATCATGAGATAAAAATTGAGAAAGTTATGGCTTGCCCAAGTTGGGAAAATTTGGGAATTTTCAAGAATTATGCATTAAGAAAACTTGAAGTTTTAGGTCAATGGCTTAATTTATTGGCCTTCAAACATCTTTCTAAGCCTATAGATGACCTCTAAAATTATTCTTTCCATGCCTTGTATTTGCTAACTATTTTATTCATATTTATTTTATTTTATTTCAAATAAATATAAAATAAAATGTATAAAATAATTGGAAATGGGCTTTGAGCTTTGGGTTGATGTTTTGGACAGCCTAGACCCATAAAATTTCGTGCAAGCAATGTACACATTCATTCAAATTCAAAAAGGACAAGATTCCATGTCTTTGGCAAAGTTACAAAACATCATTCATGGCTTTAAAAACACATGTTTATGATTGTTATTACCTTTGTTCTCTTGTCTCCTCCCTCCTCTCTATATAAATGACACATTAGCAAGCTTCAAGACACATGATATACAACCTGGAAAAGCTCTATAAATTTTACAAAAAATATCAAAGTGTAAAATTTGCATTTTAGGTTCCAGCCTTCCTCAGTCCAAACAAAAGATCCAAATACATTCCTGGAGACTCCCTGAAGCTTTTGCAATCATTACCAAGCCCTGAAACATCACAAAACGCCTCAGTAAGCTCCATTTTTGTATTTTCTAACATATTTCATGCAGATTCGATGCATTACATGGCTAGAAGTGTACCAAACACCATCAGATCTAGCCTTCAAATCATAAGGGGTCTAGATCTAAAGGCTTCAATTTGAGATCCACCATGCACCCTCAAGGCCTCATCTCACCTGATCCAGCGCAGCCTGGGCTTAACATTCACTTAGGCCTAGCAAAATTCAATTTCAGCACCCCCTAATTTCTAATTATCCTGGCTTATTTCGCATTGTTTTTGTCACTTTGCTTTATATATTTTTTATTTTAATTTGTTTTTCTTCATTTATTTAATTAGTATAATGTAATAATAAAATCACAAAAAATATAGTTTTAGTTTTTTAATTAAACTATTTTTTTAAATTAATTAATAACTATTTTAACTATTTTTCTTTAATTAAAAATAAATTAGAACTTAGGACTTAATTTATGTTTAATTATTTTCTTTAAATAATTAAAAAAACTAAAAAAGAATTTAGACTATTTTTATTGATTAATTTTATTTTCTAAGTAGATTTTTAGGTTATTTACTTTCTTAAATAAAAAAATAAGCAAAAATATTTTCTTACTAGGTTGTTAGACGTATTTTCAACTTTCGCGCGCATTATTCAGTTTTTGCAATTTCTATTCATTATTGTACCTGTATACTGGATGTAATAAACTAATTAGAATTTTTACCGTTTTCTTTATTTTCCCCTCCAATTTTTGTACATTGTAAACCCCCTCCCTGAAGCCATGCAATAACGTAGGGTTTTATCTTCGCACTTTACATTTTTTGTATATATTAACTGCTAGTAACTAGGCGTGTATGAAAAGACTGAAATCAAACGTTAGCAAACTTAACAAAAAGACAAAAATAACTGAACATAACACATTTGCACATATACACCTCTAGGGTACCCCACTTTGGTTGCCTTCAGAAATAAAATAGTCATGAGGCAGGAACGCTTTAGCAAAGACCCATAAATCAAAAGATCATAGTCCCTCGATGATCCTACAGTTACCTTCTCGATAAATGATCTAGTCCCTAAACAAAATTACTAAAGCGTATCCACAAGTTGCCTTCGTGACGGTAACGTCCCTTTCGAATGTCCCTAATACATCCAACAATAGGGCTACCTACTCACTAATAGTAGGATAGTACTGTTTAAAGGATAGGAGGAAAAGAACGGTCCTTTTCGAGTATAAAAGTAGATAACTGTTAGAAGTTTACTCAAAACATTTTGCACTTACACAAATACTACTTTTCAAAAACAACTTTCAAAAACATTTGCTTTGTCAACACTCTTGAAGACTGATACAAGAGTTAACGCAAAGCAAATTGCCGCACTAAGGCATTCTCCAAACATTTTCAAACACACAAAGCACAAAGGTATTTTAAAAATGAGCAAACCTCTAAGAGCTCGTAGATAACTACGGATGGAAAGGGTGCTAACACCTTCCCTTTCCATAATCTACCCCCCTTACTCAAAATAATCTCGAAAAAGGTCTTTTTGTGTTCTTTTCACCCTTTCCTTAATTTGGATAAAATAAAAGTCGGTGGCGACTCTTGCTTACCGCATCATTTGCGAACAAAAATGCAAAACCAGTATTAACAGTCGGTTCTGCCACCGTATCACAAAAATCATATATCTCGTCATGTCAAACTGTAAATTTTAAATTATATGTATGATTTACTACTTTAAAATATTCTAATTAAATGTTTGTATAATTATACTTCTTTATTTTGACAGTGAACTATCATTAAAAGCACTACTATCATTAAAAGAATTAAAACAATCAATGATGGAGGAATTTGAAATGACTGATCTCGGAAGAATGCACTACTTCCTTGGCTTAGAGGTTATGCAGCTTGACAGTGGAATCTTTATCTCTCAAAAGAGATATGCCAAAGAGGTCTAAAGAAGTTTGGGATGGATAAAAGCAATTTGGCCCTAAATCCTACTATTCCTAGGATTAAAATTGATAAAGATGATACAAGTGTGATAGTAAAAAACTCCATGTTCAACCAACTTGTTGGTAGTTTGATATATTTGACCACTATCAGGCCGGATCTGATGTATGCAGTTAGTGTAGTCAGTAGATATATGACCAAGCCAACTGAGATTCACCTTATGGCAGCAAAGAGAATACTGAGGTATGTGCAGGGAACTATGTGTTTTGGGATTTTCTATCAAAGATCATGCAATCAGGAGCTCGTGGGATACACAGACAGCGACTATGTCAGATGTATCAATGATAGGAAAAGCACCTCGGGCTATGCCTTTATACTTAGCAATGCAACGATGGCATGGTCATCAAGGAAACAACCTATAGTCGCACTTAACACCACCGAAGAAGAATTTGTAGATGCATCAGCTTGTGTCTGCCAACTGATTTGGATGAAGAGGGTGTTGTCCGAGTTGGACAACAATGGAAGCAAAAGTTCGATGATTTTTTGTGATAGCAGTTCTACCATCAAGCTCTCAAAGAATCTGGTTATGCATGGCAAGAGCAAACATATTGATGCGCACTTTCATTTCCTCCATGATTTAGAAAATGAAGGAAAGGTTTAATTAAATTATTGTAGCACCAAACAGAAAATATCTGATATCTTTACTAAGCCGCTAAAGCTTGAAGTCTTTCAAGAGCTCAGAAAGAAGCTTGACGTATGTGACATCTCAGAGATAAACTAGACAATCTAGTTTACTGGGAGAATTATTATGTTATTATTAATATTATTATTAATTGTTATTTACTATATGTAATTGACTTAGTCTCTATTGACCGTGAGAGGATCATGGTTGTTAGTTTTAATTATGCCTAAATTATAGGGAGTCAAGTATGACTTAGTGGCCTTATTCTTAGGAAACATTCAGTTCAGTTTTTTTTTTGTAAGCTATTTATATAGCAGTATTTCATTCTAATAAACAAGTCAGTTACCAGATTTGCTAACACAATCTACCTCCCACTATATTAATCACTTATTTCCAAGCACCCATCCTCCGATGATTTACCCAAACAATGATCCCTAAATATTTGAATGGAATTCCTCCCACCTTGCAATTAAGAACCTTTGTCGCCTCCTCCAATCCCAGCTAAAGAGCTCTTGTGGAAGTTTACTTTCAGCTCTGATACCAATTCAAATAGTTGCAGTGTTGCTTTAATTGTCCAAACATTTTTCTAACTTCTTTTATCCATGACGATAGTATCATCAGCATATCTTCACCATTTTCGAACTCATATCCATCGAAGAGGTTCCTTTGCACACTTTTTTTCCTTCATTAAATTAAACCATTCAGCTGTAATAAGGAATAAAAAAGGAAAAAGAGGGTCCCTTGTCTCAAATCATCTCCCTCATTGTAATTTCATCTTGTAATAAGGAATAAGAAAGGGAAAAGAGAGACCCTTGTCTCAATCATCTCCCCCATTGTAATTTCATCTTGTAGGACTAGTATTAAGCCCACCATAATATTTTATAAGAGAAAAATGATGGTGGACTGAGTGTAAATTATTTTTACATAGTCAGCTCAATAACAATCCTATATCTCGTCAAATCAAACTGTAAAATTTAAATTATATGTATGATTTACTACTTTAAAATATTCTAATTAAATCTCTGTATAATTATACTTCTTTATTTTGATAGTGAATTATCATTAAACTCATATTATAAAATAAAAGATCAATTATGCAACCCAAAAAAATTAAATTATGACTACAATAAATTATTCAAATGGCAAATAGTTAATGCATATTTCACAAATACATAGATTCAACTCTTCTGTTGGATGTAATGATATTTTTAGATGGATAATCTAAAAATTGACTAAAACCCAATTCATCTAAACTTTGTCTTTATCAACAAGAAAAGAATAGGACATTAAAATCTAATTCATAATTACCAAACAAATTTTCATTGCATTAAAAAAATAAAAAGTGAGCAATAATCAACATGAAAGGATGACATTTTCCAAATATCATCCTTTCTTTCAAAAAAAATGAACAATCAAGAAACAGGTGAAGGTAGTGTGGTTGGGTCAGCAGAGGAAGGTATATCAGGTCCAACACGACAACCTTCAAGCATGAAAACAATATCATTAATAGAAGGTCTATCAAGAGGATCATGTGCTGTGCAAAGAAGTGCAACCTTAACACCTAACAAAAACTCTTCCCATTCTGATGATTCCTGATCAATCTCAAGCAAACCAGGTTCCAACAGCTCCGAAATCAAACCTTTTTGTAACTGTTTCTTCACCCATTTCACTATATCTTCGTCTTGACCCGTAAACATAACAGCTTTTCTTCCTGTCAGTATCTCCAACAACACTATCCCGAAACTATATATATCTCCTTCCTTTGTCACCTGTCCTGTTAGCACAGCTTCTGGCGCGACATAACCCAACGAACCAACTGCGATTGTTGTTGAAGACGACGACTCTGCTAATTCTGTTGGGATACTAACCATTGTTAACCGGTCTAGCCCGAATTCGGATAAATGTGCTTCAAAATCAGCATCAAAAAGAACATTCTGTGGCTTAACATCGCCATGAACAATTTCGACAGAGTGTAGAAAACCCAATCCGCGAGCAATGCCTAGTGCGATTAAATGACGCATTGGCCAATTCAAAACATGACCGTCTTGTTGCGAAGCTTCTTGAAGCAATGTACCTAGATTTCCATTTGGCATGTAGTCGTAGACTAGTAGTCTTACATCAGGTGGTGGTCCTGCATAATAGCCGCGTAGAACTGTTAAGTTTCGATGCTTAACTTTGCCTAACGATTCTGCTTCTTTGCGGAATGTGTTTTCTTCTATCAATGTTGATCCGTTTGGAAGTCTACGAATTGATAGAACCATTCCATCTTGATACGAGGCTTTGAAGACAAGTCCGTGTTTTCCTCTGCTTAGAACGTTTTCTTCATCGAAGTTTCTTGTTGCTTCTAGTGTTTCGGCGTATGTGATTTTGTTGTTGAAGACTATTAACTTTGGTCCTCCGTTTTCACCGCTTCCTCGACTGTTTCTTTCTCCATTTGAGCCTGCACTTGTTGAGCTACGTTTCTTCTCGCCTGTTACTCCTTCTCGAAGCTTCTTTCGCCACCTTAAAAGACTGTAAACATAGCCACAACAAAACAATGCTAGAAAGCATAGTCCTGCAACTGCAACAGCTATGATGATTATTAGCCTTTTTCTCTTTCGTCTTCTCGCTTTTGCACAATCTCTATGCAATGGTTTCCCACATAGCCTCTTGTTCATTGCAAACACAGAAGGGTCATTGAATCTAGAACTCAGCATTTGTGGAATCTCACCCTCGAGGTCGTTGTTGGAAACATTTAAGTACTTCAAACCGGATATGCGCCAAAGATCAACTGGAATTTCTCCTGTCAATTGATTTGAAGACAGATTCAAAGCCTTCAAATTTGATAACTTGGACAAGGATAGCGGTATGTGACCGGTTAAGTGATTACCATTCAAATCAAGTGAGTTCAAAGAAGAACACTTGGAAATCTCATCTGGGATTTCACCTTTGAGTCCATTGTTTCCTAAACTCAGCTCCTTTAAACGAGTAAGGTGAGAGATAACACTCGGAACGATGTTACCTACTAACCGATTCGATTGAAGCTGAAGCACTTCAAGTTGAGAACAACCACCAATCTCATTAGGTATTGAACCAGAAATGAAATTGTGAGACAAAGAAAGAACAACCAACGAACTTAGGAAACCATAAGTTGTTGGAATGTTGCCAACAAAATCATTGAAACTAATATTAAGATACCTTAAACTAACAATGCTGCTGAAACCCTCAGGAACAGAACCACTCAAACTGTTTCCATCAAGTGCCACAACTTCCAAACTAGGTAATCCGAAAACCTCCACAGGTATCTCACCTGAAAGATTTTGTTTGCTTAAATCCAACACCCTCAGTTTCATCAAACTCCCAAGTGTAGATGGAACACTACCAGAAAACCCACATTGGCTCAAATTAAGAACCTGCAAACTTTTTAAGCCTCCAATACGATACGAAACTTGACCGGAGAATCTATTATTGCTGAGATTCAAAACACCCAAGTTTCCTAACTGCATAATCTCCAAAGGCAAAACCCCATTCAGCTTATTGTTGCTTAAATCCAAAATCTCTAACTCATAAAGACCTCCATAACTCTTTGGAATCAAACCAGTAAAAAAGTTACCCCCAAGAGATAACTCCTTCAAACTCTTCAACTCTCCAAGGAAATAAGGAACAAGACCTGAGAATCGATTCCTTCGAAGATCAAGAACCTTCAACAAACTACATTCCACAATACTACTCGGAACAACACCGGATAACGAATTATCAGAAAGTCTCAACTCTTCCAACAAGAAAAGATCTCCAATATCTCGAGGCAGATAGCCTGAAAAAGAGTTTCCAGAGAGATCAAGAGTCCTCAAAGATTTCACATTGGTCAACCAAGAAGGAAACAAAGATTGAATAATGTGATTCTCTTTAAGGTCTAGAATCTCCAAAAAATGATTATCACATTTTCCATTTCGCGGATTCGAAATACCCGTGAGCATATTAAAGCCAAGTTGAAGAATTCGAAGAGTATTATTGTGTTTGTTGTTTTGATTGCAAAAGAGGGTTGTGGGGACAAAACCAGAAAGTTGATTAAGGGAAAGTGACAGCACTTGAAGCTTTGGCATTGTCCCTATGGTAGAAGGGATCAACCCGCCAATGGAATTTTCGTCTATGCTGAGGTGCACCATAGAGGAACAGTTTGATATAGCAGAAGGTAATGTTCCGTGGAGACGGTTGTTGTCTAGCCACATATATTGCAGCTGTTGTAAAGCTCCAACTGTAACAGGTATTTGGCCTGTGAGGCCATTGTGAGAGAGGTTGATGAGTTGAAGCTGGGAGTTGGAGGTAAGGTTCCCTGGGATGTTGCCGGTGAATGAGTTGGAGGAAAGGTCGAGGATGCGTAGGGAGTTAGAGAGACGGTTTGGGATAGTGCCGGAGAGAAAGTTAGCAGCAAAGTTAAGAACCTGAAGGTTGGTGAGGTTGAGAAGTGAGGGAGGGATGTTTCCAGAGAGGGAGTTGTTGTGAAGATAAATGGCGCGGAGGAAGAGACATTGAGAAAGAGAGGGAGGGATTGAGGAAATGAGGTTGTTGGAATGGAGACTTAGTTTGCGGAGTTGTGTGAGTTTGGAGAGTGATGAAGAGATGGTGCCGGATAGTTGAAGACGAGGTAAGCGTATTTGGTGGACTCTGTTGTTGGAACAGAGAATGCCGTGCCAGTCGCATGGTGGTGATGGGGTTGATGTGTTCCAGGTTGTTAGTGAGTTGAGTGGGTCGAGGAGGTTTAGTTTGAAGGTTGTTAAGGCCTGGATTTCGTTGTTTGTTGTTGTTGAAGCATGTGTTATGATGAGTATGGTGGTGAAGTATGTGAGGCATGCAATGGTGAGAAATATAGCCGTTGTTGCCATTTGTGTTTCTGGTTAGGAAGAAGAAATAATGATATGAGGGAATGAGTGAATGAGTGTTTTGTGTTGTGGGTGAGTGGGTGGATTCTGGGATTGGTGTTTTTGTTTGTTTGTGGTCTAGTAGTAGCTAGTTGTGGTTTAGAGGAGCGTTTGCTGTTTTGGTTACTGCAACCAGAGTCAGGTCTTGTATTTGTATATGTGATGTGATTCCTCTCTCTCTATCTATCTAGTATTTTTTTACTGCAACGTCTAGGTTTCATTCCCGAAAAGTTTTGGGAACTTTTTTCCCTCAATTTCTATGTCATGTGGATGGGAATGGTGTAATAATGAAAAAGAAAGGAAAACCGGATTAAAGGCTGAACTTTTGGAACATGGACATTGTGACTCTATTCATTACGTACGGGTGGGTCATTTGGATATCTAACAATACTGGATATGGGTTTTATAGTCTTACCCAACAATAATTATGGTAGTAATATTTTACTGACTGGTGGGTCATTTTCTGTGCCTATTGCTCACATCATAGCTGGTAATTTGTGGGGGTTAAAATTTACAATAATTGAGATTCTGTTTTCAAGTTTTTTTTTAAAGATAAACTAGTAATATTCTGTTTTCAAATTTTTTTTTAAAGATAAACTAGTAATAAACACGTGCGAATATTGGAAAAAATTATATGAAAAAAAATAAGAAATTGAAAAATAGAAATAATTAAAGTTTTTAAAATATAATAGTTAAAATTGAAAAAGTAAGTTATGAATAATTTTTTTTAGCAATAATAGTTATGATTTAAAAAAAATAAAAAAATATTTCAAAAAGGTAATATAAAATAAAAAATAAAACAAATTATGTAATGAGATTTATGAACATAATATCGGCAGTAGAATATATCATAAAATAATTGTGGGCCGTAAGTCATAATGAAAATAGTGTTGGGTATATAAAATGTAAAAATCAATTGGGCCAGGAATAAGCATGGAAAGACCGGTCCAAGATGAAGGATGGATAAAAAGAAGAAGTGGAAACGCGTGAAGAAGTCTTTGTGCTACTGGAGGAAAGCCACCGCAAGTGTCAGCTTCCATCTAAAAGTGACGATCGGAGGTGCAGTTAGGGGGCGCCAAAGGTAGGATTAATGATTTTGGATACTTTGCATGTTTAATTCATGATATTGTTATTATAGATTTAGTCATCGACGTTGTTTTTCTGGTGTTATTTCTCAGAAGATTCAAACAGTTTCATTCAGATATGGAATGGAAAAGACTGTCCAGAGTCAGTTTTGTCAACGACATTGGAGAAGTCCCGATTTGAAGAAGAATGGAAACAAATTTGGGAAATTTCCACTTCCTAGTGTTTGAAATTGAGGAGTCGAGGAGCTAGTGGTAGAGAAGACTTAAACAGAAAAGCGAAGAGATGGAATCATTGTGAAGATGCAAAAGGTCATACTCAGGATGGGAGTCTAGGTCAAGCTTTGAAAGAAGGCCAAAGGTAAGAAACGTTTAGTCAAGATTATGAAAATCATTATCATTCGTTGTAGGTGTTGAAAATTCACCAAATACCTATAATGAATTTCTACCAATCTTGATGAACAAGATTGATATCACCATACAATGACAATGAATTCTGAGAAAAGAAAAGAAAACAATTATTTTCTGCAGAGTTTCTCTATGCCCACAAACTGTGGAAAACTTTATTAATCATTTGCAACTACAAATTTTGTGATTACGATGAATTGACTTTTTTACAAAATTAGGGGTTACTCCCTCTAGATTTAGGTTAGCTTTCTTTCTACGCAAAAGCCCAAAATACATATTTTGGTACTAAATCAAATCTATCTATTTTAGATCTAAATTAAATTTATCTAAATCTAAAACCAATCAAATCTGTGTGTAGCTTGCTTCGATCCACAAGCTCTTCGACTGGGCAACCTCCATTCGACACACACGTTGTTTCAACATAATCGAATTATAATTTAACACACCACCTAATTCGTTGTGTCTAAACTATTTATATTCATCATGGTTCTTAGTCTTCTGAATACTTCGACCTGCACTCCCTTCATCATGATGTATGCAATCCGATTCTCAGTTCTGTAGTGTTCCAAATTCATCTTCCCATATGCTACCTACTCTCGAAGATAGTCGAATCTCATTTCGATGTGCTTGCTTCAACCATGTGCTATCGGGTTCTTCGCCAGATTGATAGCTGACATGCTGTCGATCTTCATGGTAATTGCTCCATGATCTTTCCATGTTATCTCTTTGACCAAGTTCACCATCTGTTGTACCCCAAAATTTTCCCTCTCATTTATCAAGTAATCTCTCACAAGATCTCTTTTGGTTCAAGACTGCACAAGGGTTGATCAGCTCAAGACACCTCCTTAAGCACTTATGACTGAAATTTAGGGTTTGAGAATGCACAAGGATAAATGGACTTTTAATGCCCCATTTTACTTTCATGGATAATTTTGTATTCCCAAGATTTCTCATGACAAGTTTCAAGTCTTGGATCACATTTTTGCTCAGTCAATTGATCAGTTGACCTAAAAATCAACTATATTGGGGAAAAAGTCAACTGTAGTCAATTTACAGTCAAACTTCATAATTTTTTATCCATATAAACATTATGAACTCATATATGTCATTTGATCAAGTTTGGACCATAATTCCTCAAGAAATTTGATCAGATCATCAAAAGGGCAAAATGGTCAAAATTAGGGTTTTGACTAAGGAGGTGCAACTTCTGATTTTTGACCTAGCAAATGGTTGATTAGTTGGAGACATGATCTCAAGGATTCAATTGCATCATTTTAACATAATGGCATGACTCAAAACTTCCCTCAAGATCAATTGATTGATAGTTGATTTTCAGTAAACGGATCAAAAGTCAACTGTACACTAAAAAGTCAAACTTTGACTTTTTGGTCAAAATCAAGTGTCAAAGATCACAATTCATCAAAACATGTCAAAATATGAAACTTGTTCATCAAGAAATCAAAAAGTCAAAATTTTTAAACTTAGAAATTTTTCTTCTAAGTGTTGGAAACTTCTTATTTTTTCACAACTTTAAGCCAATTTTTCACCATGATGCAAGATGATTCAAAGGAAACTTTCAACATGAAAGTTGTAGATCTCAATGAGATCTAAAACATTTTATAACACAACTTCTCCTGAAAATTCATGTATTTCAAGTTATGATTTTGTGAATACATGTTCATGAAACTTGGAAACTTAGTGAAATTTTGCCCTAGTTTAGGCAGGGTTTTGACCTAACTTCATGGCAATTTTTCACATAGTTTCAAGAGTAATTTTCAAAAATAACCAACATAGAGGTTGTAGAGGATGTTACAAGCTTTCCTAAAAGGACAATAACTCATTGAGATCATACTTGATCAAGGAGAATCGAAGGCAAGAATTTAGGGTTTTCAAACTTGAATTACAAGCCATTTCATGATGAACAAGAATTCAAATCCAAGCCTAGGATGCATAATCTTTGCTTTGCAGGCCTCAAACTTTTTTGTCACTCTATAATTAAATGTTTACACAGTTGTTAGAGTTTTGATCCAAGCATTTGAGCCATTATCCAAAGTTGCATTTCCATTTATGGCACAAAGTTACCATTCCATTCTTGTAAAGAGGCTTTAATCACAAAGTCAACTTGTCTTGAGCTTTGCACTTGTTTCTTCTGATCACGCACAATCTAAAAGCCATAAGAAACTTGTCTAGAGCCTCTAACAAATCAGGCCATGCTTGTACTATGCCTTAAAACCATGTTTTCCACTTTTCTTCAAAATCAAGTAACATAGCCATAACTCTATATCTTGTATTTCTGACCACCTGAAGAAAACCAACCTTTTCCATACATATGCACAAGTTATTTGCAAGCTAACACAGGAATACACAAGATCTCAAACTCCCCAAAACTTAGAATTGCATCAAAAACCACCATTGTTGCATATTCTGACCAAGAACTTCAAACTTCCATTTCCCTCGTGGGTTTCTTGGCCTTTTAGTTTCAAAAGCTTCCTCACATCAAATACAAACCATCCATGTCCCTGTTTGCAGACTGTAACATCATCTTCATCAACATCCAATTTCAAAAACAGAGCATTGCAGTTGGACTTCTCCAGACCATTCCAGCCACTCTCAGTTCAAGCCAGCTATTGCAATAGCTTCCTAGAGGTTCAAGGAAGCTAACATGATCATCACCATCACTTGAAACAAGCTAAAACTCATTTCACGATTTCCAGTTTTGAGGTATTTTTCTTGAACTTCTATCTCATTATTTAGGCATTGTTAGGCTTGCATTTATGAAAATAAAATGTAGACATCATTGCCCTGAAACTATACATGTCCATATATTTCATTTATGTTGCTTGAGTAGGGAGAATTTTGAGTTTGAATCTCTGAAATTATTTAGGTCAGAATTTGGTACTGTTAGAAATTCATGCTCATCTTTGAGAATTAGATTAAGTTATTTACATATTCAGAATATTGAGGAAATTTCTAACAAGTTTGATGTTGGAAGTTTTATGAATGGATGAGAAATGAATAAGTTACAGATCCTTTGGCTGAAGGTTGAAGATGAAGTACAGTTAGGGCAAGACTTGTATTGTAACACCCCAATTCTACCCGACAATTATATAAGCAAATCAAAGTTATAATCATTCATGCAAACGAATCAGGATGCCACAAATTCATCTTTAAAAACTCATTGCATTCAACATGGATACATAACACTTTAAAACTTCGGATGAACCATCGTCATAACAATTTAATCTCTTCATTCAACAATTTAAGCATCTACGCAACAGAATTCTTAATAACATCTTTATCCATCGTTACAGCAACTTCAAAACAACACATACTTAATAAAAATTAAATTAAAGTTCAACAACTGAAATAATCAACAATTAAAAGCAACAGGCATTCATCCCCCGAGTGTTACATATCAGAGCAATGACACCGACTCGAACTACTGAAGGTATACAGTCTTCACTCTCGATTACCTGCACGTTACCAACGTAAGGGTAACATTCAAACAGAAGGGGTGAAATATCTAACAATATAATAAAACGTATGATAATCAATATATTAAATTAGATCACATAAAATCACCACTTCTCATCTTATAATCAACAATATTCGCAACAGAAATACCAACTATAATACACATTCATCACATTAATACACAACTTATTTATGCAATCGTATAATGCGACTCAATACTATGTAAATGCATGTGGTACCATTGGAGAAGAACTCCCATCTTAAAAATCTGCCAATAAATAGAGGCATCAATAAGGCATAAGCCTTCATCTTAATATTCGCCAATACATGCCATCTTAACGAGCATAAGCTCCATCTTGAAATGCAATGTATGCGACACAATTATGAATGTAATGACAACACCATAATTAACAACATCTCAATATAATATCATCGTTGGCCATAAGCCTACATCTTAATAGCTGCCAATTATTAGGGCATATCAACATCTTTCATCAACATCGTTCATCAACATCATTTTTCATCATAATTCATCACACATCATTTATACATCATAATTCATCAAACATCATTTCATCATACGACAATACAACAGTAACTCGTCAACTTCGCAACGTTGGCCATATGCCTACAACATAATATTGCCTATAATTAATTAATCATCTAAGACTTACTTCTAAATTACCAAACCTATACATATTACTATCCTGTAATACTACATCATTATCATCATTAATCCTACTATTACAAACCAAACAGTAATCTATCAACATCTCATCCTCATCATTCTTCACAAAAATCAACATAGCGATTAACGCGGAAACTAACTCTAATCCTAATTTGGGTTACTAGGATTATCCTTCATATTCTTCATTTTAATCCTTAAGAATTAAGTTCATCGCGTTAGCTATTCAATGCTTCAAACGACACCTCAAACAGAGTCCAAAAACTCAAGTTACAGCCTTTCAAAATGATTCTGCCAAAAACCAGACAACATGGATCAACGCATAATGCCTTGGGTCGACGCGTACTGGACTTAACACGCTACATGGGTCGATGCATACTCACTTGTATCGACTCATACTGAGTCTGCAACACTGCATGTATCGACACATGCTCCTATGTGTCGACTCATCCTGAGTCTAAAAGCCTACATGTATCGACGTAGCACTCCTTCGTATCGACTCATCCTGAGTCTAAAGGCCTTCTTGTATCGACACATAACATTCGCGATCGACACATACTGCCCTGTCATGGATATTTTCTTCGATTTTCTCTGTGTTTTCACTATGGATTCCATACTTTAGGCCCTAAAAACATCATCTAATCATAGATAATGATCAATTATAATTATCCTATAATTCTACATCATTTATAAAACATTGGGGCGTCGTTATTCATCTTTCAATCATCGATTTCCATCATACAACATCATATATAATTCAATCATAAAACAAACAATATTTCACCTCTAACCCCACATATCAATTATCATAAACCCTATTATAGAGTCAGAACCCCACCCTTACCTTGGATTGAAGGTTGCTCTATAACTTTTCCGGTTGATTTTCCGTTCTGCCTATTTTCCTCCTTTCCAACAACTTTCACGTTCTTTTCTTTCAAACCCTTATTCTTCTCTTACTGCTTTTTCCTTTCTCCTTATTTCTAACAATAATAAAATAACCATATTAGTACTTCTATCCTTTAAAACAAGCTCGCATCAAATAATATTATCCTTCTAATATTATTTCACCACTTAATAAAATAATTAAATCCAACTAATCACAACACAACTTCACAAATATTCCAAAAATAATTTAATTAAATAATTAATTAAATTACGGGCGTTACAACTCTCCCCCACTTAGAATATTTTCGTCCTCGAAAATTTATCTTAATGAAACAACTCAGGATAAGAGTCTCGCATCTTGCTCTCCAACTCCCAAGTCATGTTTTCTCCGGCAGCTCCTAGCCAAACCACTTTAACCAAAGAAATCTCCTTGCCCCTCAGAGTCTTTATTTCACGATCCGTGATCCGTACAGGCATCGTCTCCACCGTAAGATTATCTCGTACTTGCACATCGTCCCTATGAATCACATGAGATGGATCTGAAATATACTTCCGGAGTTGCGACACATGAAACACATCATGCAAATTCGAAAGATTAGGCGGTAAATCCACTCTATAAGCCACATTCCCAACTCTCTCTAAAATCTGATATGATCCAATAAAACGAGAAGTGAGCTTCTTAGACTTTAATGCTCGCCCAACACCAGTCACAGGTGTAACTCTTAAGAAAACATGGTCACCCGCTTGAAATTCTAAATCTTTCCTTCGCTTGTCATGATAACTCTTCTGCCTACTTTGGGAAGCTTTCATATTTTCTCGAATCAACTTCACCTACTCAGTAGTGTCACGAACAAGTTCAGGCCCAAGTACTACACTTTCACCAGATTCATGGCAACATAAAGGAGTTCTACATCTTCGACCATACAACGCTTCAAAAGGTGCCATCCCAATACTAGAATGGTAACTGTTATTATAGGTGAACTCTATCAACGGAAGATAAGTATCCCACGAACCTCCCTGCTCAAGAACACATGCCCTCAGTAAGTCTTCCAACGATTGGATAGTCCATTCAGTCTGACCATTTGTCTGAGGATGATACGTTGAACTCAACCTTAACTTAGAACCCAATGCTTCTTGCAAACTCTTCTAAAAATCAGAAGTAAATCTTGGATCTCTATCTGGCACAATGCACAAAGGAACACCATGCGGCTTCACAGTCACACTAGTATAAATCTCAGCCAACTTCGACACTGGAAAAATGATGTTAATAGGAATAAAATGAGCCGACTTCGTAAGCCTATCAACAATCACCCAAATTGAATCATGTCCTCTTAAAGTGTTCGGTAACCCTGTCACAAAGTCCATTGAAATTCCATCCCGTTTCCATTCTGGAACTTCTAACGGTTGCATCAACCCTGCAGTTTTCTGATGTTCAACTTTTGACTTTTGACAAGTCAAACATGCATACACAAACCGAGCCACATCACTCTTCATCCCAGGCCACCAAAACAAACCTTTCAAATCTTGATACATATTTGTAGCTCCTGGATGAATACTCAACTTACTTCTATGACTCTCTTCAAGTATCACTTTCTTCATCTCAGCATCATCAGGAATACAAATCCGGTTACGAAATCTCAACACACCTTGCGCATCTAGCTTAAAATCACTATTCTCAGACTGATCGATTCCAACCATCGAATCTACCAATTTCACATCCAACTTCTGAGCTTCTCTAATACTGTCTAGAAATTCATTATTAATCTTCAACATACCCAACATAACACTCTGCGGCGTAACCTCGCAAACTAAGCTCATATCTCTGAACTGCTCATTTAGTTCCAACTCTTTAACCATTATTGCTGACATATGTAAAGTCTTTCGACTCAACGCATCAGCTACCACATTCGCTTTTCCTGGATGATAATTTAAATCGAAATCATAATCCTTTAACAATTCCAATCATCTCCATTGCCTCATATTCAACTCCTTCTGATCGAATAAATACTTTAAGCTCTTATGGTCACTAAACACTTCAAATCTAGAACCATAAAGATAATGCCTCAAAATCTTCAACACAAAGACAACTGCAGCAAGCTCTAAATCATGCGTAGGATAGTTCTTCTCATGATTCCTCAACTTCCTTGACGCATAAGAAACTACCTTATTGTGATACGGTGGGAGAACTGACTTGGGTTTTGCGTTTGTTTTCGCAAATGTTTCGGTTGAGCAAGAATCGCCACCGACTTTTTATTTTATCCTAAGGAAAGGTTAAAAAGCACAGCAAAAAACTTTGAGATGTTTTCTTGGGTTCGGGAGGTAGATTATAGAAAGGGAAGGTATTAGCACCCTTTCTATCCATGGTTATCCATGGGCTCTTAGTTATTTGCTTAGATCACTTGCCTTGTGTTTTCAATTGTTTGAAATGGTGCTTTGTGTGTGGGTTTGAAAATGTTTTGAAAAGAGGCCAATATGGTAGCAACCTTTGTAATGATTCATTTTTGAATGTATACAAAGGTGTACTTGTATTTTGAAAAGTTTTCAATGTTTTTGAAAGTTGTTTTGAAAGTGTGTTGTGATGTGTGTTTTTGAAAAGTAGGTAAGTGTGTTTGCAAGTTTTGATCAAGTAACTAAGAGTTGTCTACCCCTAAATTTACTCAAAGGTTTTTTTCTATGTTTTAACCCTTTTAACAATTTTGTTCCACCATTGTATTTGGTGGACAATCTTGTGTTAGGATGTTAACGGGACGGGCGCGGGTCATCGTTTAGACCATGATTGCAATAGTGCCAAGTGTCTTTGGCAATTTCCTTTAAAGGACTTGATCATTTTTAGGCAACTTTCAAAAGCGTCATCGAGGGACTATGATCATTTGATTTGTTTTGTTTTTGCCAAAGAAACTCAACATGCAACATGGCCCATTATTGAAGGCAACAAGTGGAGTAACCCTAGGGGTGAAAGTGTGATTGGTGTTGTCCATTTTCATGCTTTGTTATCTTTGAATTAGGTCAAACTATTTGTTATTTGCATACAAACCCTAAGTCTATCATGGCATATTTAGAAAGCTTTAAAATGCGGAAATTAAAGTCCTAAATTATTACAAAATAATCATGGGGATGGGGGTACAAATGTTCAAATGGGGATGAGACCTTAATAGGAGAGTAGTGTCCCAATATTTACAACCAAATCGAATCAATCGCAAATGTAACATGTATCAATGTATAGGAATAAGTAAATGTGTATGTGTAAATGTATTTGTGTAAGTGTATGTGATTTATTTACAAGTGAGATAAAAATAAAAATGGGTTCATTTTGGATATTTTCATGTTTAGGGCAAAACCCTAATTTTGTAAATAAATGGTATTTATTATTTATATTATATACAATATTTATTAATTATATACAAAAAATAAATAAAAAGGGAAGTATATTATGAAAAAGTAATTTTTGAGGTCAAATATTAATAAAAATAAAAATGTATCATTTTTGTATTTTTATCCTAAATATTCTAATAAATATAAGTATTTATATTATGTACTAAATATATTAAATATATACAAAAATAAAAATATTAATTATTTACAAAAAAAAGTATATTTTTTAGAAAATGTTTTCAAAAGATAAAATAAAATAAAATCAGAAAATAAAATGTATTTGTATTATTTTTAGTATTTTAAATAAGAGTATATATATATATATATATATATATATTTATTTACATATGGAACTAAATGAAACAAATAAATACCAAATAAAATGCAAAAAATGTGAGAAAAATATTTTTAGTGTTTTTTCATGTTTGAATAAAAATATAAAATCAGAATCAAAAAGAAAAAATCAAAAATGACAAATATATCACATAATGGGCCAGGGGGGTGTATGTGAAATAAAGTGGTATAAACAGAAAAAACAAAACTCAGGCCCAGCCCAAGGAGGCTTCTTCAACCTCCAGCCACACTTCTGTCAAAAACGCGCGCCATTCATGCCATGTTCAAACATCCTGATTCTTTGATTTTCAGCCAAAACACACAACATGAACTATGTAGAGCATTAAATCACGAACTCATACATGTAAAAAAGTTGTTCTAACTCTCAGAAATGAGAGAGAATTTCTTCTCCCCCAATTTTTAACCTAAGTTTTTTTCAATGTTCATGTCTTAAATTCTCTCAGCACACACAATATAAATGGAAAGTGAGGATATGGGTGGCTTCAGGGACATGAGTATGACATAACTTCTTCACAAACTTAAGCCTATATATGCCTGGATTAAGAGATAGAAGTTCAAACTTTTACCTGTTCAGCTTGAATCGTGTGCAACAATGGAGGCACTTTCAATGCAGTGTGAGGACTTGTACAGCTTGCTTGAGGTCCAAGGATGCTCTTCCAACCTCTAGCTTGCTTTGAAACTAGCTGAATCGAGCTATGGAAGTTCACCTGCAAAGTTGAAAACTGAAAATGGAAAATGATGTTAGGGATGTTACAGTTTGTGTTCAATGCTTGGGATAGCTTCAGTGGGTGATATGGAACATGTTTGAACTCCCTTTGGCCAAAGTGCACGAGTGGAAAGGTTTATAGAAGTCCAGTTGCAGAAGGGACTCTGTTTTTTGCAGTAGGATGGTATTTCTGTGAATGAGGAGGTATTGAAGATGGTTTGGTCGGGCTTTAGGTCTGGTTTGATGTTTTGAAAGTGTTCAAGAAGTTTGTTTAGGCTTGTGTTGACAGGAGCTCAATCTTGGATATCTTTTGCAATGTTTCTTCTTATCTAAGCAAGAGTTGTCAACTTAGATTATAGGATCATACAGGCCCCTCAAGCATGCTGCACAAATCACTCTTGATCAGTGGAATTGGTTCCTGAACTTGTGCCCAAAAGATCTGCTTTGGTACTTCTTAGATTTGTGTTTGACATAAAGTTGATCTTTACAAGAATATATAAGTTACTTTTTCTAATTATGGATTAAACTTCCATGTAATGACCAAATGAGCAAAATAACATCTTGGCACAAAGGCTTAGCATTGAATTATTGAGTGCAAATGGGATTAGAGGCCTGTAACCTAGCTTGTGCAAGCTGACTTGAAAAATGCAAAGTGTTATGAACATGAAAATGGCCATGAACAAAGTGACTTTTGCCCATCTTCACAAATTCGATTCTCCCTAACCACAAGGGTGTTTGAGAAGTTCTTGGACAATTTGGAAAGCTTGGAATGTGTACTACAATCCATATTTGTAATGCAAGTTTAAATTCCAAGTGGAAGCATGTGAAAAGTGGCCATGAAGTTGGGCAAAAATCCTGCCTAAAATAGGTCAAAAAAATTTCTAAGTTAAGAATGTTTTGCACCCCTATTCCAAAAATTATAACTTGAGCTACAAGCTTCTTTTGAGGAAACTTTGTGAATCAAAGTTGTAGATTTTGAAATAGACTACAACTTTCATGTTTTGAGTTTTGTTTGAATCCAAATGTATCTTGATGAAAAGATGGGACAAAGTTAGGAAAAAATTAGGAAATTTCATAACTTAGAAAATTTCTAAGTTATGAAATTTCTTCATTTCAAACCCTAATTTGTAATTTTTGATTTCTTGATGAACAAGTTTCATAATTTGACATGTTTTGATGAAAAATGAATCTTGACACTTGATTTTGACCAAAAAGTCAAAGTTTGACTTTTCAGTATACAGTCAAATTTTGCTCAGTTGACTGGAAAATTCATCTGTCAATCTTGTGCATTTGGGATCTTTTGAACTTGTTGAATGTGTCAAGACCATGTCATTGAGTCCTTGAGTCCATATGTGAGCTTGGTTTGCCATTGGCTAGGTCAAACAGTCAAAAATTGCCTTTGTGCAGTCAAAACCCTAAAAATGACCATTTTGCCCTTTTGGTGATCTGATCAAATTTCTTGTGGAATTGTGATCCAAACTTGATCAAATGGTTCATATGAGTTCATAATGTTGATGTGGGTCAAAAATCATGAGGTTTGACTGTCAATTGACCACAGTTGACTTTTTCCCCAATACAGCTGATTTCTAGGTCAATTGTCCAATTGACTGGGCAAAGATTGGAATCAAGGCTTGAAACTTGGTATGGATAAAATTGTGAGTCCAACATGAAGCATGAAAGTTATCTTGGGCATTTCAGGTCAAAACATCTTTGTGCAAACTCAAACCCTAATTTGGGTCAACAGTGCAAGGAGGAGTCTTGAGCAGAGCAAACCCTAACTTGATCTTGAGCTTCAAGGGTCTTGTGGTGAGAAAATATTGATGAAATGGGAGGGCAAATTTTGGGGTACAACAGTTGCCCCTGTTCAATATTCTTAGACCTGAGGATGTAGATTGGCTTGCGTGCCTTTCGTGATCCGAAGGTGGAAGATGATTGAACACTAAAGTGCCCAGAAATTTGCACTCGCATAGTGGAGTATCAGCAATGTGATAGCGGGAATGGGCTTATAGATGCCATTTGGAGATATGGATAGGAGGATGGGCTTATAGATGCCATCTGGAGACGTGACATAACCTTGTCGGGAATGGGCTTATAGATGCCATTTGGAAGTGTTGATCGCGTAAGAGATTCCTTAGCGAGAACCTGCATACTTTGAGAAAGGAAGATGGTTTTCTGGCCTGTTACAGGTGTTGATCTTCAAACTCTTCATGCAGATATGCCCTGACTAGGTACAGGTATCGAATCTACAATTAGTTGCTCACAGATGTGCCCTGGCTAGATACAGGAATCGAATCCAGAACTTTAAAAGGTTGCTTACAGACGTGCCCTGGCTGGATACAGGTATCGAATCTCTAAACTCTTCATGCAGATATGCCCTGGCTGGATACAGGAATCGAATCTAGAATTTGTTGTCTACAGATATGCCTTGGCTGGATACAAGTATCGAATCTGGAAGTTGTCGTCTACAGATATGCCCTGGCTGGATACAGGTATCGAATCTGGAATTGGTCGTCTTCAGATATGCCATGGCTAGATGCAGGTATAGAATCTGGAATTTGTCGTCTACAGATATGCCCTGGCTAGATACAGGTATCGAATCTGGAAATTGTCGTCTACAGATATGCCCTGGCTGGATACAGGTATCGAATTTGGAATTTGTCGTCTACAGATGTGCCCTGGCTGGATACAGGTATCGAATCTGGAAGTTGTTGTCTACAGATATGCCCTGGCTGGATGCAGGTATCGAATCTGGAATTGTCGTCTCCAGATATACCCTGGCTGGATACAGGTATCGAATCTCTAAACTCTTCATGCAGATATGCCCTGGCTGGATACATGTATCGAATCTACAATCAATCACTCATAGATATGCCCTGGCTAGATACAGGAATCGAATCTGGAATTGTGACAGTTGATAGTAATCATCTTTGGATTGACCTTTTCCTGAAAAGGCAAAACATCAATTGTATGCAATGTCATGATATATGAAATGCATGATGTCATGACGCTCAAAATGAGATAGTGTTGTATGCATTTTATCATGTATGTAAGCAGGATGTATGAAATGTGAAATGTATATGAATGTATTTCTTCTAGGAAAATAAATCCTTGACGAGTGCCGGGAGTTTGTGGAATCCTGGGCTGATGTTGAAGAGTGGAGTTCTTCGTTTCCGCTGGGGATGACGGTTGCAAGAATAAACCGGTAGGAGAAGATGACTCCGTTGGGGAATAAACTTGTTGGAGAGATTACTCTGCGGGGAATTACTCTGTGGGAAGAGATACTTCGCTGAGGTTTTGATGAGAGCTCCGCTGGGGATTCCACTGATGAGTTATGTTGGGGAATTTGATGAACTCCGCCGGGGATAGGAAGAACTTCGCCGAGGACGAACTTTCCGTGGCAATTAGCTGAGGATAACCCAGTTATAAGCTCTGGTGGGAAATAACCTCTGAATAAAGTCGGGGAGAGACGTATGTACTATGCAGGGGATAAGCTTCCAGAATCTACTGGGGATAAGCTTCAGAATCTGCTGGGGATATGGATTCCACTTTCCCGGGGAAACTTTGGAATGTATTGGGGAATGGTTCCACTGGGGTGTCTGTAATCCATCGGGGAACAATCTTATATTAAGACTGTCGGGGATGCTTGCTGAGGAATGTCTATATTCTGCTGGGGAATGTTGAGATCTTCGGGGGATACCCAACTTTCTTGGGGCTGACAGTAGACTAACTCTGCTTGGGGAGAGTATCGCTGACTTGCTGGAGATACTGTGCCTTTTTAGGGCTGATGGGGGACCAACTCTTCCTGGGGAGAGTAATGCTGAAATCTGGTCTTACTCTGTGGGGAGTTGAGGTAACTTGGTTACGTTCTTCAGCCGAACCTACCTTGGTACCTTGGTGGACAGAGCAACTAGATCGCTTAGACAATTCTAAATTGCCCCTTGTTTCTGATGTCATTTGTAATTAGTCATTTGTTTCGCATGCAAATATTCATGATTAGCAATTAATGTCAAATGCATATATCAAAAATGAACATTGGACGTTCTTTGCAAAACAAAAACAGAAAAAGAAAAAATGATGGGTAATTTGTCTAAAAAATTGAACTTGTATTGATTTTGAAATTTGCCTGTAAATAGGCGTTTTGTGTACTGGAGGCTAACGTCCTAGTAAGAGAACGCCGCCGAGCAAAAATAGAGTTTATACAATTTTGTGAAAAGGAAACAAAACAGCTATGAAAAATAATCCCACTGGGTTCCAACTCTGCTATCGCCTTTACGTCTTCAAGCGTCTCATCACTCTGCTGCTTAGTTGAAGATGAAGCTGATTGATTGGAGTCATCTGAGCCCGATAGTTGATGCCTAATTCTGGATGCAAGGTGATCCAATGAGACATAATATTACGCTTTATCCCTAACTTTTGCCTGGACCGCCCTTTCGGGTTTTTAGTCCACCGGGATACCCATTTTTGCCCAAGCCGCCTTTTCAGGTTTTCGACTTGCCGGGTGTACAGATTTTTTTCATTTCATCCCTTATTTTTGCCCGAACCCTTTTGGTTCGCCGGGAAGCCCTTATTTTTGCCTAGGTGTGTCAACCTAGCGGGTCTTTAATTCATGCGTAGTATCTTTTTACTATGTCTGCATTGGCAGGGTGAGGAAGGTCGTCACCATCCATGGTGGTTAGAATCATCGCTCCTCCTGAGAAGATATGCTTAACCACAAATGGCCCTTCGTACGTAGGGGTCCATTTTCCCCTGGGATCACTTTGAGGAAGAATGATGCGCTTGATTACCAGGTCTCCGACTTGATACTCTTGTCGTCTGACCTTCTTGTTAAATGCCCTGATCATCCATTTTTGGTACGTCTGACCATGACAAATAGCAGTGAGTCTCTTTTTGTCAATTAGGTTTAATTGATCAAGCCGAGTCTGGATCCAGTCATCTTTTCTCAAACCTGCATCCCTCATTATCCGGAGAGAGGGTATCTGGACTTCAATAGGCAAGACTGCCTCCATGCCATAGACCAAGGAAAAGGGAGTTGCCCCTGTTGACGTCCGTGCTGAGGTGCGGTATCCATGAAGAGCAAACGGTAACATCTCGTGCCAATCTTTATACGTCACTGTCATCTTCTGCACAATCTTCTTGATGTTCTTATTCGCTGCTTCTACAGCCCCGTTCATCTTCGGCCGATAAGGTGAAGAGTTGTGGTGTTGTATCTTGAATTGCTCGCAGAGCTCAGTGATCATTTTGTTGTTAAGATTGGTACCATTATCCGTAATGATCCTCTCAGGTACACCGTATCGACAGATCAGGTTGTGCCGAATGAACCGTGCCACGACGTTCTTGGTTACGGTAGCGTAGGAAGCTGCCTCGACCCACTTTGTGAAGTAATCAATTGCTACTAAGATGAAGCGGTGCCCGTTGGATGCCGTAGGTATGATTTCGCTGATCATATCAATGCCCCACATTGCAAAAGACCAAGGTGCTGTCAGGATGTTCAGAGGAACCGGAGGAATGTGCACCTTATCAGCATAGATCTGGCATTTATGACAAGTTAGAGAATGCTGATAACAGTCGGCTTCCATTGTGGACCAGAAATATCCTTCCCGAAGGATTTTCTTTGCCATGGTATGTCCACTGGAATGTGTTCTGAAGGTACCTTCATGTAGCTCTGCCATGATCCTTTCTGCTTCAGTCTTATCCACACAACGCAATAAGGTTGAATCATGATTTCGCTTGTAGAGAATGTCGTTGCTGAGGAAGAACTTTGCCGCAAACCTTCTCAGGAACTTCTTGTCATTAACAGATGCGCCTTCGGGGTATTCTTGAGCTTCAAGGTACCTCTTCACTTCATGATACCAGGGTTTTTCTGTTACCTCTTCGGTCTCGAGATCGCAGTAATGTGCAGGTTCATCCAACTTCCAAATGATGATCCGGGGAGCCTCGTTGTCCCATTTGACTTTGAACATAGAAGACATCGTAGCCAACGCGTCCGCTAACTGATTCTCCTCTCTTGGGAAGTGTTCAAAAGTTATCTCCTCGAAGTGGGGAATTAACGTCAACACATACTCCTTGTAAGGAATAAGATTCGGGTGTTTCGTATCCCACTCGCCTTTGACCTGATTGATCACGAGAGCGGAATCTCCGAAGACACTCAGAAACTTGATCCTTAAGTCAATTGCAGCTTGAAGACCCATGATACATGCCTCATACTCTGCCATGTTGTTGGTGCAGTTGAAACATAGCCGGGCAGTGAGTGGAGTATGAGTGCCTTTAAGGGATATAATCACAGCGCCGATACCATTACCCAAAGTGTTCGAGGCTCCGTCAAAGTGCATAGACCATCGGGATCCTTCCTCAGGTCCTTCATCCGGTCCAGGTACTTCACAATCAGTCACTACCATGATATCCTCGTCTGGAAACTCAAAGTTCATTGACTGGTAATCGTCCACCGCCTGATGTGCCAAATGGTCTGCCAATACACTTCCCTTGATTGCTTTCTGAGTCGTGTACTGGATGTCATATTCCTTCAAGATCATTTGCCATCTTGCTATTCTTCCGGACAAGGCAGGCTTTTCGAATATGTACTTGATTGGATCCATTTTTGAAATCAACAGAGTAGTGTGAGTCAACATATACTGTCTCAGCCGGCGAGCAGCCCATACCAAAACCAACAAGTTTTCTCGAGCAGTGAGTATCGGGTCTTACAGTCGGTAAACTTTTTGCTAAGGTAATAGATAGCGTGCTCTTTTCGGCCAGACTCGTCATGCTGCCCCAACACACACCCCATTGAGCTGTCAAGTACTGTCAAGTATAATATTAGAGGTCTTCCTTCAACTGGTGGCATAAGAATGGGTGGTTCTTGGAGATACTCTTTGATCTTTTCGAAAGCGGCCTGACATTCATCATTCCAACGTACTACTTGATCTTTCTTCAGTAGTTTGAAGATTGGTTCACAGGTAGCAGTTAGATGCGAGATGAATCGGGCAATGTAGTTCAACCGTCCTAGAAATCCTCTGACTTCTTTCTCTGTCTTGGGAGTTGGCATCTCTTGTATGGCTTTCACTTTGGCAGGGTCCACTTGAATGCCTTTGTCGCTTACGACGAAGCCTAGCAATTTTCCAGATCTCACCCCAAAGGTGCACTTGTTTGGGTTCAACCTCAGCTTGTACAACTTCAGACGGTCAAACAGCTTCTGTAGATGGTCAAGGTGTTCTTCCTCAGTTTGGGACCTTGCAATCATATCGTCGACATACACTTCGATCTCATGGTGGATCATATCATGAAATAAAGCAACCATGGCACGTTGGTAGGTTGCCCCAGCATTTTTCAAACCAAACGGCATGACCTTGTAGCAAAAGGTGCCCCACTGAGTAACAAAAGTGGTCTTCTCCATGTCTTCAGGAGCCATCTTGATCTGATTATAACCGGAGAAGCTGTCCATGAAGGAGAATACTTTATGCTGAGCAGTGTTGTCAACCAGAACATCGATATGAGGCAGAGGGAAATCATCCTTAGGGCTGGCCCTGTTCAAATCCCTGTAATCAACACACATTCAGACCTTACCATCCTTCTTCGGCACTGGAACCACGTTGGCAACCCACTGAGGGTAAGAAGTCACTGCTAGAAACCCGACATCAAATTGTTTCATAACCTCAGCTTTGATTTTCTCGGACATCTCTGGACGCATACGGCAGACCTTTTGTTTAACCGGAGGGCAGTCTTCCTTGGTAGGTAGGTGATGAACCACAATGTCGGTATCCAACCCAGGCATGTCTTCGTAAGACCAAGCAAATATTTCCACATAGTCATGCAGCATCTGAATCAAACGTTGTTTCACACTGAGCTCTAGATTGGCACCAATCTTGACTTCCTTTCTGTCTATCTCAGTACCCAGATTTACCGTTTCCACTGGCTCTTCATGTGGCTGAATGGCCCTCTCTTCCTGGAGTAGTAGTCTTGCAAGTTCACCAGGCACTTCACAATCATCTTCACCTTCGTCTTCGGCTAAGTTGATCGGATTTTCGAAGTCATAACTGGCAGTAGCAGAGTCGTTACCAGTGAGATCCAGAGTGGATTGGAACCTGTATGGGTGAGTGTGTGTAAATATAGCTATTTTGCAATATATAATAAAGAAAGAAAAGGAGCGCAAGATTTTGAAATGCAACAAACGTCCAATGTTTTTATTGATGATATATGAAAATGACACAAAAAAGCCCTCACAAATGAAGCCACAGTGCCCCGGGTAAGACACCGAGCCATAAAAGTTTCAAAATATTGTCTGTTACAAATTCAAAACAAAAGAGTTCATTATTGAGTGACAAAAGTAATAGGTGTGAAGTCTTTGGCAGTCCAGTTGCTTGGTCCACCGTCGGTTGTTGGGTAGATCCAGCTGTCAAATTCAGATTCCTCCATGCCGTCTTCAATAGCATTTACTCCCGGGTTGGTGGTGAACACATGAGATTTTCCAATTCTTGCCTTACGAACAGCCCTCTGAGCCTCTGTAGTGAAACCCAAACCAAACTTGTCGGTCTTTAGAGTAAATTCAGGAAGTCGGCCCCAGTTTGCACACTCACCCTTCTCAATCACAGCCCGGGCATCCTTTAAGGAAGCCATCTTCAAAGGAGAACCCTCTTCAGTCACAGTCTCTGCTGATGCCAGTGTCTGAGGCACCTCTTCAAAGTGTTGAAAGGGGGTTTCAATGAACTCCCCATCCATCTCTATGTACCGGAACGAGTTGAGGTGGCTGACCATATACTCTTCCTCCCCCTGAACTGTAACAATCTTCCCTCTGACCGGGTACTTAAGCTTCTGATGTAGTGTGGAGGTCATAGCTCCAGCCTTGTGGATCCATGGACGACCCAGCAAACAAGAATAGGATGGTCGAATGTCCATCACATAGAAAGTAGAATCAAAAACTTGAGAACCAAACCTGATTGGAATGTCAACTTCCCCATGTACCATCCTTTTCGAACCGTCAAAGGCTCGGACAACAATGTTACTAGGCTTGAGCTCCAAACCCTCACAATCCAACATGTCTAGGGCCTTCTTGGGTAATACATTCAATGAAGAACCGGTGTCTACCAACACATGGGCAAGAGTAGTGCCCCTGCATTCAATAGAGACATGCAGGGCGTTGTTATGGTTCTTTCCTTTGGCAGTCAGATCGGCGTCAGAGAAGCCCAACCCATTATCGGCAGTCAAGTTGGCCACACAATCGGTAAATTGATCAACAGACATTTCTTGTGGCACATGGGCCGTCTTCAGGAAGGAAATCAGGGCCTTGGCATGGGCCTCTGAACACAACAACAGTGATAGCATAGAAATTTTAGAGGGGGTGTGCCCCAGCTGCTCAACTACATTGAAATCACTCTTCTTAATGATCTTGAGAATCTCTTCCATCTCTTGCTGGGAAGCTTCAACATTGGTTGTCTTTGGTGCCTCCGTCAGGGCAGGCAAATCAGTAGCAATCCCTTTGCCCCGAGCGTCAGATGACTCGGCAGCGGGGGTAGAAACAGGAACTTGATTAGGAAGGGGAGCAGGCACACTTGTAGGTGTGATGACAAGAGGTCTCTGAATAGCTGGTGGCGCAATATCTGGCGAGAACAACCTACCACTACGAGTGACTTTGGCAGGCCCGGTGATGTTGGTGACGCCGGTACTGGTATCAAACTCTTGTTTTACTCCGAGCACATAAACATCTACCCCACAGTGCCATGGGACAGCTTTGTCAGATGTATAAGGGAGAGGCCCCGGAATGGTGATGATGATAGGAGCAATCTTCTGAGTGGACATGATTTTGACAGGCTTTTTTGAAGGAGCCTTAGAAGGGTTGTTGAAAATAGTAACAATAGAAACTTCTTTAGCAGGAATAGCAGGGACAACAATCTTCTCGAACAAGATTTCTTTGCTATCCATCAGGCTTTGGATACCTGATTTCAGCAAAGGACAACCAACAGGTGAAACAGCACATAGAAGGCAACCTTTACCACATCCCGGAAATAAATCGGCTAGCAACAGGTTCCTTTTGACGGTCAATAACGGAGTAACAATCTCTTCCACGGAGGCTACATACCGGTCTTCTTCCACAGCGTTCACTCCATGCTGGGGCATGGGAGCGGTCACAACATTGGGTCTTTCAGGCGCCTCAAACTGTATTTCTTTAGCATCAATAAGGTCCTGGACCTTATTCCTCAGAGCCCAGCAATCATCCGTAGTATGCCCCGGGCTATCAGAGTGATAAGCGCAACGGGCGTTGGGGTTGTACTTTGGAGAAGCTGTGTTCACTACCTTCGGAGCTTCTTTGACAGTTACCAGATTGGTTGACAGCAGTTGCGGCAAAATCTGAGACAGGGTCATACTGAGCCGAGTGTACTGCCTTTTGGGTCTCTCACCCCTTGGTTGGTTATACTGCTGAGGAGCAGCAGCAGGCTTTGAGATTACCAACACATTAACAGCTTGGCGGCGTTCCGGCTTATTTTGTCTTCTGGGACCATAAACAGCACTGGCTTCCTTCTTGAAGGGCTTCTTTTTAGTACTCGCGGAGGCACCTTTCTGTATCTTCCCCGACTTGATACCAGCTTCTATCCTCTCACCAGTTAAGATCAGATCTGTAAACCCAACAGAAGAATTACCAATCAGGTGGTTGAAGAACGGACCAGACAAGGTCCCTAAGAACATGTCCACAAGATCACGGTCAGTCAGCGGTGGCTGCACCCTGCCAGCCAGGTCTCTCCACTTTTGCGCATACTCCTTAAAACCTTCGCCCGTCCCCAGTGACATACCCTGGAGTTGGATACGCGTGGGAGCAAGGTCGGAATTATACTGATACTGCTTATAAAATGCAGTAGCCAAGTTCTCCCAGTTTCGGATACTGGCTCCATCCAGCTGATAAAACCACTCGAGTTGAGCCCCTGAAAGGCTATCCTGGAAGAAATGGATCCATAGGTTCTTGTCTGTAGTGTAAGGTTGGATCTTCCTTACATATGATCTGAGATGCAGCTTAGGGCAGGAAGCCCCGTCGTACTTCGCAAAGGCAGGTGCCTTGAACTTGTGTGGGATCACCACCCCAGAAGATAAACCTAGATCTCCAAAATCCAGCCCCGACACATGTTGAATCTCCATGGTACTTGAACGGTCCTCTAGTTGCTTGTACCTGTCTTCAGCAGGAGGGTACTGTTCATCATTGTAATCCGTCTCGTTGTCGGAGACCACAGGACTAGGAGCCCTTTCCCCTTGGGGACTGTCTTTCCCTGCAGAGGAAGTAGCTTGATCAGCCTCATTCTGCAGTGTATTCCCAAACCTCCGTCCAGTGTTAAACAGCGCAATCCTCTTCTTCTTCTTCTTCTTCAAGAGCAGAGTCTTCAACTCCTGTTGACCCTGGGCTAAGCTCATGACCAGCTCCTGAAACTGGGCGTTATGGGCTTGGAGGGCCTTGATAGCTTGTTCGGTAGTAGGCTCGGAAGACATGATGATTGAGCGCTGAAATAAACAGCGAAGAAGATTAAGCAACCTGTACAAGAAGGGTACCTGTTATGCATATGATGCAATGAGATGCATATGATTTATGTTTTCAAAGACAATCGGGATTCAACTTTGTAGACAAAAAGGAAACACACTTCATTAGATTCAAACTTTAGATTGTTCAACAATTTGCCCTTAGGCATTACAAGAATGAAAATACTGAAAAGGAAATAAAAGCTGTAAAAGAAACATCCAAAGCCCATCAGTGCTCCCATGGCCTCCTCTTCTCAGTACGGATATAGTCGTTCAGGATCCGCTCTTCCTCCAACTGCTTAGTCAGCTTCTGGATCTTTTGTTCCTGTTCGTTGAACTTTTCCCGATAAAAATCCCATTCTTCTTGTAGCTGCGCCCAAGACCTCTTTAGTGTATCAACATCAGCAGGTATCTGAGGAGGGAGGACAGTTGGAGGAACCCCGTCTTCATCAGGAAATTCAAGAATGATAGGCCTGACAGCTTCGTATGGCATACCTAACTTCTGAGCACGGATGCAGACCCATCTGTAGTAGGATTCCATTGGTAGAGAAGTCTTCGGTCCCAACTCATGTGGGTAAGCTTTGTGAATTCTGTCCCAAGCCTTGATGAATCTACGACGTAGCTCGTCACTATCTACCTGAAACTCAAAACTGATGTGAGGCACCAACATCTCATGAGGCCCTGCTCTTCTGGCTCTTCCAAACTGACGGAGAGCTAAACATGGATTATAAGAGATTCCTCCCTGGGTACCGATCAATGGAACATTAGGATATTCTCCGCAACGATCAATAAAGGCCACCTCACCCAAACCTCTGAGAGTCCAAATGATGTCATTATCAGTGAGAGACATCAACCTATCAGCCCAACCCTTTCCTTCTTCATTCTTCAGCACGAACTTAGGGAGGTGCGAAATAAACCACCTCACTAACAAAGGAGCACAACACCACGGAGTTCCTCATCTTCAGGCAGTACGAGCATAGAGTTGCTGCAGGATATCACCCAAGAGAGTGGGTACAGGGTTCCGAGACATGAAAATCCTTATGGAGTTGACATTGACAAAGTTACCAGGATTTGGAAACAATACTAGACCATAGATTAAGAGAGCCAAAATGTCTTCGTACGCCTTGAAGTCTAAGTCATTCTAAAAACTGTTAGCCTTGCCAACCAGAAACTTAGCCAAAAAGCCATTAACTCCACTTCTAGTCTCCCAGTTAGCCATTACCTCTTCTTTGGTCAAGGGAAGGGCTGCAACAATCTCTTCAGGCCTAAGAGTCTTCTCCCAACCAGTGAATGGAGTCTGCTCCAAAACAGGGATACCAAGTAACTCAGAGAATTCTTCCAGGGTAGGGACCAGCTGGAAGTCTTGAAAAGTGAAGCAATGGTATAGGGGGTCATAGAACTGAATCAGAACACTCATCAGTTGTTGGTCCCACTTTGAAGTGACTAAACCGAGAAGAGAACCATGCCTCTTGATAAAGGAAGTAGTGTTTGGAATCCTATCAACCAAATCCTTGAGCAAAGTAGGTGGTTGAACAAAGTTGAGCCGGATAGTATTCCTACGCATGGGCATCATGATGTCCTACAAAACAGAGCAAAGATGAAACTCTCTTGTCTTTGAAATGGGTCAGTCCTTATGCAGGATGCATGCAATGGTATGATGGTATGATGTTATGGTAAAGCACACCACAAGTATTCACAAAGGCAAGCATGATAAGGCACACAAGTCACACAAGGTATCCCTTAGAGTTTAGGCCAGCATGAAGTTTAGGTATTACCCTCTTTCAGTTTCGTTGGTTAAGACCTGTCCTATAAAAAGTAACCGGGTTCTAGAGGATCTCAATATCATTGACTACCCTCAATCGGTCATAACTCTAGCATCGCAATCTTTTCTTGCGGCCAGAACCATCGCGAGAGTTTAGCCTCAATGAGTGTAGCATACTGCTACCATTCTATGGCCAAGTTGGGTCAATTTAGGGTTCTAAGGTCGGTTGGCGCTTAATGACTCCTTAGAAGACCCATATTCTCCTCGTTGCAACACAAGGGATATCGGTACAGACCAAGGTGTCACACCAACATAGCCACTGCTTCACCCATGTCGGTCTACGCCGGACAGGTCCCTCGCAGCTTATGCTACCTAAAAGGGTATTCCCCAGATCCGAGTTAAGATCTATGAAACTCCGATTCAAAGCCCACAAATATAAAAGCAAACAAAGCAAGCAATTGAAAACAAGAGTGATCTAATCCTAAAGTAACCCCACTTTTAAGGAATCCCAAGCAGAGTCGCCAGTTCTGTGATACAGTGGGAGAATTGACTTGGGTTTTGCGTTTGTTTTCGCAAATGTTTCAGTTGAGCAAGAGTCGCCATCGACTTTTTATTTTATCCTAAGGAAAGGTTAAAAAGCACGGAAAAAACCTTTGAGATGTTTTCTTGGGTTCGGGGGGTAGATTATAGAAAGGGAAGGTATTAGCACCCTTTCTATCCATGGTTATCCATGGGCTCTTAGTTATTTGCTTAGATCACTTGCCTTGTGTTTTCAATTGTTTGAAATGGTGCTTTGTGTGTGGGTTTGAAAATGTTTTGAAAAGAGGCCAATATGGTAGCAACCTTTGTAATGATTCATTTTTGAATGTATACAAAGGTGTACTTGTATTTTGAAAAGTTTTCAATGTTTTTGAAAGTTGTTTTGAAAGTGTGTTGTGATGTATGTTTTTGAAAAGTAGGCAAGTGTGTTTGCAAGTTTTGATCAAGTAACTAAGAGTTGTCTACCCCTAAATTTACTCAAAGGTTTTTTTCTATGTTTTAACCCTTTTAACAATTTTGTTCCACCATTGTATTTGGTGGACAATCTTGTGTTAGGATGTTAACGGGACGGGCGCGGGTCATCGTTTAGACCATGATTGCAATAGTGCCAAGTGTCTTTGGCAATTTCCTTTAAAGGACTTGATCATTTTTAGGCAACTTTCGAAAGCGTCATCGAGGGACTATGATCATTTGATTTGTTTTGTTTTTGCCAAAGAAACTCAACATGCAACATGGCCCATTATTGAAGGCAACAAGTGGAGTAACCTTAGGGGTGAAAGTGTGATTGGTGTTGTCCATTTTCATGCTTTGTTATCTTTGAATTAGGTCAAGCTATTTGTTATTTTCATACAAACCCTAAGTCTATCATGGCATATTTAGAAAGCTTTAAAATGCGGAAATTAAAGTCCTAAATTATTACAAAATAATCATGGGGATGGGGGTACAAATGTTCAAATGGGGATGAGACCTTAATAGGAGAGTAGTGTCCCAATATTTATAACCAAATCGAATCAATCGCAAATGTAATATGTATCAATGTATAGGAATAAGTAAATGTGTATGTGTAAATGTATTTGTGTAAGTGTATGTGATTTATTTACAAGTGAGATAAAAATAAAAATGGGTTCATTTTGGATATTTTCATGTTTAGGGAAAAACCCTAATTTTGTAAATAAATGGTATTTATTATTTATATTATATACAATATTTATTAATTATATACAAAAAAATAAATAAAAAGGGAAGTATATTATGAAAAAGTAATTTTTGAGGTCAAATATTAATAAAAATAAAAATGTATCATTTTTGTATTTTTATCCTAAATATTCTAATAAATATAAGTATTTATATTATGTACTAAATATATTAAATATATACAAAAATAAAAATATTAATTATTTACAAAAAAAAGTATATTTTTTAGAAAATGTTTTCAAAAGATAAAATAAAATAAAATCAGAAAATAAAATGTATTTGTATTATTTTTAGTATTTTAAATAAGAGTATATATATATATTTATTTACATATGGAACTAAATGAAACAAATAAATACCAAATAAAATGAAAAAAATGTGAGAAAAATATTTTTAGTGTTTTTTCATGTTTGAATAAAAATATAAAATCAGAATCAAAAAGAAAAAACCAAAAATGACAAATATATCACATAATGGGCCAGGGGGGTGTATGTGAAATAAAGTGGTGTAAACAGAAAAAACAAAACTCAGGCCCAGCCCAAGGAGGCTTCTTCAACCTCCAGCCACACTTCTGTCAAAAACGCGCGCCATTCATGCCATGTTCAAACATCCTGATTCTTTGATTTTCAGCCAAAACACACAACATGAACTATGTAGAGCATTAAATCACGAACTCATACATGTAAAAAAGTTGTTCTAACTCTCAGAAATGAGAGAGAATTTCTTCTCCCCCAATTTTTAACCTAAGTTTTTTTCAATGTTCATGTCTTAAATTCTCTCAGCACACACAATATAAATGGAAAGTGAGGATATGGGTGGCTTCAGGGACATGAGTATGACATAACTTCTTCACAAACCTAAGCCTAGATATGCCTGGATTAAGAGATAGAAGTTCAAACTTTTACCTGTTCAGCTTGAATCGTGTGCAACAATGGAGACACTTTCAATGCAGTGTGAGGACTTGTACAACTTGCTTGAGGTCCAAGGATGCTCTTCCAACCTCTAGCTTGCTTTGAAACTAGCTGAATCAAGCTATGGAAGTTCACCTGCAAAGTTGAAAACTAAAAATGGCAAATGATGTTAGGGATGTTACAGTTTGTGTTCAATGCTTGGGATAGCTTCAGTGGGTGATATGGAACATGTTTGAACTCCCTTTGGCCAAAGTGCACGAGTGGAAAGGTTTATAGAAGTCCAGTTGCATAAGGGACTCTGTTTTTTGCAGTAGGATGGTATTTCTGTGAATGAGGAGGTATTGAAGATGGTTTGGTCATGCTTTAGGTCTAGTTTGATGTTTTGAAAGTGTTCAAGAAGTTTGTTTAGGCTTGTGTTGACAGGAGCTCAATCTTGGATATCTTTTGCAATGTTTCTTCTTATCTAAGCAAGAGTTGTCAACTTAGATTATAGGCTCATACAGGCCCCTCAAGCATGTTGCACAAATCACTCTTAATCAGTGGAATTGGTTCCTGAACTTGTGCCCAAAAGATCTGCTTTGGTACTTCTTAGATTTGTGTTTGACATAAAGTTGATCTTTACAAGAATAGATAAGTTACTTTTCTAATTATGGATTAAACTTCCATGTAATGACCAAATGAGAAAAATAACATCTTGGCACAAAGGTTTAGTATTGAATTATTGAGTGCAAATGGGATTAGAGGCCTGTAACCTATCTTGTGCAAGCTGACTTGAAAAATGCAAAGTGTTATGAACATGAAAATGGCCATGAACAAAGTGACTTTTGCCCATCTTCACAAATTCGATTCTCCCTAACAACAAGGGTGTTTGAGAAGTTCTTGGACAATTTGGAAAGCTTGGAATGTGTACTACAATCCATATTTGTAATTCAAGTTGAAATTCCAAGTGGAAGCATGTGAAAAGTGGCCATGAAGTTGGGCAAAAATCCTGCCTAAAATAGGTCAAAAAAATTTCTAAGTTAAGAATGTTTTGCACCCCTATTCCAAAAATTATAACTTGATCTACAAGCTTCTTTTGAGGAAACTTTGTGAATAAAAGTTGTAGATTTTGCAATATACTACAACTTTCATGTTTTGAGTTTTGTTTGAATCCAAATGTATCTTGATAAAAAGATGGGACAAAGTTAGGAAAAAATTAGGAAATTTCATAACTTAGAAAATTTCTAAGTTATGAAATTTCTTCATTTCAAACCCTAATTTGTAATTTTTGATTTCTTGATGAACAAGTTTCATAATTTGACATGTTTTGATGAAAAATGAATCTTGACACTTGATTTTGACCAAAAAGTCAAAGTTTGACTTTTCAATATACAGTCAAATTTTGCTCAGTTGACTGGAAAATTCATCTGTCAATCTTGTGCATTTGGGATCTTTTGAACTCGTTGAATGTGTCAAGACCATGTCATTGAGTCCTTGAGTCCATATGTGAGCTTGGTTTGCCATTGGCTAGGTCAAACAGTCAAAAATTGCCTTTGTGCAGTCAAAACCCTAAAAATGACCATTTTGCCCTTTTGGTGATCTGATCAAATTTCTTGTGGAATTGTGATCCAAACTTGATCAAATGGTTCATATGAGTTCATAATGTTGATGTGGGTCAAAAATCATGAGGTTTGACTGTCAATTGACAACAGTTGACTTTTTCCCCAATACAGTTGACTTCTAGGTCAACTGTCCAATTGACTGGGCAAAGATTGGAATCAAGGCTTGAAACTTGGTATGGATAAACTTGTGAGTCCAACATGAAGCATGAAAGTTATCTTGGGCATTTCAGGTCAAAACATATTTGTGAAAATTCAAACCCTAATTTGGGTCAACAGTGCAAGGAGGAGTCTTGAGCAGAGCAAACTCTAACTTGATCTTGAGCTTCAAGGGTCTTGTGGTGAGAAAATATTGATGAAATGGGAGGGAAAATTTTGGGGTACAACAGTTGCCCCTGTTCAATCTTCTTAGACCTGAGGATGTAGATTGGCTTGCGTGCCTTTCGTGATCCGAAGGTGGAAGATGATTGAACACTAAAGTGCCCAGAAATTTGCACTCGTATAGTGGAGTATCAGCAATGTGATAGCGGGAATGGGCTTATAGATGCCATTTGGAGAGATGGATAGGAGGATGGGCTTATAGATGCCATCTGGAGACGTGACACAAGTTTGGTACCCGGTACAACATCAATAACAAATTCAACTTCCCTCTCTGGTGGTACATCAGGAATTTCATCGGGGAAAACTTCAGGAAATTCACACACCACATGCAATTCCTCAATTATAGTTTGAGTCTCTACAGATAGCGACGCCATCAACGAGAACATTTGTGCTTCCTCTTGCATTAACTTTCTCAACTGTTTAGTAGATAAAAGACTATCTTCCTCTTCTTTAGGAGTAAAAAACCTCACAGACTTGTCATAACAGTTAATATGAACATGGTTATGCTCTAACCAGTTCATACCCAAAATCACATCCAAACCTCTTAACGGTAAACAAACCAAATCAACAGTAAAGTCTCTGTCGAAGATCGACAAGGGACACTTTAAAGACATAAAAGAAGTAGTCACTGACCCCTTGGCTGGAGTATCGACGACCATTTCTCCACTCATAGAAGACAACATAAGACCCAATCTTTCCACACAATCTGCAGCAATAAAACAATGAGTAGCACCGGTGTCAATAATATTAATTAAAGGAGTACTATTAATGAAACATGTACCTCTGATAAGTCTGCCCTCAATAGTTGTCTGATCCTCAACCAAAGCGAACACCTTACCACTTGTCTGCGCCCTCTTCGGTTTTTGACACTGACTACCAATATGCCCTTCTTCACTACAGTTGAAACAAATCACATCCTTATGCTTGCACTCAGATACAACATGTTCGTTCTTACCAAAACGGAAACGCCTCTTTACTTCAGTAGTACACGCATTACTCTTATGCCCAGGTTTCCCACATTTGAAACAAACCACACTAGCAGGAGCATCTCCCCCACTAGTCCTCTGACCCTGAGCAACTTTCTGTTTACCTTTACCAGCTGGGGTATCATAAGGCTTACCACAATTCTGTTGGTGCTTACCCCTCTTCTCACTGATAATCTTGTAATGAGCATTATTATCCTCCTCATAAATCCTACAACTATCAATCAAATCAACAAAGACACGGATCTTCTGGTATCCAACTACATTCTTGATCTCCGGGCGCAACCCGTTCTCAAACTTGATACACTTTGAAAACTCAGCATCTGCCTCGACGTAGTGCGGATAAAACTTAGCCAACTCATCAAACTTTGTAGCATACTCAACAACTGACATATTCCCTTGCTTCAGCTCAAGGAATTCAATCTCCTTCTTACCACTGACATCTTCAGGAAAGTACTTCCTCAGAAATTCCCTACGGAACACAGCCCAAGTGACATTCTCACCTGCAGCTTCCAATCTCTGACAAGTCTTTAACCACCAGTCATCAGCCTCAACTGCTAGCATATGAGTACCATAACAAACCTTTTGCGCTTGAGTGCAGTCCATCACACAGAAGATTCTCTCAATCTCTTTCAACCAATCCAATGCTCCATCAGGATCATACTTTCCCTTGAACGTAGGCGGATTCTCTCCCTGAAAAGTCGCCAAGCTAAAAGATCCAGCATTATCGTCAGTATTTGGTTGATTCTCCATCGCATGAGCCATTGCCTCTAAAGCAGCAACAAGTGCATCATCATTCCTTCAAGCCATCTTGACTTATCACTACAACATAAACAACAGTTAGAACCCAAATTAACAATACTCGATTGTTAGACAACTACGACTCGACAACAAGGTCAAACCAACCTTTTGCTCTGATACCAACTTTGTAACACCCCAATTCTACCCGACAATTATATAAGCAAATTAGAGTTATAATCATTCGTGCAAACGAATCAGGATGCCACAAATTCATCTTTAAAAACTCATTGCATTCAACGTGGATACATAACACTTTAAAACTTTGGATGAATCATCGTCATAACAATTTAATCTCTTAATTCAACAATTTAAGTATCTACGCATCGGAATTATTAATAATATCTTTATCCATCGTTACAGCAACTTCAAAATAACACATACTTAATAACAATTAAATTAAAGTTCAATAACTGAAATAATCAACAATTAAAAGCAACAAGCGCTCATCCCCTCGAGTGTTACATATCATAGCAATGACACCGACTCGAACTACTGAAGGTATACAACCTTCACTCTCGATTACCTGCACGTTACCAACGTAAGGGTAACATTCAAACAAAAGGGGTGAGATATCTAACAATATAATAAAATGTATGATAATAAATATATTAAATTAGATCACATAACATCACCACTTCTCATCTTATAATCAACAATAATCGCAACAGAAATACCAACTATAATACACATTCATCACATCAATACACAACTTCTTTATGCAATCATATAATGCGACTCAATTCTATGCAAATGCATGTGGTACCATTGGAGCAGAACTTCCACCTTAAAAATCTGCCAATAAATAGAGGCATCAACAAGGCATAAGCCTTCATCTTAATATTCGCCAATACATGCCATCTTAACGAGCATAAGCTCCATCTTGAAATGTAATATATGTGACACAATCATGAATGTAATGATAACACCATAATTAACAACATCTTAACATAACATCACCGTTGGCCATAAGCCTACATCTTAATAGCTTCCAATTATTAGGGCATCTCAACATCTTTCATCAACATCATTCATCAACATCATTTTTCATCATAATTCATCACACATCATTTATACATCATAATTCATCAAACATCATTTCATCATACAACAATACAACAATAACTCGTCAACTTTGCAACGTTGGCCATAGGCCTACAACATAATATTGCCTATAATTAATTAATCATCTAAGGATTAATTCTAAATTACCAAGCCTCTACATATTACTATCCTGTAATACTACATCATTATCATCATTAATCCTACTATTACAAACCAAACAATAATCTATCAACATCTCATCCTCATCATTCTTCACAAAAATCAACATAGTGATTAACGCGGAAACTAACTCTAATCCTAATTTGGGTTACTAGGATTATCCTTCCTATTCTTCATTTTAATCCTTAAGAATGAAGTTCATCATGTTATCTATTCAACGCTTCGAACGACACCTCAAACGGAGTCCGAAAACTCAAGTTACAGCCTTTCAAAATGATTCTGCCAAAAACCAGACAACATGGATCGAGGCGTAATGCCTTGGGTCGACGCGTACTGGACTTAACACGCTACATGGGTCGATGCATACTCTCTTGTATCGACTCATACTGAGTCTGCAACACTGTATGTATCGACACATGCTCCTACGTGTCGACTCATCCTGAGTCTAAAAGCCTACATGTATCGACACAGGACTCCTTCGTATCGACTCATCCTGAGTCTAAAGGCCTTCTTGTATCGACACTAACATTCGGGATCGACACATACTGCTCTGTCATGGATATTTTCTGCGTTTTCACTATGGGTTCCATACTTTAGGCCCTAAAAATATCATCTAACCATAGATAATCATCAATTATAATTATCCTATAATTCTACATCATTTATAAAGCATTGGGGCGTCTTTATTCATCTTTCAATCATCGATTTCCATCAAACAACATCATATATAATTCAATCATAAACCAAACAATCTTTCACCTCTAACCTCACATACCAATTATCATAAACCCTATTATAGAGTCAGAACTCCACCCTTACCTTTGATTGAAGGTTGCTCTATAACTTTTCCCGTTGATTTTCTGTTCTGCCTCTTTTCCTCCTTTCCAACAGCTTTCACGTTCTTTTCTTTCAAACCCTTATTACTCTCTCTTACTGCTTCTTCTTTTCTCCTTATTTCTAACAATAATAAAATAACCCTATTATTCTCTTTATACCTTAATGGGCTTAAAACTCCTACACCCCCTTATTACTACTTCTATCCTTTAAAACAAGCCCACATCAAATAATATTATCTTTCTAATATTATTTCACCACTTAATAAAATAATTAAATCCAACTAATCACAACATAACTTCACAAATATTCCAAAAATAATTTAATTAAATAATTAATTAAATTAAGGGTGTTACATGTATCATATATTTGTTGTTTTGTTTAAGTTAACGGATGTGTCACCACCCTAGTGGTTAAAGCGTGCACTTGTCATCTTAGGGACCTGGGTTCGAGCCCCAGTGGTACCCTTTTGCTTCTTTTTTTGCTAATTCCTGACCCCCTGACTATATTTACATCCCTGGCCCTTTTTATTTTTTCTTTTTCTTTATTTTATTTTATTTTTCATATTACTTTTATTATTTTTATTATTATTATTATCATTATTATTTTTATTAATAAAAATCCAAAAAATATTATTATTATTATTTTTACATTTTTATTTAGTTTTCTTTGTAAAAATAAAAAAGACTAAAAAATATTTTCTTAATAAATTTAACCCTTTTTTAAATTAATATTTAGACTTAGGACTAATTATTATATTATTTTCTCCTCTTAATTAATTAATTTAGAACTTGAGTCTATTTTAATTGATTAACTTTCATTTTTTCCTTAATTTAAAACTTTTTTCATAAAAAACCCTAAAAAATACTTTTTTAATTTAAATGCTTTCTTAATTAGCTTTATTTAATTTTTTAACTAATCTTTTTTAATTAGGTTTAGATTAAAACCCCTTTCATAAAAATCCAAACAAAAATCATGTTTCTTTTCCATTTGCATTTGTACATTATTATTTATTCAATTCTTGTACATTTATTCAATATGGTTGTAATAGTTAATTAAATTTAATTTTCATGCAAAATCCCCCATTTGTAAATTTGTATACCCCATCCTCTAATAATGTAATAGCTTAGTATTTTTATTTTCCGCAATTTATCGCTTTATATAAATGCTAGTAAATTAGGGTTTGTATGGAAAGATTAAAATCAACAAGTTAGAAAACCCTAATCCAAGATAAACAAGCATGCAAATCCAACACATTTGCACACTTGCACCCTTAGGGTAATTCCACTTTGTTGCCTTACAAAAATGGTCATGTTATGCATGTGGGGTATCTTAGCAAAAATCAATAAAATACAAGATCATAGTCCCTCGAGGACGCTATCAAATATTGCCTTTAAAAATAATCTTAGTCCCTCAAAGAGAATTGCTAAGATATTTCACAACATTGCTATCATGGCTATACGATGGCCCACGCCCGTCCCTTTACATCCAAAGATAAGGCTTCTTACCAAATCAATAGTAAGATAGCAATATCAAAGGAAAGGAAGAAATGAATAAAGACTTTTGAGTAGGTAGATTGTTCCTAATTGCTTGCTCAATTTCAAATTAAACACTCTTGCTTATTTTCAAAACAAACACAAACACCTTCAAAAACACTTTCAAAATATCTTCCAAACTTGAAACATTTTCAAAAGCTCAACACTTTGTATACGTTCTTACGAACGAGAACTATTACAAAGTTTTCCTAAATGATGACACCTTTTTAAAATACTTTCAAAAACCACACAAAGCACATTTTTAAACAAAAGCAAGTGATCTAGAAAGCAACTAAGAGCCCATAGATAAATATGGATGAAAAGGGTGCTAACACCTTCCCTTTTCATAATCTACCCACCGAACTCAAGAAACAATCTCAAAGGTCTTTCTTGTTCTTTTTAGCCTTTCCTTTTGGATAAAAGAAAAGTCGGTGGCGACTCTTACTAACCGCAACATTTGCGCTAAAACGCAAAACACCCAAGTCAATTCTCCCACCGTATCACAGAATTGGCGACTCTGCTGGGGAAAAACTTAAAAGTGGGGTTACCTTAGGGCTAGATCACCTTTATTTTCTTTCATTGTTTGATTTGTTTGCTTTATATTTTGGTTCTTTGTTTGGGCTTAAATCCTCTACCTGGATTTGGGATACCTTATAGGTAAGTAGCAATACATTGTGGAAACTGTGCGGGCTATACCGACATGGTCTAAGCAATAGCTATGTTAGTGTGATATATTTATGGGTACTGGTAGCCCTTGAGTAGTCAAGGAGAATACGGGGCCGCTGAGTGATGTCATGAAGCACTAACTGACTTTTAGAACCTTTACTTGACCAACTTGGCCATTAGGACATAGTGAGATGACTAACTTTGGTGCAGTCCGAAGTTGGTAGATACTCGATACTACACTCATTGAGGTTTGACTTTTTGGGATATTTAGGTCGCCGTGAAAGAGGCTTGCGCTGAAACAATGCCCGAGAAGACAAATCAGTGATATTGAGATCCCTTAGAACCCGGTTACTATTTATAGGACAGGTTTGAGCCAACTAAACTTCAAGAGGGTACTTACCTATGAGACTCCATGCAAGCCTAAACCTAAGGATATTTTTGCCCTGTTTGTATATATTTACTTGTATATAACATCATACTCATTCTCACTAACCATTTCAAGGATTATTGGAATTTATCTTTGTACTGTTTTGTAGGATATGGCTTCTATACGCAAGAACACTATCCAAGTCAATCTCGTAAGGATTCCTCCTCAACTCAAAGAGTTAGCATCAAGGGTTCCTGAGAATTCTCCATTCACCGAAAGACATGGTCGCCTCCTAAGCTTGGTTACCTCCAATACTGATGAACATATGATGAATGTGCTCTTCCAATTATTTGATCTTCTACACCATTGCTTCACTTTTCCCGATTATCAACTTGTGCCAAATTTGGAAGAATTCTCCCAACTCTTGAGGATTCCCATTCTCAATAAACTACCCTTCAAAGGTATGAAAAGAGATCCAAAACCTGAAGAGATTACTCAAGCCTTACACTTGCAACAATCTGATATCACAACTAATTGGGAAAAAAGAGTGGTGTCAAAGGTTTCTTGGCCAAGTTCTTGTTTGAGAAAGCTTAAGATTGTTTGAACTCCTTGGACTTATAAGCTTTTGAGGAAATTGTGGCCCTTCTCATCTATGGGATGGTTTTGTTTCCAAATCCTGACCAACTCGTAGATGTAAATGCTGCCAAAATATTCATGTCCTGTAACCCGGTGCCTACCTTGTTAGGAGACATCCTACATTCTTTTAACTCTCTCACTATGAGGAAGAGAGGTATCCTCATGTGTTGCACTCCTCTCTTAGAAATATGGTTTATTTTGCATCTTCCCCAATCTGTGTTGAAGAATGAGCAAGGTTCAAGGTGGTCCCATAGGTTGATGACACTCAGACATTCAAATATTCATTGGTGTTCTCGATCTTTGGAGAATGTTACTATCATCGACCATTATGGATAATTCCCTAATGTCCCCTTGCTTGGTATTAGAGGAGGTATCACTTACAACCTCTGCTTAGCCTTACGACAGTTTGGTTATGCCTGAAGGGATGGTCCACATGAGATGCTTATCCAAGGAGTGGTATTTGACTATGAGAGGGACGATCAAAGCTACCGTCAGAGGTTTATCCAAGCTTGGAGGATGGTAAGAAAAGTGGATAGCAAGACACTGGGACACAAGAATTCCATTCCTCTCGAGCCTTACCTTAAGTGGGTACGAGCTCGTGCTCAGAAACTTGTGATGCCTTACCCCTCTATCTTACCAGTTATCATGGAACCTGTGGTTGAAGGAGATGTCACGTACACCATCCTCCATCCCGACACGCCTACCTCTCTCGAAGACTTGCAAAAGGGTTGGATTCAGCTTAAGGAGGAATGAGATACTTTCGAAGCTCAATTATATGCTAGTGAGAAAATGGTCTTGGAGCTTACGAAGCAGCTACATGAAGAGCAAAGTGTGAACGCCTATCTCGCGCCGAAGAGGATGAGTTCAATATTTTCATCTTAAAAAGTTATTTTGTAAGCCCAAGAGGCATGACGTAATCCTTTTTAAACCGATTAATGAAAAATTGTCGTTTGTTCATTCTTTTGTCTATACAAATTTAAATTTCAGTAATCCTTGAAATCATTTGCATATACATTCCATGCATCATAACATGACAGGTTTTCACATAACAGGTTTCCTTATCTTTCTGTTGTTTATTTCAGCAAGACGGATCTAGAGAAAACCGTGAGGGATCTCCAGGAACAAAACTCTCAATTCCAAGAGACTCTACTGGACCTAGCCAAGGGGAAGCAAGACATGATGGCATTGTTGGCAGTTAAGAAGAAGCCAAAGAAGAAATCTCTACTCAACATGGGTAGGAGGTTCAAAGAGCAAGTCTGCCATATCCCAGTAGGAGAAGACTCATATGAAGAGGACGAGAACCAGATTGGTTAGGTCAAGAGTACCCAGGCTGACTGTGTTAATGATCAAGCATCTGAGGATGATTATTTCGATGAGCAGTATCCACCCGTGGATATCAAGTATATACAGTTAGAAGACAGATTGAAAGTTGTTGAAATCCAAGCCGTCCCCGATTTAGATTTTGATGATTTGGGTTTGATCTTTGGGGTTGTCATTCCCCACAAATTCAAAATACCAGTCTTTGAAAAGTACGATGGAGTTTCTTGTCCAAAACTCCATTTGAAACCTTATGTGCGCAAGATACAGCCGGACACTGCTGATAAGAAGCTCTGGGTTCAATTTTCCAAGAGAGCTTGGATGGAACACAACTTGAATGGTTTTATCAGTTAGATGGTTCTCGTATCAATACTTGGGAGGATTTAGCTACCGCCTTCTACCATCAGTACCAGTATACAAGATATGATTATGGGAAAGAATGAAGGATTTAAAGAATATGCGCAAAAGTAGAGAGACCTCGCCAGCAGGGTTCAACCGCCCTTGACTGATAGGGAGCACACTGACATGTTCACGAGAACTCTATCTGGTCCTTTATTTCATCTATTGGTTGGCTGCTCTTCTTCTGGTTTCACCGAATTAATCTTAACCGGTGAAAGAGTTGAAAGCGGCATCAAAAGTGGGAAGATCTACGTGGCATCTACCTCCACTTTTAATCCTGTCAAGAAACCTTTTGCTGCAAAGAAGGAAGTCAATGTTGTGTACGGGGAAAGGGCCCATACCAAGAAGAATGATCATCCGTCTGTAAATGTTGTCTGAATCTCTAATCCAACTCCTACTCATAGACCATCTACAAATCATCAATGTTTTGAAACTCCGAGAAGAAAATTTACAAGGTTAGGTATGTCACTGTCTCAAGCCTTACAACACTTACTCAAGGCTAATTTGGTGACATTACGCGATCCTCCTGCCAACCCAGATGCCTCTTCACCAAAGTATAATTCGAACGCTAAATGTGCTTACCACTCAAGTAGCCCCGGGCATGAGACTGACCAATGTTGGGCCTTGAAGAATAAAATTCAGGATTTGATCGATAACAAGACTGTTGAATTTGATCCTCCTCCAACTCCGAATGTAATCATCGCGCCTATGCCAAAGCATGACAAGGGTGTCAGTGAAGTTAACGCTATGGGTGATCAGATGAAGAAACTGCATTTGAAGATTGGGTGTATCCTACTACAATAGAGCTGAAGAATTGGCATGCAAAGGACTTTGTGCCTATCTCCTTCATTAAGGAGTAATCTACTTGTTATTTCTTTTCTTTCAATTCAAGAACATTTTGTCTGTAATATTTAACAATGACTTTTAAGCCATGTGCCTGGCCCGGGGCACTTTGGTCCATTTGTAAAAGGTTTTATTTATGATCATCTAATCATATGATCATTCAATACAAACCACTAGACTCTTTTGCATTCAAATCTTTGTGTTCATTGTCTTTCTTTTCTTCAAATACATTTTTCAAAATAGCCATGTATCTTACATGCACACACACACACACACACACTCTTGCAGGTCCTCATCCACTCTGGATCTTATTTCCATTGACTCTACTATTGCCGACTATGACTTTGAATGCCCAATCAACCAAGCCAAAGACGAAGGCAAGGAAGATTGTGAAATACCGGGAGAACTAGCTAGACTTCTATTACAAGAGGAAAAAGCTATTCAGCCACACGAAGAGTCAATTGAAGTCATCAATCTGGGTACTGAGTCAGATAAGAAGGAAATCAGGACCGACATTAACTTAAAAGGCAGTGTCAAGAGCAGGTTGGTCCAAATGTTGCATGATTATATGGAAGTATTTGCTTGGTCTTATGAATATATGCCTGGGTTAGATACCGAAATCGTAGTTCATCGTCTGCCGACAAAAGAAGATTGTCCTCCTATCAAATAAAAGGTTCGTCGTATGAGGCCCGATATGTCTGAAAAGATCAAAGTTGGAGTGATGAAACAATTTAATGCAGGGTTCCTAGCAGTGACATCCTATCCCCAATGGGTTGCTAATATGGTTCTAGTGTCGAAGAAAGACTGAAAGGTTCGCATGTGCGTAGACTATAGGGATCTAAATAGGGAAAGTCCCAAGGATGACTTCCCTCTACCACACATTGACGTCTTAGTTGATAACACTGCTCAACATAAAGTCTTTTCTTTTATGGACAGTTTCTCCGGCTATAATCAAATAAGGATGGATCCCGAAGACATGGAAAAGATTATGTTCGTTATGCAATGGGGCTCCTTTTGCTACAAGGTCATGCCGTTGGGATTGAAGAATGCAGGGGCAACATATCAAAGGGCTATGCTAGCTTTATTTCATGACACGATTCATCATGAGATAGAGGTATATGTGGATGATATGATTTCCATATCACAAACTGAAGAAGAACATCTCGATCACCTGTACAAACTATTCGAAAGGTTGAAAAAGTAAAAGCTGAGGTTAAACCCTAACAAGTGCACGTTTGGAGTATGATCTGGAAAGCTTCTAGGTTTTGTTGTCAGCAATAAAGGCATTGAAGTTGATCCTGCCAAGGTAAAGGCCATCTAAGAAATGCCAGTCCCTTATTCCGAAAAGGAAGTTAGAGGATTCTTGGGTCGTCTCAATTACATCGCCCACTTCATATCTCACTTGACTGCTACTTGTGAGCCAATCTTCAAACTTTTGAAGAAAGATCAGGTAGTCAGATGGAATGATGAATGCCAAGCTGCCTTCGACAAAATCAAAGAATATCTACAAGAACCTCCTATTCTCATTCCTCCAGTTGAAGGAAGACCCTTGATCATGTACTTGACAGTACTAGAGAATTCCATGGGGTGTGTTTTGGGCCAACATGACGAGTCTCGCCAAAAAGAGCATGCTATTTATTACCTGAGCAAAAATTTTACCGACTGTGAAACCAGATATTCACTGCTCGAGAAAACTTGTTGCGCTCTGGCATGGGCTGCTGACCGGCTGAGACAGTACATGTTGACTCATACCACTCTGTTGATTTCTAAGATGGACCCAATCAAGTACATCTTTGAGAAACTTACCCTTTTCGGACGGATAGCCAGATGGAAAATTATCTTAACTGAGTACGACATTCAATACATTATGTAAAAGGCCATCAAAGGAAGTGTACTAGCAGATCATTTGACCCATCAAGCTATAGATGATTATCAGTCTATGAACTTCGACTTCCCTGACGAGAATATCATGCTAGTAACTGACTGTGCAAAACCTGGACCGTATGACAAACCTGAACAAGGATCCCGATGGACTATGGTCTTCGATGGGGCTTCCAACGCCTTAGGTAACGGAGTTGGTGTTGTGATCATCTCTCCCGAAGGTTTCCACACTCCTTTCACTGCCAAACTATGCTTCAATTGCACAAATAATATGGTTGAGTATAAAGCGTGTATCTTGGGTCTGAAAGCTGCCATTGACTTGAGGATCAAACATTTGAATGTGTTTGGGGATTCCGCTCTAGTGATTAGCCAAGTAAAAGGATATTGGGACACTAAGAACCCTAATCTCATCCCTTACAATGAACTTGTGTTATCCCTGATTCCTTACTTCGAAGAGATCACTTTTGAGCATTTCCCTAGGGAAGAAAATCAGTTGGCTGACGCTTTGGAAACCATGTCTTTAATGTTCAAGGTCAGATGGGATAAAGAGGCCCCTATGATTACAATTGAGAGAGTCGAAGAACCTGCACATTGCTGTGAACTTGACACTGACGCGGAAAAGCCATGGTACCATGAGGTGATGAGATACCTTGAAGCACAAGAGTATCCAGAGGGATCATCTATCAATGACATAAAGTTCTTACAAAGATTTTTAGCTAAATTCTTCTTAAGTAACAGAGTATTGTACAAACGCAACCATGACTCCACTCTACTCCGATGTGTGGACAAGAAGGAGGCAGAGGAAATCATGGAAGACATGCACGATGGACTCTTTGGTACTCACTTAAGTGGACATATGATGGCCAAGAAGATCTTGAGGGCTGGCTACTATTGGTCAACAATGGAGATTGATTACCATCAACACTCTAGGACTTGTCACAAATTCCAAATCTATGCTGACAAGGTCCATGTGCCTCCTATCCCTCTGAACGTCATGACCACTCCGTGGCCATTTGCAATGTGGGGCATTGATATGATTGGAGAAATCAAGCCCACCGCTTCCAACGGACATTGCTTCATTCTTGTCGCCATCGACTATTTCACCAAATGGGTCGAAGCCGCCTCATTTGCCTCAGTCACCAAGAATGTGGTATCTAGATTCATCAAACACAACCTCATATGCCGTTATGGTATTCCTTAAAGGATCATCACTAACAATGGGACTAACCTCAACAATGCCATGATTACTGAGCTTTGCACTCAGTTTAAGATCAAGCACCACAATTCTTCTCCTTATAGACCCAAAATGAATGGCGCAGTCGAAGTGGCCAATAAAAACATCAAGAAGATTGTGCAGAAAATGGTAGTAACCTATAAGGATTATCATGAAATGTTACCGTTTTCTCTCCACGGCTACCGCACTTCAGCTAGAACATCAACTAGGGCAACTCCCTTTTCTACAGTCTATGGCATGGAAGTTGTTTTGCCAGTGGAAGTTCATATTCCCTCGCTGAGGATTATGAATTAAGTAGGTTTAGGTGAAGATGAGTGGATTTAAACAAGATTGGATCAACTGAACTTGATTGATGAGAAGCGACTGGCTGCTGTCTATCATGGTCAGACGTACCAAAAATGGATGATCAAGGCTTTCAACAAAAAGATCAAACCTTGAGTATATCAAGCTGGCGACTTGGTGATAAAGCGCATCATTCTGCCATAAGGTGACCTCAGAGGCAAATGGACTTCCACCCATGAAGGGCCATTTGTTGTCAAGAGAGTGTTCTCTAGAGAGGCCATGATGCTGGCTACCATGGATGGTGAAGACTTACCACATCCTATAAACGCGGACGTAGTTAAAAAACACTACGCATAAGAGACCCACTAGGTTGACACACCTAGGTAAAATAAAGACATCATGGAAAACCAAAAGGTTTAGGCAAAAGTTAGGGATATATGCAAAAGATTGTACACCCAACAAGTTGAAAACCTGAAAGGGCGACTTGGGCAAAAATGGGTATCATGGTGGACTGAAAACCCGAAAGGGCGGTCCAGACAAAAGTTAAGGATTAAAAGCGTATGATTATGTCCTTTGGATTCACCACAATCCACTTTATCACCAAGGTCCGAGTTCAAATGGTCCAAAATCAATCCAATCAATTTCTGTCAACGACAAGGGGCATTCGAAGACATTGGGGCAATAGTAGAGTTGGGAGGCAATGAGATCATTTCACATGGATATTTGTTTTTGTTTTCAATTTTGTTTTCCTTTCGAAGATTTCTTTTTACTAGGATCTCCGTCTCTTTGTACAAAAATTCTTATTCACGGGAAAAATATCAATACAAATATACTTTGAAGTGCAAACTTTCTGTCTTTGTTTTGAATGCAAATTTGTCCAATGACTTAAATTGAACGAACATATGCATATGAACATAATTAAAATTGTTTGGCACATATGACCTAAGCAGTAACAAGCATATCTTTAATGTATATGGAATATCTCCACATAAGTATTTTGTTAACATCATCTCCAGCAAAGTTACCCATAAAGTTTCTTTTCATAGGCCAATCTCCAGCTAGAGTCTCAATCTCTTGGCAGCTCTCTCCCCAGCTAAGTTGATCCTACAAGTAGAAGCCTCGTGGATCTCTTCCTCAAAGAACTCGCTTTGTCAACAATTCGTCAATTATTCATCAATTGGGTTTATTTCCCCAACAAACAATGAGTAGTAAAACTCCCTAGCCGAGTACAAAATTCCCCAGCTTGGTCTATCTTCCCCAACTGAGCATGTCATCCCCAACTGAATATGCCTCCCCAAGCTGAGTCTGCCCTCCCCGGCTGAGTCTACATTCCCCAACTTAAGTTTGCCTTTCAGACTATTGCAAATCATAGGGCCACAATCCCTAATCCCCAGTAAAGTCATCAACAAAACGTTTACTATCTCCAAAGATACTATGAAGCCTGAACCCGACCAGATATTAACACAATTTTCAAGTTACTATGAAGCCTGGACCCGACCAGATAATAGTCAATTTCTCAAGTCACTATAGAGCCTGGTCCCGACCAGATAATGGTGTAATCTTTCAGATACTATGAAACCTGGAGCCAACCAGATAATAGTTTAAATCTTCAAAATGTAGAAGAGCCCGGACTCAACCAGACCAAGGTTTAATTTCTTTTCCCCAGTAGAGTTTGCCTCTACCCCAACAAGTTGTTGTGAAACCTGGATTCGACCAGATAGTAATTACCCTCAGAAATTCGTTGTGAAACCTAGAACCCGACCAAATAACAACTAAATCCCCAAATAGTTTATTGTGAAACCTAGACCCGACCATATAACAATTAACCTCATCAACCTCAGAAATATGCAAAGCCTGGACCCGACCAGATGTCAATTTTCAAGCAAGTTATTATGAAACCTGGAGCCTGACCAGATAACAATTAACTACGATCCCCAGAGAGACACTGTGAAGCCTGGGCCAGACCAGATAATAGTATAACTTTTCAAAAACCATGAAACCTGGACCCGACCAGATAATAGTACAACTTTCCAAAAATGATGAAACCTGGACCCGACCAGATAATAATTACCACTTCAAGTTACTACAAAGCCTGGATCCGACCAGATAACAATTAACTTCCTTATCCCAAACAAGTTATTGTGAAGCTTGGATCCGACCAGATAACAATTCAATTTCAAGAAATTTTCTGCAAAGCCTGGAATCCGACCAGATAACAGTTAACTTATTTCTTCCTCAGTAATTTACCGTGAAGCCTGGATCCGACCAGATAGCAGTTCACTTCCTCATTCTCAGCAATTTGTGAAGCCTGGACCCGATCAGATAACAACTGACATTCAAGAGATATTCCCCAATGGAAGCATCTTTTCAACAAAGTTTGGAGATATGTATACTCTTAATCCCCAACGGGAATCCGAGAGTCAATATCCCAGAACTCCTCAGCAACAGTCAGGGATTTATTTTCCCAGACAAAAACATACATCTCACATTCATACATCATAGAATGTACATACAAAATGCATTTAGCATAATACCACATTTGGTGAACATCATGTATACATCTGCATTTTACTAACACTTTTTCTCACAGGTAAAACATCAAGTTTTAGTATAAATCAACAAGAGATTTGGGCTGATACTTCTTCTAGTGTTTACCAACTTTCCTATAAATGTCATCTATAAGCCGATTCCCAATACATCTTCGAGTGCAAATTTCTGGGCACTCTAGTGTTCAATCATCTTCCATCTTCAAGTCACGAATGGTAGATCCGCCAATCTAACTCTTCAGGTTTAAGAAGATTGAACAGGGGAAGGTGTTGTACCCAAAAATTTTCCCTCTCATTTATCAAGTAATCTCTCACAAGATCTCCTTTGGTTCAAGACTGCACTAGGGATGATCAGCTCAAGACACCTCCTCAAGCACTGATGACTAAAAATTAGGGCTTGAGAGCGCACAAGGATAATTGGACTTTTAATGCCACATTTGACTTTCATGGGTCATTTTTGACTCCCAAGATTGCTCATGACAAGTTTCAAGTCTTGGATCACATTTTTGCTCAGTAAATTGATCAGTTGACCTAAAAGTCAGTTGTATCGGGGAAAAAGTCAAATATGGTCAATTTACAGTCAAAATTCATAATTTTTTATCCATATCAACATTATGAACTCATATATGTCATTTGATCAAGTTTGGACTATAATTCCTCAATAAATTTGATCAGATCATCAAAAGGGAAAAATGGTCAAAATTAGGATTTTGACTAAGGTGCAACTTTTGATTTTTGACCTAGCAAATGGTTGATTGATTGGAGACATGATCTCAAGGATTCAATTGCATCATTTTTACCTAATGGCATGACTCAAAACTTCCCTCAAGATCAATTGATTGATAGTTGATTTTCAGTTAACTGATCAAAAGTCAACTGTACACTGAAAAGTCAAACTTTGACCTTTTGGTCAAAATCAAGTGTCGAAGATCACAATTCATCAAAACATGTCAAAATATGAAACTTGTTCATCAAGAAATCAAAAATTCAAGATTTCATTTTGAAATGTCAAAATTTCTAAACTTAGAAATTTTTCTAAGTGTTGGAAACTTCATATTTTTCACAACTTTAAGCCAATTTTTCACCATGATGCAAGATGATTCAAAGGAAAATTTCAAAATGAAAGTTGTAGATATCAATGAGATATAAAACATTGTAGAACACAACTTCTCATAGAAATTCATGGATTTCAAGTTATGATTTTGTGAATACATGTTCATGAAACTTGGAAACTTAGTAAAATTTTGCCCTAGTTTAGGCAGGATTTTGACCTAACTTCATGGAAATTTTTCACATAGTTACAAGAGGAATTTCCAAAAATGACCAACATAGAGGTTGTATAGGATGTTACAAGCTTTCCAAAATGTCCAAGAACTCATTGAGATCATACTTGAGCAAGGAGAATCGAAGGCAGGAAGTTAGGGTTTTCAAACTTGAATTACAAGCCATTTCATGATGAACAAGAATTCAAATACAAGCCTAGGCTGCATAATATTTGCTTTGCAGGTCTCAAGATTTTTTGTCACTCCATAATTAAATGTTTACACAGCATTTAGAGCTTTGATCCAAGCATTTGAGCCATTATCCAAGTTGCATTTTCATTTATGGCACAAAGTTAGAATTTTTTTTATTAATAACCATGTATTAAAAAAATATTTCGCAAATAACCGGGTTTCGGAAAAAATTACGCAAATAACCATGTTTGAGATGGCTCCACAAAGGAGAAGCCATCTCATTTGGCGCATCCTCCTCTTTTTTTAAGGGAGGCGCCATCTCACTTGGCGCCTAAGGGCAAAGGGCAAGCCCTAAGCCAAGTGAGATGGCGCCTATGTACAAAATTAGGTCAAAAAATTTTTTTTTTCTTTCCTGCGTGTTGCGTATTAGACAGAGATAAACAAAATGGATTTTTTATTTAAAAAAAAATAATTACATTCAACTGTTTTACATTTAAAGAACAGTAAAAAAATAGATACAAAAAAATACTGGGAAAAAAAAAGATACATCAGTGATCCCCAGGAACCCGGTAATGACCCCCAGTTCCGCATCCCCGTCCCCGCCTTTCTCTTGCTGGGTGCCGTCTCGTTTCCTGCTGCGGCAAGGTCGATGGCCCAGCGAAGTCAATGCGATCCGAATCCATAAAATCAGTAAGATCTCCATATCTCGAAGATCCGCTCTGGTACAGTCGGTTACCCATACCCTCGAAGTTTGGTCGTGTTGGCGGTGGGTGGGGTTCCATGGTTGGTCGGTAGCATTGGTCGTCTGAGTATGGGGGGTAGAAAGGAAATAGATCTTGGGGTGTTTGGTATTGTGGATGTTGGGTTGTTTGGTGATATGGTGGTTGATGGTAGGTTTGGTCGGGTTGGTCATAATCTTCTGACATTCCCATATCAGGGCTAAGGCTGGATGTTGAGGGCGCCATATTGGGATATGTGGAAGACTGAAATTGTGTATGGGGTATGTGGGTTTGCTGGTATTGGGGTTGGTATTGTGGTTGGGTTTGAGGCATTTCCGTGTATTGGTAGTTTGGCGGTGATTGTGGTTGGTAGTACGGCATTTGGTTGTAGTTGTGTTGTGGTGGGGAATGTGGTTGTGTGTTTGTTGGTCTGTTTCTTCTTGGGGGCTGGTTTGAGGTTGATGGATTTTGGGTTTGTTGGTGGGGAATCGAGGGTTGTGCCCATTGTGTGCGTGGGTCAACCAAGTACCTCGGATGAGACACGTGCATATCTGGGTTACTAACCGACCTGTACCACGACATATATTGATCGGTGTGTCGCATGTTACCTTGAGTAAGGAAAACCGGGGATTGCAAGATGTAGCGGTGACGCCTTTGCCACATTTTACACCATTCTGGAGCAAAGTCTTTCCAGTTGGTAAGATTCCACTGGGCGTCGACCCTTTTTAGATGCCAGGGGACAAATCTGTAGGATCACTTGGTATCTCCTGGATCATTCTGAACTGCATCTTTACACGGTCGCTGTGGTGCATCTCCACAATGTTGAACCGAATGAGTGCAGTCTTTGCAGTCCAAGTTGCTGCATCCTCTGGATTTGGAGAATGGTCCAAACCCAAATATGGTCTCCAGACGAACTGCGATAAAATTTAAATCAGGTAAGCGCAAAAGTAATGTATAAATAATTAAAATGAACAAAAGTTAAAAGCTACGACGTACGTCATCTGGGCCTAAGTGATCCAACAAATTCCGGTAGAGTGCGACATTGAATCTGGGATTCTTGCCGTAATCCATACCCCTCACGCAGTACCTAAAGGAAATGAGAAACATGTTATTTTTAGCCTATATTTTGGAAAGAGAAGAATAGTTATAAATGCTATAACTTAATGACTTACTTTGTTGCGTAAGGGAAACCAAAAGTGTTGTTGTTGATGGGGTTTAAGGACTCCATCCTCCACCAACCCCAGGCTTGTAGTAAAAATGCGCACCCATAAAATGTACATTTTTCCTTGACTGCGTTTTTGCACAAGGAACTGTACAGGTGGGCTAATACTGCAGAACCCCAACTAAATTTTCTAGTTTTATCAAAATTTGTTAGTAAATGTAAGTACATGAAATTTACACTATTTCACGTACTTTCGGGAAATAAAAATGTACCAAAAAGTATCATAATATACGTTCGGGCTTTTACTACTCGGTCATTCTCTGAGGAATTTTCATTTAATTCCATACTTGCATAATGCCGTTTCAGGTCAGTGAGTAGTATTCCCTGCCCTCTTGCTCCACCACCTTCTACCATGTCCCTACCCAACAGTTCTTCACACTGTGAGTTCGGTTGTTGAACCGACCCGTTCACCGCCTTACCGTCAATAGGGAGGCCCAGTAGCATGTACACATCTTCGAGAGTGATGGTACATTCACCTATTGGTAGGTGAAATGTATGGGTCTCCGGTCTCCACCTCTCCAACATTGCAAGAATGAATTTGGAGTCAATGGTGCAGTTGGAGATCTTTATCACGTGTCCAAAACCTGCATATTCCAGATAAGGGACGATAAATGGGTCGGGAGCAAGGTATTTGTGCGAACGGATTCTGAATCTTTGTGTATCCTGAGATCATAATTAAACAAGAGTAAGATTAATTAAGATGAACAACACGTTATTTGAAGTATGAAAAATGTATAACCAAAGAAGAGACTTACAAATGCAGCAATGTTTTCCCTTGTGCCTCTGTGAGTATCTCCCATTGTTAGAAGGGCCATTGTTCAGAACGCTTGAGAGAATGAAAGACTTAGGAAGAAATAGATAGTATGATAGACTTAAGAAATATTTCGTAGCAGAGAGTGAGAGTTGTGTGGGTGTGAGAGATGTTTCATAAGGTATGTATTTATAGTCAAATAAGTTTGATGTAGTGGTTGCATGCCTGCGATGTGTCACATTTGCATACTTAGGGTGTTACACATATGCATGCATGCATTTACAAAACATGTAAGGTGTCACTCTTGCAGGCTAGGTGGCAGCCCATGCATGTATCACGATTGGACAGTAAGGGAGGCGCCATCTCACTTGGCGAAATAGTACAATAATGAATGGTGTCGCCACCCCATTTGGCGAATAAGAGGTGTCACGTTTTACAGCATTGGCTCAGGCTACGTGACAGCCTTTGGGATTCCTTTCTTTGTTGCATGCAAGGCCATTGGAGTTGATGGGTGGAGTCTTACACAAAACATTTATGTGTGCAGAATAGGGCCAGGCTAGGTGGCAGCATAAGCCCATGCATGTATCACGATTGGACAGTAAGGGAGGCGCCATCTCACTTGGCGAAATAGTACAAAATTGAATGGTGTCGCCACCCCATTTGGCGAATAAGAGGTGTGACGTTTTACAGCATTGGCTCAGGCTACGTGACAGCCTTTGGGATTCCTTTCTTTGTTGCATGCAAGGCCATTGGAGTTGATGGGTGGAGTCTTACACAAAACATTTATGTGTGCAGAATAGGGCCAGGCTAGGTGGCAGCATAAGCCCATGCATGTATCACGATTGGACAGTAAGGGAGGCGCCATCTCACTTGGCGAAATAGTACAAAAATGAATGGTGTCGCCACCCCATTTGGCGAATAAGAGGTGTGACGTTTTACAGCATTGGCTCAGGCTATGTGACAGCCTTTGGGATTCCTTTCTTTGTTGCATGCAAGGCCATTGGAGTTGATGGGTGGCAGGCTAGGTGGCTGCATAAGCCCATGCATGTAATATTATTGGCAGCCTTGGGGGGTTGCATCACTTACTTAATTGAAATTTTTTTCCTTACATTGAACATAACATTCATTCACATAAACTGTAAAATTTTCCAACCTTCGAATCAGTCATCTAACCTTCAAACATTCCAGCATTCATACCTTCATACAATCAATAAACCCAAAACATTCCCACCTTCATACCTAAAACAATTCTACACAATGGCCTCTTCACCACAATTTGTTGTCAAAGCACATTTCAACGGTGAGACATACATGTGTCCCACAGTTGGGTTTTTGTTTAGAAACACCGACAATGTCCGATTTCTCTTAAACAGGAAAGCAAATTTCTCGTACTTTAAGAAAAGATTGGAGGCCAAACTTGAACGAGGCCCGGTATCCCAGATATTTTATCAGAGTCCATTCTTTTTTGGAAACAACCAAGTTATTTTTTATAAGGTTGCAATTCAAGATGACGAGGATTTCCAGAACATGATTTCCAGCCATGTCTATTCTGGAAACGACTCTATTGAGTTGTACGTTCTGTTTCAAGAGCCTCCGGTGACACAGGAGGTAGAGCCTCCGGTGACACAGGAGGTTGATCCTTTGGAGAATGAGCAAGATGAGGTGGATGCAGTTGATGATGAAGAAGAAGATAACGAGTTAGAGTTTGATGAAATGGTGAACGACGATTCTGACGATGATGGCATCCCAAGTATTCCTACCGACAAAATCTACACACCACCTACACACATGACAGACTTCAACATGGGCGGAGATGAACCTTCTACGGACTTGTTTTTCCAACCGTATATGCAATCGGATGAAAATTTAAAAGAGAAGGACAAGTTTCGTAATAGAGAGGAATGCATAAGGGCCATCAAAAAATTTCACATGCTCAACTCGGTTGATTATAAGGTGGATCGTTTAAACTCGGAAAGGTACAAGATCAAGTGTGTCCACCCTGACTGTATGTTCAAGCTGACCGCTTCATACAGACTAAGGGGTGACTGCTGGGTCATAGGTTCCATGACTACCCATACTTTTGTAAGTTCCACTCAATCACAAGACCACCGAAAACTCAACCATGATCTAATCTGTCAAGAAATCCTACCCCTAGTCAGCAACGACCCTTATTTGAAGGTGAAAACAATCATCTCCCACATCACCACGGTTTTTAACTACACTCCGTCTTACCGTAAGGCGTGGTTAGCAAAGACTAAGGCGATTTAAAGGGTGTACGGGAACTGGGAGGAGTCATACCGAGAACTTCCACGCTACCTAAATGCACTCAAGACATATTCTCCAGGTAGTGTTTATGTTCTGGAAACATTGCCAGCGTACGCCCAAGATGGTAGTCTACTACATGGCAACGGAATATTCAGTCGCGTCTTTTGGGCATTTCAACCATGCATCACAGGGTTTGCTTCATGCAAACCAATTCTACAAATAGACGGGACTTGGTTGTATAGGAAGTACAAAGGCACGCTTTTGATGTCAGTTGCACAAGATGGCAACAATAACATTTTCCCCGTTGCGTTTGCCCTTGTCGAGGGGGAGACCGGTGGTGCTTGGAGCTTTTTCCTGAAAAATCTTCGTACACACGTGGCTCCTCAACCAGACCTCTGTTTGATCTCGGACAGACATGCCTCCATTGAAAGTGCCTATAATAATCCGGCAAATGGTTGGCATGACCCTCCTTCTACGCATGTCTATTGCGTCAGGCATATCGTCCAGAATTTCTCGAGGGAGGTCAAAGACAAAACATTGAGGAAAGCGGTGATGAATGCGGGATACGCACTGACACAGCCCACATTCAAATATTACTGCAACGAGATCCGTTTGTCTAACCCAGAAGCCGGTACGTGGATCGACAATATACCGGTCGAAAAGTGGACTAGGTCATACGATAATGGCCAAAGATGGGGGCATATGACAACAAATCTTATTGAATCAATGAATGGGGTATTCAAGGGCATACGAAACCTCCCCATCACTGCCTTGGTGAAATCCACGTATTTTAGGATGGCTGCGTTATTTGCCAAAAGAGGTGAAATGTGGTATGCGGTCTTGCAATCAGGACAACTATGGAGTGAAAGCTGTATGAAATACATTAAGGCTGAAAGTGCTAAAGCCAACACTCACATGGTTACACGGTTTGACCGCCATAGCCACAACTTCATTGTGAAAGAGACAATTGACCACAATGAAGGCCTGGCAAGACAAGAATACAGGGTCATTTTACCTTCTCAATGGTGTGATTGTGGCAGGTTTCAAGCTTTTCGTATGCCTTGCTCTCATGTCATTGCCGCTTGTGCGTATACCCATCAAGACGCGCTTCAACTGCTCTCAAACGTTTATAAATCTGAAACGTTGCTCACTGTTTACAACAACAACTTTCCTTTGGTGGCAAAACCGGACTATTGGCCTGAATACAACGGTGATATAGTTTGACACAATGACCAAATGAGAAGGAACAAGAAGGGTCGTCCCAAAAGCAGGCGCATAACAACAGAAATGGACGATCTTGACAGGTTGGAAAGAAAGTGTGGTTTATGCCGTCAGGTCGGACACAATCGCAAAAACTGTCCGAATCGGGCGTCTGGCTCGACCACATAAATTTTGTAATACATTAAATCTTTTCAATATTTGTGTTATAAACATTATGGGTTTCCCGTTAATAAAACTGTTCACACAATTTAAGAAATTCAATATAGGAAATTACATTAGGGTTTTCGCGTACAACAATGATTAACGATATTCAATCTAGGAAATTACAACTGTTAACACAATTTCATCTGACCCATGCATCATCAGCATTACATCACTGTCTGTTTTGACTTCCTCCAACCACACATTAGGTCTTCCTGTCGCATGCGAGGTTGTTGTTCGTTTTCGCTGGATCCTTCAAATTTTTTCCCCCTCGGCGATGTCTCCATCTAGCCACCGCATCAACTCCCGCTTCAGACGCTCCATGGAGTGAATGTGCCAGAATTTCATTTTCATCGCAGGTTTCGTGGCGGAGAATATAACGTAACCATCTCTGCTAAAAATCATAGGCGACGTCATTACGTAAATAAGGGAGTACAAAATAAAAATACAGTGCGAGAAAGTGTGAGAAATTTCAAAGAAACAGACGAATTATTTATAAAACAGCAAAAAACCCTAGTTTTGCCTTAGGCGCCAAGTGAGATGGCGCCTCCTCTTCTTTTTAAGGAGCATGCGCCATCTCACTTGGCTAAATGCCAAGGGAGGCGCCAAGTGAGATGGCGCCTAGGGCAAAACCCTAGGTGCATGCGCCAAATGAGATGGCTCCTCCTTTGTGGAGCCATCTGAAACATGGTTATTTGCGTAATTTTTTCCGAAACCCGGTTATTTGTGAAATATTTTTTTAATACATGGTTATTAATAAAAAAAAATCACAAAGTTACCATTCCATTCTTGTAAAGAGGCTTTAATCACAAAGTCAACTTGTCTTGAGCTTTGAACTTGTTTATTATGATCACACACAATCTAAAAGCCATAAGAGACTTGTCTAGAGCCTCTAACAACTCAGGCCATGCTTCTACTATGCCTTGAAACTATGTTTTCCATTTTTCTTCAAAATCAAGTAACATAGCCATAACTCTATATCTTGTATTTCTGACTATCTCGAGAAAACCAACCTTTTACATACATATGTGTTGTACCCCAAAATTTTCCCTCTCACTTATCAATAATTTGCTCACAAGATTTCCTTTGGCTCAAGACTGCACTAGGGTTGATCAGCTCAAGACACCTCCTTAAGCACTAATGACCAAAATTAGGGTTTGAGATTGCACAAGGATATTTGAACTTCCAATGACCCATATGACTTTAATGGATCATTATGGACCCTCAATATTACTCATGTCAAGTTTCAAGCTTTGGATCACACTTTTGCTCAGTCAATTGAGTAGTTGACTTAAAAAATCAACTGTATTGGGGAAAAAGTCAACTATGGCCAATTTACAGTCAAAATTTATAATTTTTGATCCACATCAATATTTTAAACTCATATGTATCATTTGATCAAGTTTGGACCATAATTCCTCAAGAAATTTGATCAAATCTTAAAAAGGGCAAAATGGTCAAAATTAGGGTTTTGACTAGGAAAGGGAAATTTCTGATTTTTGACCTAGAAAATGATCAATTGGTTTAAGGCATGATCACAAGAGTCCAAATGAATCATTTTTACCTAATGACATAGCTCAAAACATTGCTCAAGTCCAATAGATTGACAGATGAATTTTCAGTCAACTGATCAAAAGTCAACTATATACTGAAAAGTCAAACTTTGACTTTTTGGTCAAAATCAAATGTCAAAGATCACAATTCATCAAAGCATGTCAAAATATGAAACTTATTCATCAAGAAATAAAAAATTCAAGATTTCATTTTGAAAAGTTAAAATTTCTAAACTTAGAAATTTTTCTAAGTGTTGGAAATTTCTTATTTTTTTACAACTTTGAGCAAAATTTTCACCATGATGCAAGATGATTCAAAAGAAACTTTCAACATGAAAGTTGTAGATATCCATTAAATATACAACATTTCTTTACACAAATCCTTTCAAAAGTGCTTGGATCTCAAGTTATAATTTTAAGAACACATGGCCATGAAACAAAACACTTAGTGAAATTTTGCCCTAATTTGGTCAGGATGTTGACCCAACTTCATGGCACTTTTTCATATAGTTCCAAGGGGAATTTTCAAAAGTGATTCAAATAGGGGTTGTAGAGAACATTACAAGCTTTCCAAAATGTCCAATAACTTCTTGAGATCAGTTTTTAGTAGGGAGAATCGAAGAGATGAAGATGGGGTTTTCACACTTGAATTACAAGTCATTTTGTGATAAACAAGATTCAAAATTCAAACTTATGATGCATAACCTCTACTTTTCAGGCCTCAAACTTGTTAGACACTCCATAATTAATTTCTTGCACAGCTGTTAGAGGTCTCAATTCAAGCATTCAATGCAAGGCCATGCTTTATATCCATTTTGGAAAGAAAGTGCACAATGCCATTTTGATAAAGTAGCTTTTTGCATAAAACTTGTTCTTGAGCCTTGCACTTATTCTCTTCTGATCATACATGTCGCATAAATCAAGAGAAGCTTGTCTAGACACTTACAATCACCCAACCCATGCTTGTACTTTCTCTTGAAACTTGTTTTTCCACTTTTCTTGAAAATTAAGTAACATAGCCATTAGCTTGTAACTTGTACTTCTGACTCTCAAAAGCACTTATGCTTTTTTCTTATACATACACAAGTTATTTGCCACAAATATGACACATGCTTAAGCCCTGAAAACACCAAGAACACAGAATCACCAAAAAACCCTCAAAACTTGCCATTTCTGAGTTTTGAATCTAATCTCCAAATTTGCTCGTGCGTTTCTTGGCCTTTTACTTTCAAAAGCTTCTAAATAACATACACAAACAATTCCAACACCTGCAACATCACTGTAACACCTCCGTCATCATCCACCATTTTCAAAAATAGCACCTTGCATCTTGACTTCTCCAAAACTCCTCAGGAACTTTCAGCTCAAGCTAAGCATCACATTAGCTTCCTGGGAACTTGAGGAAGATAATCCAATAATTGGAACTCACTAAAAGCTACTCAAACTCAAAACATGATACCCTCTTGCAAGGTAAGTTATCTCAACTTTGAAATTTTCATACAAGCATCATTAATGGTTTATTTGTGAATGAAAAATATAGATATCATTGCCCTAAAGCTAACCATGTCCATATTTTTCATTTATATTGCTTGAGCTTAGAGAATTTTAAGATTGAAGTTTCTGAAATTTTTAGGATTCAGATTAGGGCCATTAAAATTCATGCTTGTCTTTGATCTATAATTTTATTGCTTTGCATTTATGAAATCGTGAGGAAATTTGCTACAAGTTTCCTGTTTACATTTTTCATTTTTGTTGAGAATTGAATAAGATACAGAGGTTCAGGCTGGGCGTGAGGTTGAAGATGAAGTTGGCCTCAGGAACGTGTTTACCATATATATTTATGGTTTGATATTAATAAATGGGTGTATAGTCACCCTAGTGGTAGAAGCGTGTGCCTGTGACTATAAGGACTTGGGTTCGAGCCTCAGTGGTACCCTTTTGGATTTTTTTTTTCATATTTTTCACATTTTTTGACTTTTTTTTGCAGCGCTGGGCCTCATCCCCTTAGGCTTTAGGTTTTTTCACTTCTGACCCCCTTGCTGGCTATTCACACCCTGGCCCATTTTATTTTATTTTATTCTTTTTTATTTATTTGTTTTCTTAAATATTTTATCTAATATAAAAAAAAATTAGAAAAAATATAAAAACATTAGATTTATATTTTGATATAGTTTATTTATTTTTTACACAAAAAAATTATTTTATTTAATCATACTTTATTTATTTTACTAATTGGTTTGTAAATTTAATTAAAAACTAGTGTTTTAGTTATTTTCTTAAAATATATTATTTTAAAACCAAAAAAGACCAAAATTATTTTATAATACTATAAATTATTTTTAAGACAAAAATACCAAAAATAAATATTCTTCTTATAAACTTATTTCTTTTTTTTAATCAATTAATAGATTAGGGTTTTATTTAAATTCTTTTCTTAGTAAATTTAGGTTTTACTTTTTACTAATTTACTTAATTATTTTTCTTTTAGTTAATTAGGTTAAAACAAAATCCCTTTTCCCTAAAAATCCAAATAAAAGTCCATTTTCTTTCCATTTTACATTCTTGTATATTTATTCATTTTTGTACATTATTTATCCAAATTCAATATGGGTTGTAATAGCGTTGTAATTTTAAATTCTGCAATCTATCGTTTTATATACAAATGCTAGTAATTAGGGTTTGTATAGAAAGACTAAAACCAATCAATTAGAAAACCCTAATCAAAGACAAAACCAATCATGAAAAACAATACACTTGCACACAAGCACCCCTAGGGTAAATCCACTTGGTTGCCTTGCAAATGACCATGTTACGCATGTAAGGTATCTTAGCAAAAACAAGCATAATACAAGATCATAAGTCCCTCGATGACGCTATCTATGTTGCCTTTCAAATGATCTTAGTCCCTAAAAGAGAATGCTAAGATACCTTGCAACATTGCTAATCATGGTTATACGATGACCCACGCCCGTCCCATTTACATTAAAAGACGGGGTTACTTACCAAATCAATGGTAAGATAACAATGTCAAAGGAAAGAGGAAATGAACATGAAAGACTTTTGAGTAGGTAGAATGCTCCTAATTACTTGCTCCATTTCAAAACAAAACATCCTTGCTATTTTCAAAACAAACACCTACACTTTCAAAATATCTTACAAACTTGAAAACATTTTCAAAAGATCAACATCTTTGTATACATTCTTACGAACGAGAATCATTACAAAGTTTGCCTAAACAATGGCCTCTTTACAAAATACTTTCAAAAACCACACAAAGCACAATTTCAAACAAAAGCAAGTGATCTAGCAAGTAACTAAGAGCCCGTGGAAAACCATGGATGAAAAGGGTGCTAATACCTTCCCTTTTCATAATCTACCCCCCGAACTCAAGAAACAATCTCAAAGGTCTTTCTTATGCTTTTTCACCTTTCCTTTTAGATGAAAGAAAAGTCAGTGGCGACTTTTGCTAACCGCAACATTTGCAATCAAACGCAAAACAACCAAGTCAGTTCTCCCACCGTATCACAGAACTGGCGACTCTGCTGGGGAGAATTTTAAAAGTGGGGTTACCTTAGGGTTAGATCATATTTACTTGCTTTCATTGTTTGACTTGTATGCTTTATATTATGGTTCTTTGTTTGGGTTTGAATCCTCTGCCAGGATTTGGGATACCTTATAGGTAAGTAGCAATACATTGTGGAAACTGTTCGGGGTATACCGACATGGTCTAAGAAATAGCTACGTTAGTGCGACATATTTGTGGGTACCGGTAGCCCTTGAGTTAATCAAGGAGAATACGGGGCCGGTGAGTGATATCATGAAGCACTAATGAACTTTTAGAACCTTTACTTGACCAACTTGGCAATTAGGACGTAGTGAGATGACCGGCTTTGGTGCAGCCCGAAGTTGGTAGATACTCGATACTACACTCATTGAGGTTTGGTTTTTTGGGATATTTCGGTCGCCATTAAAGAGGATTGTGCTGAAACAATGCCCAAAGAAACAAATTGGTGATATTGAGCTCCTTAGAATCCAGTTACTATTACTAGGACAGGTTTGAGCCAACTAAACTTCAAGAGGGTACTTACCTATGAGACTCCGTGCAAGCATAAACCTATGGACTTGTTTGCTTTGTTTGTGTATATTTACTTGTACATAACATCATGAACATCATAACATCATATTTATTCACTAACCATTTCAAGGATCTTGGGATTTATCTTTGTTCTGTTTTGTAGGACATGGATTTTATTCGCATGAAAACCATTCAAGTCAATCTTGTAAGGATCCCTCCTCAACTAAAAGAGCTAGCTTCAAGGATTACTAAAAATTCTCAATTCACTGAAAGACATGGTCGTCTCTTAAACTTGGTAACCTCCAAAACTGATGAAGACATGATGAAGGTGCTCTTTCAATTCTTTGATCCTTTACACCATTGCTTCACATTTCCCGATTATCAACTTGTGCCAACTTTGGAAGAATTCTCCCAACTCTTGAGGATTCCCATTCTCAATCAACTACCTTTCAGCGGTATGGAAAGAGATCAAAATCAATAAGAGATTGCTCAAGCTCTACACTTGCAATCATCTGATATCACAACTAATTGGGAAACCAGGAGTGGTATCAAGGGTTTCCTAGCAAAGTTCTTGTTTGAGAAAGTCCGAAACTGTTGGAACTCTTTGGATTTGCAAGCTTTTGAAGAAATTGTGGCTCTCCTCATCTATGGGATAGTTTTGTTTCCAAATCCTAACCAACTCATAAATGTGAACACCGTCAAAATCTTCATTTCTCGTAACCCGGTGCCTACTTTGTTAGGAGACATCCTACACTCCTTTCACACTCGCACTATGAGGAAAAGAGGTATCCTTATGTGTTGTACTCCTCTCTTGGAAAGATGGTTTACTTTTCATCTTCCCCAATCTGTATTGAAGAATGAGCAAGGTTCAAGGTGTTCACAAAGGTTGATGACGCTCAAACATTCAGACATTCATTGTTGTTCCCGATCTATAGAGAATGTTACTATTATCGATCGTTGTGGAGAATTCCCTAATGTCCCTTTACTTGGCATTAGAGGAGGTATCACCTATAACCCCTGCTTATCCTTAAGACAGTTTAGTTACGCCCGAAGGGATGGCCCACATGATATGTTCATCCAAGGTTTGGTATTTGACTACGAGAATGACGATCAAGGTCATCGCCAAAGATTTATCCGAGCTTGGAGGATGTTGAACAAGGTAGATAGCAAGACATTGGAGCATAAGAATTCCATCCCTCTTGAGCCTTACCTCAAATGGGTACGAACTCGCGCTCAAAGTCTCATGATGCCTTATCCCTCTATTCTCCCGGTAATCATTGAGCCTGTTATGGAAGGAGATGTTCCATACACTATCCTGCATCCTGACATGCCCACCTCTCTTGAATACTTACAAAGAGATTGGATACAACTCAAATGGGAGCGAGATACTTTCGAGGCCCAATTCTATGCTAGCGAGAAGAAGGTTTTGGAACTCACAAAGCAACTTCATGAGGAGCGGACCCTGAATGCCTACATCGCACCAAAAAGGATGCGTACAACTTTTTTATCTTAGAGTTTTTGTATTTCTTTGTAAGCCCAAAAGAGGCATGATTTACTCAAGCTTTGATTTATTAATATGACATATGTTCCTTTTTGGTCTAAAGCAAATTTAAATCTCTAAGTTCCTTGAAATCATTGCATATGCTTCTACCATTCATCATAACATAAGCAGGTTTCTTGTAACAAGTCTCCTCATCTTTCTACTGTTTATTTCAGTAAGATGGATCTCGAGCAGACGGTGAAGGACCTCCAAGCACAGAATGCTCAGTTTCAACATATATTCTTAACTCTATCCAAAGGACAAGAAGAGTTGAAGACCTTGCTGGTTTAAGAGAAAAAGAAGAAAACAAAGAAAATAACCGGAGTTCTGAATATGGGAAGAAGATTCCAAGGACAAGCAATAAGGGCCCTAGAGTTTGCAATGTCATCTGGTGAGAAAGACAATCAAGATGGGAAAGGCAAGGAAGCAGTTGCCCATCCAGATTCAGAAGAGGAAGAGGAAGAAGAAGATTATTTTGAAGAACAATATCCTCCGGCCGACGACAAGTATAAGCATCTGGAAGAACGGTTAAGTGAAATAGAAATTCAAAAAGTGCCTGGACTAGACTTTGAGGAGTTAGGTTTAGTGTCTGGGATTGTCATTCCTCCAAAATTCAAGGCACCGATGTTCTCCAAGTACGACGGAGTTTCATGTCCCAAAATGCATCTCCGGTCCTATGTGAGGAAAATACAGCCTCATATTGCTGACAAGGATTTATGGGTACACTTCTTTCAAGACAGTCTGTCCAAAACTCAACTTGATTGGTTTTATCAGTTAGAAAGAGCCAATGTTCATAATTGGGAAGATCTTGCCGCTTCCTTTTACAATCAATACCAATACAATGCATACCTTGCTCCCACCCATACTCAACTCCAGAGTATGGCCATGGTTTCAAGTGAAGGCTTCAAAGACTATGCTAAAAAATGGAGGGACTTAGCAGGAAGAGTCCAGCCTCCCCTATCAGAAAGAGAGCTAGTAGACATGTTTTTGGGTATCTTGTCCGGTCCTTTCTTTAATCACTTAATTGGGAGTTCATCGACATATTTTACCGAATTGATATTGACCGGAGAAAAAGTGGAAGTCGTTATAAAGAATGGGAAGATTCAAAAAGACGCATCCTTTGCTACTGTAAGAAAACCATTCATTGGAAAAAAGAAGTTGTCGTTGTATATCCTCAGAGAAATCAAGATAGGACTGAACACCGTCCAATGGTGGGGGCTGTCATGATTCCTAAACCCGCACCTGCTCAGCAAAGAAGCAACCAGCCAAGAACGGAAAGACCAATCAGACAGTTCACCCGAATCAATATGACACTATCTCAAGTATTGCAACATTTGTTAAGATCCAATCTAGTGACTTTGAAAGAAGCTCAAAAGAATCCTAACACAACCTCTCCTCATTATCATCCTAATGCCCGCTGTGCATACCATTCTAAGAGTCCCGACCATGACACTAACAACTGTTGGGCTCTGAAAAACAAGGTATAAGACCTTCTTGAAGCCAAAAAGATTGAATTCGATGCGCCAGAAATTCCCAATGTTATCTATGCCCCTATGCCCAAGCACAGTCGTGATGTCAACGCTGTTGAGGAGGATATGTTTGTTACTTTGGTTGATGAACTTGTGACCTCACTCCTGACTATCAAAAAGAACTTGTTGAATGCCGGTGTATTCCCAGGATGTGATAAAAGCTGTCATTTTTGTTTATCCTCACCAACCAGCTGTCATTTGTTAAAAGTAGGCGTTCAATGCCTAACAGATGACAAGGAGATTTTGTTCGAGAAGACTTATATTCCAACTGTTTCTTATAATGATGTTTCCATAGTGACCATTCCCGCCAATTATTCCAAGGTCTCCACCAAAATACCCGTTAGAATTACATCAGTTCCTAAAGTAGCTCCGTTGATAATTACAATGCCTAGACCAATCCCTTATTAGTCAGACAAAACCGTCCTATGGAATTATGGAGGTGATGTCTACTATCACGGTATCAAGCAAGATTGGCCAGCTGCTGAAAATTAAAGTTTTGAGAAAGTTGACTCTGATATCAGTAATATCACAGGGACTAGCAAGATAACCTTAAGTGGAAGGGTATTCTCTCCAGAAATTGCTCCTCCAAAAGCTATTTCTGGACCTGTAATCATTCCGGTTGTTGCTCCTCCTCCAAAGGCTATTCTCAGTCCTGCAATCATCTCTGCTAATACTCTTGTTGATAAAACTGCTGCAATCCTTGTTATCAACCCTAATGACATTCATACTGCCGAGTCAACCGAGACTCGAGGCAAAGGTATTTTGGTTGAGCATGTCCGGATGAAGGCACAATAGGTAGTTATCCCTGAGACCTCCCGAAAAGAGATGGAGGAAATTCTAAAGATTATAAAAAGAAGCGAATACAATGTAGTCGAACAACTGGGGCAAACTCCATCAAAAATTTCCATGTTGGCTTTATTATTATGTTCTGAGGCTCATGCAAAGGCCTTGGTAAAGTTCCTTAAAACTGCCCATGTACCACAAGAAACAACTGCCGATCAGTTCCAAGACTGTGTAGCCAGCTTGACCGCAGACAATGGTTTAGGTTTTTCAGATGCTGATTTAACGCTAAGGGGGGAGGAAGCATAACGAGGCATTGCATGTCTCAGTCGAATACAGTGGCACGACTTTGGCTCATGTCTTCGTTGATACCAGTTCGTCTCTGAATGTGTTGCCTAAAAAGGCTCTTGATAGGCTTGACTGTGAAGGATTGACCTTGAAACGTAGAAACATAGTAGTGAGGGTGTTGTAACCCAAAATTTTCCCTCCTATATTTCTCAATACATGTCAAGTGAGGTCCTCAAATTGCTCAAGGAAGCCCAAGAGTTGACCAGACAAACTCTCTCCTAAGGCAGTCTATTCCAAATTAGGGTTTCATTTTGTATCAAGATGCTTAAGTCCAAAGGATCCCAAATGATCACCATTGTCCTAATATGTTCTCAAGATCATCCATGTCAAGTCTCAAGCCTTACAGAGGAAGTTTTCTCAATCAACTACTCAAATGCCTGAAAATCGACTGTGCTAGGGCAAAAGTCAACTGTGACCCACATACAGTCAAACTTCAAGATTTTTGGTCAACATCCTTATTTTAAAGTTTTATTCATCATTTGATCAAGGGTTGGTCATTATTCCTCAAAGATTTCTCACAATTCATCAAAGCTCAAAAGTTGCTAGGTTAGGGTTTTGTAGGAAAAGTCAACTCAACTTTGACCAAGCATAACTTTCTCATGCTTTATCAAAAATGACCCATACAAATCTCATTTTGAAGAGGATGTAATTCCCTACAATTCATATTCATCCCCCAAGTTCAAAATGTGCACTCACAAAAAGATATGAATTTGGACATTATAGGTCATTTTGAAAAGTCAACAAAAACACCTTTTAGGTCAAAGCTTCATACATGAACATGGAAGACTCAATTGAGATGATACCAAAAGGGTTGCTTATATGACATCCTAAGCTTTATAAAAAATCCAAGAACACATCTCTAGGATCAAAATTGAAAGAGTTATGCATTGGCCAAGTTTACCCTTTTTGCAAAATTGCCAAACGTCAAATGTGTCAAAAATTGCATTTTTTGCAAAATGGGCCCAACTTTTTATGCTTGCACTGAGTTTGTAATGTGATCCACGACCCATGAGCCCTTCCACTTGTCATCCTTTTATTTTTGTTATTTATTTTGATTTTATTTCATTTAAATCAAATAAAATCAATATAAAATAATGAAAATATCAAAAATTAATAAAACCTTGAGATTTTGTGCATGATTAGATTCATTATACAGCTGGAGACAAAATCAAATCATGCAAGGCTTCATATTGACCAAAAATATTGAAAATGCTTGTTTTGGAAAGACTTGGTGCAAGGATTGAATCAATGATCAATCTTCATAAATGGCAAAGATTGGATGTAAATATTGACCCTAATGCACTCTATTATACATAAGAAACAAAGGCAGACCTAAGGGAGAGGTGGAGAAATCGTGAAAGAGGCAGAATCAATTGAAAAAATTCAAGGAGAAAGTGCTGATCGAATTGTGTTCCACAGGCCGTTTCAAGGGTTTCAAAAGGTCAATTCAAATTCTTGGATCATCCCTGAAGCCAACAATATCGTTTGCAAGGCCTGGGACGCTCAAAATCTCCCTGCAACATTCATACAGTTTGGCTATTTTCTTGAATTTGAATATATTAATTCTGGCATATTCAGCATGATTGATTGGCATATTTATGATCTTTGAGATGTTTTCAAGCTAATGACTGTATTCAATTGCGTTTTTATTGACTGTATGTAAAACTGCCATGGCTAGGGTTTGTTCTTTGTTTTTAGGGGTTTCTTATACAGGAAAAATTGGACATTGATAATGGTACCATGATGCTTGTGAGGTTGAAACGAGTTAATTTGTACCATTAGATTTCATTTATCACGCACGCGCAAGATTTTGGAATAAACAGGGGCTATACCTACGGTTGATGTCCGTAGGTAAAAGTCCTTTTACCTAAAATGACAGAATCAATGAAGAAGACAATGGCGTGGCAGTGTGTGAATGGCTCGTTTGAATTTACGCGTGTTTTGGGAGGCGTGGCACGTTGTTTGCATTATATTCCGTTTATTTCATTATTATTACAATTAACATGTTAGCGCAAATGGTGAGGATGTTAGCCTTTGATGCACACGTCCTGGGTTCGATCCCAGGCGTGTGCATTTTATTTTTTCAACAATTTCAGGTCAATCCAGTGCTTCACATTCTCAAGCGTATTCCATGCACTCTCAACATCAACCATCTAATGTACTCCTGACCAGATCCATTATGCCCATAATGAAGGACCACCATGCGTCCCAGTCAAACATGCACATAGGATTGGGAAAAGTCAAGAAGGCCAGGAGCTTGTTGGGCTCAGAATTGCAAGCAGCCCCCTCATTTGCTAATGCTGGCCCATCTCTTCATTTTTTTATTTCTTTGTTTTTTATTCTTTTAATTATTTTGCTTAATTGTTTCTAACAAAATTAATCCTTTTTTTTTCACAAAATCATAAAATCAAGAGTTTACAAAAATTAGAATTAGGTTTTTTTTTATCAAATTTAATTTAATATTAGTTTAATTTAATTTAGGGAAATTCTAACTTTTTTTATATAATTAAAATCAATTAGAAAAATTAGGGTTAGACTCTTGATTCAATATTTATTTCTTTCTCAAAATAAAAATACAAAAAATAGGTTAATTTAATTATTTTTCTTAATTAAAATTAATTAGTAATTAGGTTATTTTTTTTATTTTCAAGTGAACTTTATTTTCTCAAAATAACAAAAACGACAAAAAAAATGATTTTCCCTTTAAATTACAATTAGGTATAGTTGGGGTCAAAATCCTAATTATCTTATATTCGATTCATCGCGCGTGTTTATTATTTTTTTGCAATATTGATGTAATTGTCCACGGTATGTAATAGTTTAATCTAGGATTTTCTTTTTATTTATCGTCTTTTGCGGGTTTTTTTGGCTATGTAATTAATCCCTACCCCGAAGCCTTGTAATAGCGTAGGTTTATTTTATCGCATTTTAATTCTCGCAAATATTAACTATTTAGATGTATGTTGATAGGATTGTATGACAAATTTGCATGATAATTTAAAACGGCTAGAAAACCCTAATGTGCAAAGATAATAACTGAAATCAAATCACTCGCACATGTGCACTCTTAGGGTATACTCCCACTTCGGTTGCCTTCGGTAAACGATCGTTAAGTATAGGGTGTCTTAGTGGTTGCCCTCCTGTCTAACAAAGATCAAATGTCCCGTTCGGAAATGTTGCCTCGAAAATGTTGCCTCGAAAATGTCGCCTCGAATATGATCTTAAGACTTTAGGGTTATTACTAAGACATCCTAATATTGCTTTAGTGATCGTACGTCCCTTACGAATTGACCCATACAACTCCAACGACGGTACTACCTATTTATCAATAGTAGGATAGTATTGTCTAAAGGAAACAAGAATAGAAACGATCTTTTTTTCGAGTAGGTAGATGCTAGTAGGTACTTGCTCCAATCAAACTTTTCACACTTACACTTTTTAAACAAATTTTCAAAACAACTTCGTCACACCTTTGAGGACTGATACAAGGGTTATCACGAAGTAAAAAACTTTTCAAAACAAAGCACTCACACAAGCAATTTTGAAAGATGAGCAAGTACCTAAGAGCCCATGGAAAACCATGGATAGAAAGGGTTCTAAGAATATCTCGAAAAAGGATTTTTTTTTGTACTTTTTTCCTTTCCGGTTGGATGAAATAAAAGTCGGTGGCGACTCTTGCTTACCGCCACTTTTTGCAAACAAAAAAATGCAAAACACAAACCAGCATTTTCAAAAACAGTCGGTTCTGCCACCGTATCACAGAACTGGCGACTCTGCTGGGGACTTAATAAGTGGGGTATACCTTAGGATCTAGTTCATCATAATTGCTTCTCTTGATTGTTTTGATTGCTTTACTTTAAGGGTTTTGTTTGGGAGTTACTATAGATCCTAACCCGGATCTGGGGACACCTTTTAGGTAAGTAGCAATAGACTGTGAGGGAACTGTATGGCATAGACCGATACGGTTGAAGAAGTAGCTACATTGATATAGCACATTGGTTGGTATCGGTATCCCTTATGGAGAAACAAGGAGAATACAGGGCTGTTGTGTGGTGTCGTTAAGCATCAAATGACCTTAGAACCTTTAATAGACCAACTTGGCCATTAGAAAGTAGTGAGATAGCCGGCCTCGGTGTAAAGCTAAGAACTGGTTGATACTCGATGCTACACTCATTGAGACCATACTCTCGAGATAGTTCCGGCTGCAAGAAAACATTGTGTGAGCTGAAACCATGACCGATGGAGGATGGTCAGTGATATTGAGAACCTCTAGAACCCGATTACTTTTGCTAGGACAGGTTGAAACCAACTGAACTTCAAGAGGGTACTACCTTTGATCTCATGCAAGCCTTAAACTTAAGGGCTTTGCATGACTTGTTTGTCTTTGCCATGCCAGTTATCTGCTATACCTGTTGTTTTTTTCCATCATGACATCATGCATCATAACATGGCATTCATACTTCATTATACTAACCATTTCAAAGACCAAGGGAATTTATCTTTGTTCTATTTTGCAGATTATGGCTTCCGGGCGCAGAAATACCATACGAGTCAACTTTGTGCAAATACCTTCTCAACTTAAAGTGTTAGCCTCAAGAGTTTCCAAGAATTCTATGTTCATTAAGAGACATGGTCAGCTTCTTAGCCTGGTCACCTCAAATCTTGATGAGCAGATGATGAGTGTACTTTTCCAGTTCTTCGATCTTGTGCATCATTGCTTCACCTTTCCAGATTACCAGCTGGTTCCCACTTTGGAAGAGTTCTCTCACTTATTGGGCATATCCATCCTTGAGCAGGTACCTTTCACAGGTATGGAAGAAGTTCATAGACCAGAAGACATTGCTTCAGCTCTGCATTTGAAATGGGCTGATGTAGTATCCAATTGGGAAACACGAAGCGGGGTCGAAGGTTTTCTAGCCAAATTTTTGATAGACCAGGCTCAGCTATTCTGGGATAATTTGGATTTTCAGGCTTTCGAAGATATCTTGGCTCTCCTTATCTATGGTTTGGTTCTCTTCCCGAATCTGGATTCCTTCGTAGATGTGAATGCTGTTAAGATTTTCCTTTCTCGCAATCCTGTGCCTACTTTACTGGGTGATATCTTGCATGCCCTCTACACTCGTACTGTGCGAAGAAGAGGAACTCTCATGTGTTGCATGTCGTTGCTGTCGAGGTGGTTTATTTCGCACCTCCCTAAGTCTGTGCTGAAGAACGAAGAAGGTTTGGGATGGTCCTACAGAATAATGTCACTTGCCCATACATATATTCTTTGGAGCTCCCAGGCTATGGAAGACACGGTTGTTATTGATCATTGTGGGGGATACCCTAATGTCCCATTGCTTGGAATCAGAGGGGGTATAACTTACAATCCTTGTCTAGCTTTGCGACAATTTGGTCGTGCTCGGAGAGATGGTCCCCATGAGCTACTTCTTGAGGATATTGCATTTGACTACAAGGAGGACGTTGAGGAGCACCTCCGGAGGTTTATACGAGCTTGGGGCATGGTGAACAGATCTGACCCCTAAGAGCTGGGACCAAGGACTTCCCTTCCTATGCAGCCTTACCTCCAATGGGTCTGAGCTCATGCCCAGAAGCTCGAGATACCCTATGAAGCCATGTTGCCAGTGATTGTGGAACCCACTAATGAAGAAGGCGTTCCTTACACAGTTCTTTATCCTTACATGCCCACTAATCCTGGGGAGTTGCAGAGGTCTTGAATTCAGCTGAAAGAGGAGAGGGATACTTACCGGGAGAAGTACCATGAGAAAGAAAGGAAGATTTTGAAGCTCACCAGGCAACTCGAGGAAGAAAGAGTGATAAATGACTACATCAGCACAAAGAGGAAGCGTCCATGGGACTTTTGATTTTGCTTTTTCTAGTTTTAGATTTGTTTTCTATTTTACTTCTTTGTAACGCCTTAAAGGCATTGTTGAACCTTTTACAAGTTAATCTAATAAAGTTTGTTTATTTTCTGGTTTGCAAATTTAAATTTCCCAAAGTCTTTGAAATCATTACATACATCACATTATCATGCACACCATTATAGGTACCATTACAGGTTTATCATCTTCTTCGCTGTTTATTTCAGTAGAAATATCTTCTGATCAAGCCATCAAAGATCTTCAGGCACAGAATGCCCAATTCCAACAGATGTTCTTAAGCTTGGCTAAAAGGCAAGAGGATTTGAAGACCCTGATTCTGAAAGAGAAGAAGAAGAAGAAGAAGGTTGGTATTCTGAACATGGGTAGAAGATTCAGAGAAAGGATAAGACAATCAGCTGATCTGACCTCCTCATCCAAAGACGGGGAGAACCAAGAAAGGACAAAGGACCCTAGTCCAGCAGTTTCTGATAATGATACAGATTAAGATGATGAATAATATCCTCCTGCTGAGGATAAATACAAGCAGCTAGAAGACCGTCTGAGTGCTATGGAGATTCAGAAGATCCCTGGTTTGGATTTCAGAGAACTAGGATTGGTATCGGGAGTGGTGATCCCTCATAAGTTCAAAGCTCCGGTTTTTGCCAAGTACGATGGAGTATCCTGTCCAAAACTCTATCTATGCTCGTATGTCAGGAAAATCCAACCCCACACTGCTGATAGAAATTTGTGGGTACACTTCTTTTAAGATAGTTTGTCAGGGACTCAGCTTGAATGGTTTTATCAGTTGGAAGGAGCCAGTATCCAAAATTGGGAAGACCTTGCTGCTACTTTTTACAGGCAGTATCAGTACAACGCCGACCTTGCTCCCACTCGTACTCAGCTCCAGGGTATGTCTACGGGTGCAAGTGAAGGTTTTAAGGACTATGCTCAAAAGTGGAGAGACTTCGCTGGAAGAGTCCAACCCCCTTTGTCTGATAGGGAGTTGGTTAACATGTTTCTAGGGACGCTATATGGTCCATTTTTCAACCATTTGATCGGTAGTTCGTCGTCTGGATTTATTGAGTTTATTTTGACTGGAGAGAGAGTAGAAGCTGGCATTTGAAGTGGTAAAATATAGAAGGATGCTTCATCAAGTGCAGTAAAGAAGCCTTTCGCCGATAAGAAGGAAGCTAGTGCAGTCTACGGCCCGAGGGGCCAAAGCAGACCTGAACACCGTCAAACGGTAAATACCGTAGTAATATCAAGACCAATCGTTGCTCCACAATGCAACAACCAACAAAGGGTAGAAAGACCACAACGGCAGTTTACCCACATCAATATGACTTTGGCTGAAGTTCTGCCTCATCTGTTAAAATCCAACTTGGCAACCTTGAAAGAGGCTCCCAAGAACCCAAACACTACTTCTCCCAGATAAAATCCCAATGCACGGTGTGCCTACCATTCGGAAAGCTCGGGTCATGATACAAATAGTTGTTGGGCTCTTAGGAATAAAGTGCAAGATTTGCTGGAAGCTAAAGAGATTGAGTTTGATGCTCCCGAAAAGCCCAACGTTATAACTGCTCCTATACCCAAGCATGGTCGTGGAGTCAATGTTGTGGACACCAATTTGTTTGTAACCTCTGTGGAAGAGATCTCTACTCCTTTGATGACGGTTAAGAAGAATTTGTTATTGGCTGCTTTATTTCCGGGTTGTGGCGAAGGTTGCCACATGTGTTCAATTCTATCTTCCGGTTGCTGTTTATTGAAGTCAGGTGTTCAGCGCCTGATGGATAATAAGGATATTTTGTTTGAGAAGACTATGATTTCGTTTGAAGATGTTGCCATTATCACCATTTCCACTAACCCTTCCAAGGTTTCCTCGAGAAAACCTGTTAGGGTTACACCCATTCCAAGAATTGCTCCGTTAATAATCACCGCTCTGGGTCCCATCCCATATACCTCAGATAAAGCTATCACATGGCATTACGGTGCTAATGTATATTACCATGGTGTTAAACAAGATTTGAGGGCTGAAGAAGCCGATATGGACATCAGTAATATTATCGGGACAAGCAAGGTCACCAGAAGTGGAAGGCTCTTTTCTCCCGAGATTTCCCCTTTGACTGTTCACAAACCAGTTGTCATTCCATCTGCTATTACATCAACTACTGTCCTAGTTTCTAATCCAGTTATCACCCCTGTCGCCGATCCATCTGGGACTCGGGGCAAAGAAATCACAGGTGAGCCTGCCCGGACGGAGGCACCTAAGAAGATCATTGTAGAAACCTCGAAACAAGAGATAGAGGAAATTTTGAAGATTATCAAGAAGAGCGACTACAATGTAGTCGAGCAGTTGGGGAAGACCCCGTCAAAAATCTCCATGTTGTCCTTGTTGTTGTGTTCTGAAGCCCGTGCAAAGGCTTTAATTGCATTCATCAAAACTGCGCATGTGCCACAGGAAACTTCAGCCGATCAGTTCAAGGATTGTGTGGCTAGCCTGACTGCTGACAATGGGTTGGGTTTCTCAGATGCAGATCTGACCGCTAAGGGGAGAAATCATAATGACGCTCTGCACGTCTCGATCGAGTGAAGGGTCACCATTATGGCCCATGTACTGGTGTATACAGGGTCCTCATTGAATGTTCTGCCAAAGAAAGCATTAGACCGTCTAGACTGTGAAGGTTTGATTATAAAGCCGAGCAATATTTGGTCAGGGCTTTCGACGGGTCAAAGAGAATGGTGCACGGGGAGGTGGACATCCTTGTCAAGGTGGGTTCTCAGACCTTTGGGTCCGCTTTCTACGTGATGGATATTAGACCATTGTATTCTTGCTTGCTGGGTCGCCCTTGGATTTATAAGGCTGGGGCAGTGACTTCCATGCTCCATCAAATGCTGAAATATCCGGTGAAGGGAAAGATTGTCACGGTACAAGGTGAAGAGGAGTATATGGTGAGTCATATCAATTCCTTCCGCTACATGGAGATGGACGGGGAATTCATAGAAACACCTTGTCAAAATTTCGAAGAGGTCTCTCAGACTTTGGCATCAACTGAAGTTGCCGCCAACAAACCTCCATTGAAGATGGCTTCTCTCAAGGACGCCAGGGCTGTTATTGAAGAAGGTAGGTGTACCAATTGGGGTAATCTCCCTGATTTCATTCACAAAACTGGAAAGTTTGGTTTGGGCTTTACTACAGGGGCTCAAAAGGCTGTTAGGCACGCACGGATCAGAAGACCTCCTCTGTACATCAATAATCGGGGAGTTAATGCAATTGAAGATGGTGAAGAAGATTCAGACATCGACATCTGGATCTACCCAACAACCAGTGGTGTATTGAACAACTGGACGGCGAAGGACTTCATACCTGTTTCTTTTATTCTGCAGTAATTGACTTTTGTTTTAAGATTTATAATAAACAGTTTGAAACTTTATGGCCCAGTGCCTTGCCCGAGGCACCTTGGCTTTGCTTGTGAGGGCTTATTATTTGTCATTTCATATATCATTAATAAAACATTGGACGTTTCTTGCATTACAAATTTTGCGCTCCTTGTTTTTTTTTCCTGTCTCTCGCTTTATCAAAAACAACTATTCTCTTACACACACTCACGTATCATAATGCAGATCCATATCCACTCTGGATCCCATTGATAACAACTCTGCTACTGCCAGTTATGACTTCGAAAATCCGATCAACCAAGCTAAGGACGAAGGTGAGGATGATTGTGAGGTGCCTGGAGAACTTGCTAGACTGTTACTGCAGGAAGAAAGGGCCATACAGCCTCATGAAGAGCCAGTTGAATCAGTGAATTTGGGTACAGAGGAAGACAGGAAAGAAGTTAAGATAGGTGCAAATCTGGAGCCTAGTGTCAAATAACGGTTGATACAGATGCTATGCGACTATGTTGAGATCTTCTCCTGGTCCTATGAAGACATGCCTGGTTTGGACACTGATATTGTGGTACACCACCTACCAACCAAAGAAGACTGTCCATCGGTAAAGCAGAAGGTTCGCTGTATGCGCCCTGAGATGTCTGAGAAAATCAAAGCTGAGGTCATGAAACAGTTTGACGCGGGAGTTTTAGCTGTCACTTCTTATCCACAGTGGGTTACCAACGTTGTTCCAGTGCCTAAGAAGGATGGTAAGGTACGGATGTGTGTGGACTATAGAGATCTGAACAGGGCAATCCCCAAGGATGATTTCCTACTTTCTCACATCGATGTTCTGGTTGACAACACCGCACAACATAAGATCTTCTCCTTCATGGATGGTTTTGCTGGCTACAACCAGATCAAGATGGCTCCTGAAGACATGGAGAAGACAACCTTCGTTACACAGTGTGGAACCTTCTGTTACAAGGTAATGCCTTTCGGGTTAAAGAATGCTGGGGCAACTTATCAGTGCGCCATGGTCGCTTTGTTCCACAACATGATTCACCATGAGATCGAGGTTTATGTTGATGACATGATAGCCAGGTCTCAGACTGAGGGAGAGCACCTTGATCATCTCCAGAAACTGCTTCACAGGTTGAAGACGTACAAGCTGAGATTGAACCAAACAAGTGTACCTTCGGGGTAAGGTCTGGTAAGCTGCTGGGTTTTGTTGTCAGTGATAAAGGTATTCAGGTGGACCTTGCAAAGGTAAAAGCCATACAAGAGATGTCGGCTCCCCGCACAGAAAAAGGAAGTTAGAGGTTTCTTGGGACGTCTAAATTACACCGCCAGATTCATTTCACATCTAACTGCTACTTGTGAGCCAATCTTCAAGCTGCTGAAGAAGGATCAAGTGGTAAAATGGAATGATGAATGCCATACCGCTTTCGAAAGAATCAAGGAATACCTCCAAGATCCACCAACTTTGATGCCTCCAGTTGAAGGAAGACCTTTGATCTTATAATTGATAGTGCTGGACAATTCAATGGGGTGCGTGTTGGGGCAACATGACGAGTCTGGCCGAAAAGAGAACGCTATTTACTACCTTAGCAAAAATTTTACCGACTGTGAGATCCGATACTCATTGCTTGAGAAAACTTGTTGCACTTTGGCATGGGCTGCTCGCCGGCTGAGACAGTATATGCTGACTCACACTACCTTGTTGATATCAAAAATGGATCCAATCAAGTATATCTTCAAAAAGCCTGCCCTGTCCGGAAGAATAGCGAGATGGAAGATGATCCTAACCGAGTACGACATCCAATACACCACCCAAAAAGCAATCAAGGGGAGTGTATTGGCAGATCATTTGGCGCATCAGGCTGTGGATGACTACCAATCCATGAATTTCGAGTTCCCGGATGAGAACATCATGTTGGTGACCGACTGTGAAGAACCTGGACCGGATGAAGGACCTGAGGAAGGATCCCGATGGTCTATGTATTTTGATGGAGCCTCGAACACGTTGGGTAATGGCATTGGCATTGTAATTATATCTCCTGAGGGCTGTCATACTCCGTTCACTGCCTGATTATGCTTTAACTGCACCAACAATATGGCGGAGTATGAAGCGTGTATCATGGGTCTTCGAGCTGCTATTGACCTGAGGATTGAGTTCTTGAGTGTATTCGAAGATTTTGCTTTAGTGATCAGTCAGATCAAAGGCGAGTGGGATATGAAGCACCCAAATCTTATTCCTTATAAAGAATATGTACTGATATTGCTCCCACATTTTGAGGAGATAACCTTTGAACACTTCCTGAGAGAGGAGAACTAGTTAGCGGACGCGCTAGCTACCATGTCTTCTATGTTCAAAGTCCGGTGGGACAATGAAGCTCCCCAGATTACCATCGAGAGGTTGGATGAACCCGCACATTGTTGTGACATTGAGACTGAAGAGGTAGCAGATAAACCATGGTTTCACGAGGTAAAGAGGTATCTTGAGGCTCAAGAATACCCCTAGGAGGCATCTATTAATGATAAGAAGTTTCTGAGAAGATTCGCTACGAAGTTCTTCATCAGTAATGGTATCCTTTATAAGCGTAACCATGATTCAACCTTACTGCGATATGTGGACAAGAGCGAGGCCGAAAGGATCATGGTAGAGCTACATGAAGGTACCTTCGGAACTCATTCCAGTGGACATACCATGGCAAAGAAGATCCTACGGGCAGGATATTATTGGTCCACTATGGAAGCCGATTGTTATTAGCATTCTCATACCTATCATAAGTGCCAAGTCTATGTTGATAAGGTGCATGTACCTCCAGTTCCTTTGAATGTATTGACAGCTCCTTGGCCTTTAGCAATGTGGGGCATCGACATGATCGGCGAGATCAGACCTACTGCGTCTAACGGGCATCGTTTCATTCTGGTAGCCATTGATTACTTTACGAAGTGGGTCGAGGCAGCTTCCTTTGCTACAGTAACCAAGAACGGCATGGCGCGGTTTATCCGACACAACCTGATTTGTCGATATGGTATACCAAAAAGGATCATTACAGACAATGGTACAAATCTCAATAATACGATGATCACCGAGCTCTGCAAACAGTTCAAGATACAGTATCACAACTCTTCTCCCTACCAGCCGAAGATGAATGAGGTTGTTGAAGCGGCTAACAAGAACATCAAGAAGATTGTGCAGAAGATGACAGTGACCTACAAAGACTGGCATGAGATATTACCATTCGCTCTTCATGGGTACCGTACCTCAACACAGACTTCTACATGGGCAACACTCTACTCTTTGGTGTATGGCATGGAGGCGGTCCTACCCATCGAACTCCAGATACCCTCTCTCAGGATTATGAAGGATGCAAGTTTCAGCGAAGACGACTGGATCCAGACCCGACTTGATCAGCTGAATCTAATTGATGAAAAGAGGCTTACTGCTATTTGTCATGGTTAGACGTATCAAAAGCAAATGATTAAGGCATTTAACAAGAAAGTCAGACGCCAAGAATATCAAGTCGGGGATCTGGTGATCAAACGCATCATACTACCACAAGGTGATCCTAGGGGAAAATGGACCCCCACATACGAAGGGCCATTTGTGGTTAAGAACATTTTCTCAAGAGGAGTTATGATTCTAACCACCATGGATGGTGACGACCTTCCTCACCCCGTTAATGCAGACATAGTGAAAAAATACTACGGATAATCAAAGACCTGCTAGGTTGACTGGCCTAGGCAAAAATAAGGGCTTCCCGGTGAACCAAAAGGGTTCGGGCAAAAGTAAGGGATGAAAATGAAAAACTGTACACCTGGCAAGTCGAAAACCTGAAAAAGGCAGCTTGGGCAAAAAAGGGTATCCCGGTGGACTGAAAACCGAAAGGGAAGTCCAGGAAAAAATTAGGGATTGGAGCGTAACACTATGTCTCATTGGATCATCTTGCAACCAGACTTCGGTATCGACTATCAAGCTCGGACGGCGCCATTCAATCTGATCCACCTTCGACCAAGTAGCAAAGTGATGAGACACTCGAAGATATAAGAGCAATAGCAGAGTTGGAACCCAGTGGGATTGTTTCATATAGCTATTTTTCTTTCTTTTTCACAGATTGTATAATTTCTATCCTTCGGCGGCGTTCTCTTACTAGGACGTCAGCCTCTTGTACAAAACGCCTATTATAGGCCAACTTCAAAAATCAATACAATTCATTTTCACAAGAAATTTCAAACTTGTTTTACTTTTTTCTGTTTTGTTTTGCGAGAACGTCCAATGATTCATTTTTGATATATGCATTTGAAAAACAAAAGACAATTACTCATAATTCCAGGAACAGGGAAAACAAGAGGTGTCCAAACCTTACAATTACCCTGCCCATCAGGTACCAGGATAGAGCCAGCTTGAGAACATGAGAAGCGGTACATACACTCCCTACAGGGTAAGAAGTATCCAAAGATAGTGTTGTTAACTATCCCAACAGGGCACAACTCTCCCCAGTTAAGGTTCACATTTGCGAGTGAGTCAACAAATTTCTTCCCCAAGCAGAGTTTGTTTCTCTCACAAGCGGAACTTCAATCTCCGACAGAATTCATTATCACCAGCAACGGTAATTCATACCCAGCTGAGTTGTTTCTCCAAGTCAGCAGATTCTATCAACAGTGTATCTCCTCTCCAACAAGGTTATTCCCCGCAGATTTATCCACAGATAGAGCTTTGTTCGGCAGAATATCCGCCAGCCAAGGAGAAAATCCCCAACACGGTCGTTTTTGTTCACCATCCCCAATAGAGGTGAAGGAACTATGGTTTTCGTGGCAATCAGGGATTTATTTTCCCCGATTCCAATTATCACGTAAGCATTTCATGCTCATACATCATGACATATGCATACACCGCATATAACACTGTCTCATTTATTTTGAGAACGTCAACACACAATGCATCTCATGCATCACATATAACTAACCCTGTAATTATTTTAGGAAAGACATTATTATCAACAATTTCCAGCAAGTCCATGATCAACACTCGAAGCTAAACAGAGTAATCATCGGTGCAACAAAAGAAGCCCTACTACCCAAGCTCTCATATCAAAGAAACCCTACTATCCAGGTTCCTTCTCACAACCCTACTACCCAGGCTCTCATATCGAAGAAACCCTACTATCCAGGTTCCTTCTCACAGCCCTACTACCCAGGCTATCATATCAAAGAAACCCTACTATCCAGGTTCCTTCTTACAGCCCTACTACCTAGGCTCTCATATCGAAGAAACCCTACTATCCAGGTTCCTTCTCACAGCCCTACTACCCAGGCTATCATATCGAAGAAACCCTACTATCCAGGTTCCTTCTCACAGCCCTACTACCCAGGCTATCATATCGAAGAAACCCTACTATCCAGGTTCCTTCTCATAGCCCTACTACCCAGGCTATCATATCGAAGAAACCCTACTATCCAGGTTCCTTCTCACAGCCCTACTACCCAGGCTATCATATCGAAGAAACCCTACTATCCAGGTTCCTTTTCACAACCCTACTATCTAGGCTTTCATATCAAAGAAACCCTACTATCCAGGTTCCTTCTCACAGCCCTACTATCCAGGCTTTCATATTGAAGAAACCCTACTATCCATGTTCCTTCTCACAGCCCTACTACCCAGGCTTTCATATCTAAGTAACCCTACTATCCATGTTCCTTCTCCTAACTTTACTATCCGGGTTCGGCCTCCCTTTTCCCCAGACAATAGTTTACACCACTGTAAGACCGGGACCCAATCAAACACAATTGATTTCACATTTCCCCAGAAAGTCGTGGTGCAACATATACCTCGACTAGATACACAGTTCATCTCCACTTCCGAAACTGGAATCCTTCCCCAGTAGAGTAACGGACAACTGAAGTTCCTAAAACTCTATTATTCTCAAGATAGAGACCAACATTCCCCAGCGAAGTCCTCCCCAACAACTGGTACACGGGTTCTCGCAAAGGAATCTCTTATGCGATCGACGCTTCTTAGGATGGCATCTTTAAGCCCGTCTTCTGTCATTGACTTCTAAATGGAATCTATAAGCCCATTCCCGACATCGCAAGACAAATATCACTTCATGCGAGTGCAAATTTCTGGGCACTCTAGTGTTCAATCATCTTCCACCTTCAGATCATGAAAGGCAGACAAGCCAATCTACACCCTCAGGTTTAAGAAGATTGAACAGGGGTAGCTGTTGTACCCAAAATTTTTCCCTCCCATATTTCTCAATACATGTCAAGTGAGGTCCTCAAATTTCTCAAGGAAGCCCAAGAGTTGACTAGACAAACTCTCTCCTAAGGTAGTCTATTCCAAATTAGGGTTTCATTTTGCATCAAGATGCTTAAGTACAAAGGATCCCAAATGCTCACCATTGTCCTAATATGTTCTCAAGATCATCCATGTCAAGTCTCAAGCCTTGCAGAGGAAGTTTGCTCAGTCAACTACTCAAATGCCTGAAAATTGACTTTGCTAGGGCAAAAGTCAACTGTGGCCCACATATAGTCAAACTTCAAGATTTTTGGTTAACATCCTAATTTTAAAGTTTTATTCATCATTTGATCAAGGGTTGATCATGATTCCTCAAGGATTGCTCACAATTCATCAAAGCTCAAAAGTTGCTAAGTTAGGGTTTTGTAGGAAAAGTCAACTCAACTTTGACCAAGCATAAATTTCTCATAATTTATCAAAAATGACCCATCCAAAGATCATTTTGAAGAGGATGTAATTACCTACAATTCATATTAATCCCCCAAGTTCAAAATGTGCACTCACAAAAAGATATGAATTTTGACATTATAGGTCATTTTGAAAAGTCAACAAAAACACCTTTTAGGTCAAAGCTTCATACATGAACATGGAAGAATCAATTGAGATGAGACCAAAAGGGTTGCTTAGAGGACATCCTAATATTTCTAAAAAATCCTAGAACACATCTCTAGGGTCAAAATTGAAAGAGTTATGCATTGGCCTAGTTGACCCTTTTTGCAAAATTGCCAAAAGTCAAATGTGTCCAAAATTACATTTTTTGCTAAATGGGCCCAACTTTTTATGCTTGCATTGAGTTTGTAATGTGATCCATGACCCATGAGCCCTTCCACTTGTCATTCTTTTATTTTTGTTATTTATTTTGATTTTATTTCATTTAAATAAAATAAAATAAATATAAAATAATGAAAATATCAAAAATTAATAAAACCTTGAGATTTTGTGCATGATTAGATTCATTATACAGCTGGTGACAAAATCAAATCGTGCAAGGCTTCATATGGACCAAAAAGATTGAAAATGCTTGTTTTGGAAAGATTTGGTGCAAGGATTGAATCAATGATCAATCTTCATAAATGGCAAAGATTAGATGTAAATATTAACCCTAATGCACTTTATTATACATAAGAAACAAAGGCAGACCAAAGGGAGAGGTGGAGAAATCGTGAAAGAGGCATAATCAATTGCAAAAATTCAAGGAGAAAGTGTTGATCGAATTGTGTTCCACAGGCCGTTTCAAGGGTTTCAAAAGGTCAATTCAGATTCTTGGATCATCCCTGAAGCCAACAATATCGTTTGCAAGGCCTGGGACACCCAGAATCTCCCTGTAACATTCATACGGTTTGGCTATTTTCTTGAATTTGAATATATTAATTATGGCATATTCAGCATGATTGATTGGCATATTTATGATCTTTGAGATGTTTGCAAGCTAATGATTGTATTCAATTGCATTTTTATTGACTGTATGTAAAACTGCCATGGCTAGGGTTTGTTCTTTGTTTTTAGGGGTTTCTTATACAGGAAAAATTGGACATTGATAATGGTACCATGATGCTCGTGAGGTTGAAACGAGTTGATTGGTACCATTAGATTTCATTTATCACGCACGCACATGATTTTGGAATGAACAGGGGCTATACCTACGCTTGATGTCCGTAGGTAAAAGTCCTTTTTACCTAAAACGACAGAATCAATGAAGAAGTCATTGGCGTGGCAGTGTGTGAATGGCTCGTTTGAATTTCTGCGCGTTTTGGGAGGTGTGGCACGTTGTTTGCATTATATTCCGTTTATTTCATTATTATTACAATTAACATGTTAGCGCAGATGGTGAGGATGTTAGCCTTTGATGCACACGTCCTGGGTTCGATCCCAGGCATGTGCATTTTATTTTCTCTACAATTTCAGGTCAATCCAGTGCTTCACATTCTCAAGCATATTCACGGCACTCTCAACTTCAACCATCTGATGTAATCCTGGCCAGATCCATTATGCCCACAATGAAGGACCACCATGCGTCCCAGTCAAACATGCACATGGGATTGGGAAAAGTCAAGAAGGCCAAGACCTTGTTGGGCTATGAATTGCAAGCAGCACCCCCTCATTTGCTAATGCAGGCCCATCTCTTCATTTTTTTTATTTCTTTGTTTTTTATTCTTTTAATTATTTTGCTTAATTGTTTCTAACAAAATTAATCCTTTTTTTTCACAAAATCATAAAATCAAGAGTTTACAAAAATTAGAATTAGGTTTTTTTTATCAAATTTAATTTAATATTAGTTTAATTTAATTTAGGGAAATTATAACTTTTTTTATATAATTAAAATCAATTAGAAAAATTAGGGTTAGACTCTTGATTCAATATTTATTTCTTTCTCAAAATAAAAATACAAAAAATAGGTTAATTTAATTATTTTTCTTAATTAAAATTAATTAGTAATTAGGTTCTTTTTTTTATATTTTCAAGTGAGCTTTATTTTCTCAAAATAACAAAAACGACAAAAAAATGATTTTCCCTTTAAATTACAATTAGGTATAGTTGAGGTCAAAACCCTAATTATCTTATATTCGATTCATCGCGCGTGTTTATTATTTTTTTGCAATATTGATGTAACTGTCCACGGTATGTAATAGTTTAATCTAGGATTTTCTTTTTATTTATCGTCTTTTGCGGGTTTTTTTGGCTATGTAATTAATCCCTACCCCGAAGCCTTGTAATAGCGTAGGTTTATTTTCTCGCATTTTAATTCTCGCAAATATTAACTGTTTAGATGTATGTTGATAGGATTGTATGACAAGATTGCATGATAATTTAAAACGGCTAGAAAACCCTAATGTGCAAAGATAATAATTGAAATCAAATTACTCACACATGTGCACTCTTAGGGTATACTCCTACTTCGGTTGCCTTCGGTAAACAATCATTAAGTATAGGGTGTCTTAGTGGTTTCCCTCCTATCTAACAAAGATCAAATGTCCCGTTCAGAAATGTTGCCTCGGAATTGTTGCCTCGGAAATGTTGCCTCGAATATGATCTTAAGACTTTAGGGTTATTACTAAGACATCCTAATATTGCTTTAGTGATCGTACGTCCCTTACGAATTGACCCATAAAACTCCCATGACGGTTCTACCTATTTCTCAATAGTAGGATAGCATTGTCTAAAGGAAACAAGAATAGAAACAATCTTTTTTTCGAGTAGGTAGATGCTAGTAGGTACTTGCTCCAATCAAACTTTTCACACTTACACTTTTTAAACAAATTTTCAAAACAACTTCGTCACACCTTTGAGGACTGATACAAGGGTTATCACGAAGTCAAAAACTTTTCAAAACAAAGCACCCACACAAGCAATTTTGAAAAATGAGCAAGTACCCAAGAGCCCATGGAAAACCATGGATAGAAAGGGTGCTAACACCTTCCCTTTCTATAATCTACCCCCCGTACTCCGAATATCTCAAAAAAGGATTTTTTTCTGTACTTTTTTCCTTTCCGGTTGGATGAAATAAAAGTCGATGGAGACTCTTGCTTACCCGACATTTTGAAAACAAAAAAACGCAAAACGCAAACCAACATTTTCAAAAACAGTCGGTTCTGCCACCGTATCACAGAGGGCCTTCCACGGCTCAAAAAGGATGGTGCGTGGGAAAGTGGACATCCCCATAAAAGTTGGAACCCAAACATTTGATTCAACTTTTTATGTAATGGATATTCGCCCTTCATATTCCTGCTTATTAGACCGACCATGGATTCACAATGCTGGTGTCGTTACCTCTACGTTGCATTAAATGCTGAAATATCCAATTCAGGGGAAAATCATCACTGTTCATGGAGAAGAAGAGTATATGGTCATCCATCTAAATTCCTTCAGATATATGGAATTATATGGTGAATTTATTGAAACTCTATTCCAGCACTTTGAAGAAGTCCCGCAAACTATGGCAGTAACCAAGGTTGTTTCTCAAGTCCCAAAGATTACAAGGCCTCCGCTCAAGATATCGTCTTTAAAAGATGCCAAGGCAGTGATCGAAGAAGGTGGGTGCACTATTTGGGGCCAAATCCCGAATATCCCATACAAATCTGACAAATTTGGTTTGGGTTTCACTTCAGGAGCCCAGAAATTTGTACGCTGTGCTCGTGCCGGAGGACCACCCTTGAAGATCAGCAACCACGAAGTCGACACAGTGGAGGATGATGAAGACAACTATAACCTGGAGGATTGGATTTTCCCAACTGTCAATGAAGGGCTCAATAACTGGGAAGCTAGATATTTCGTCCCAATCACTTTTATCCAACAGTAATTTATCTTTAGATTTTATCGGATTTGTAATATTAAACAATTCAGACTCTTAAAACCTTGTGTCTTACCCGAGGTACAATGGTCCATTTGTAAGGGTTATCATCTCATTTTCATATGACATCAATGAATCATGGATGTTTTTGCATACAAACTTTGTGCTCATTGTTTTTCTTTTTACATTTTCATTTCTTTCAAAGATAGATATACTCTTACACACACTCACATTCAAAATGTAGATCTACATCCATTCGGGATCCCATGGGTAACAATTCTGCTATGGCCTTTTGTGACTCTGAAAATCTAATCTACCAAGCCAAAGACGAAGGTGAGGAAGATTGTGAAGTTCCAGGGGAACTTGCCAGGTTACTACAACAAGAAGAGAGGACCAAACGAAGAACCAGTGGACACAATTAACCTAGGTACAAAAGAAGACAAGAGAGAAGTCAAGGTGGGTGCCAATCTGGAACCCAGTGTCAAAGAGCGTCTGATTCAGTTGCTACATGATTATGTTAAAGTCTTTGCCTGGTTGTACAAAGGCATGCCAGGAATTGATGCATATATCGTAGTACATCATCTACCTACAAAAGAGGATTGTCCTCCGGTAAAACAAAAAGTCCATTGTATGCGACCAGACATGTCAGAGAAGATTAAAACTGAAGTCATGAAACAATTCAACATCGAATTCTTGGTCGTCACTTTCTATCCACAATGGGTTACCAATGTTGTTCCTGTGCCCAAAAAGGACGGCAAGGTACGAATGTGCATGGACTACAGATATTTGAATAGGGCAAGCCCCAAGTATGATTTCCCACTTCCCCGCATTGATATTCTAGTTGACAATACGACACAACATAAGGTGTTTTCCTTCATGGATGGTTTCTCAGGATACAACCAAATCAAAATGGCACCTGAGGACATGGAGAAAACAACCTTTGTTACACAGTGGGGCACATTCTGTTACAAGGTTATACCATTCAGGCTGAAGAATGCTGGGGCAACCTATCAGCGTGCCATGGTAGCCTTATTTCACGACATGATACATCACGAAATAGAGGTCTATGTGGATGACATGATAGCCATATCTCAAACAGAAGAAGAGCATCTTGATCATTTGAAGAAATTATTTAAGAGGCTAAAAAAGTACAAGCTGAGGTTAAACCCAAATAAATGCACATTTGGGGTGAGGTCCGGTAACCTCCTAGGCTTTGTTGTCAGCAATAAAGGTATCAAAGTGGATCCTGCCAAGGTAAAAGCGATACAAGAGATGCCTGCTCCTCATACTGAGGAGGAAGTCATAGGATTCTTGGGACGGTTAAACTATATTTCCATATTCATTTCTCACCTAACAGCTACTTGTGAACCGATCTTCAAATTACTGAAGCAAGATCAAATAGTCAAATGGAATGATGAGTGCCAAATTGCCTTCGACAAGATCAAAGAGTACCTACAAGAGCCTCTTGTTTTGATGCCACTAGTCGAGGGAATACCAATGATCATGTATCTAACTGTTTTGGAAAATCCAATGGGGTGTGTGTTGGGGCAGCATGACGAGTCTGACCGAAAAGAGCATGCTATTTATTGCCTGAGCAAAAAGTTTACCGGCTGTGAAACCAGATATTCACTGCTCGAGAAAACTTGCTACGCTCTGGCATGGGATGCTCGCTGGCTAAGACAGTATATGCTGACCCATACTACCTTATTAATATCTAAAATGGATCCAATAAAATACAACTTCGAGAAACCTGCCCTCTCTGGGAGAATAGTGAGATGGAAGATGATCCTGACAAAATATGACATACAGTATACTACCCAAAAAGCAATAAAGGGCAGTGTACTAGCTAATCACCTTGCTCATCAAGCTGTGGATGACTACCAGTCCATGAAGTTCGAATTCCCAGCTGAAGACATCATGATGGTAAACAACTGTGAAGAATTTTAGACCATATGACAGATCTGAACAAGGATCCAGATGGACCCTGGTTTTTGATGGGGCGTCCAACGCACTCGACAATGGTATAGGTGATGTACTCATATCTCCTAAAGGATGTTATACCCCCTTTACAGCAAGACTCTGCTTCAATTGTACAAATAACATGGCAGAATATGAAGCGTGCATTTTTGGTTTCAAAGCTGCCATAGATTTGGGGATCAAATCCTTAAATGTATTCGGAGATTCAGCTTTGGTCATCAGCCAGATCAAAGGGGAATGGCACACCAAACACCCTAACCTTATCCCTTACAAAGAATATGTGTTGACATTGATCCCACACTTTGAGAAGATTACCTTCGAGCATTTCCCATGAGAAGAAAATCAGCTAGCAGACGCACTAGCCACAATGTCATCCATGTTTAAACTTAAATGGGATAACGAGGCTCCCCAGATCACCATTGAACGAATGGATGAACCAGCTCACTGTCACGAGATTAATATTGAAGAAGTAGTGGACCAGCCTTGGTTTCACGAATTCAAGAGGTATCTCGAGTCTCAAGAATATCCGGAAGGAGCTTTAGTCAATGATAAGAAGTTCTTAAGGAGATTCTCTGCTAAATTCTTCCTTAGTAATGGCATTCTCTACAAACGCAACCGTGACTCTGTTTTGCTCCGTTGCGTAGACAAGGTTGAGGCAGAAAAGATCATGGACGATCTACATGAGGGAACTTTTGGCACCCATTCCAGTGGGCATACGATGGCAAAGAAAATCCTGCGGGCAGGTTATTACTGGTCTACTATGGAAGCAGATTGTTATCAATATTCTCAAACCTGCCACAAGTGTCAGATATATGCTAACAAGATGCACGTACCTCCGGTTCCTTTGAATGCCTTGACGGCTCCTTGGCCCTTTGTTATGTGGGGTATCGATATGATTGGGAAAATCAAACCAACAGCCTCTAATGGGCACCGCTTCATCTTAGTGGCCATTGACTATTTTACAAAGTGGGTTGAGGCAGCCTTTTTCGCTTCCGTCACCAAGAATGTTGTAGCCCGGTTCATTAAACAGAATCTTATTTGTCGGTATGGTATCCTAGAGAGGATCATCGCAGACAATGGTACGAATCTAAACAATACTATGATCACCACCCTGTGCAAGCAATTCAAGATCCAGCATCACTATTCTTCCCCTTACCGGCCAAATATGAATGGTGTTGTCGAAGCCGCAAATAAGAACATAAAAAAGATCATACAGAAAATGACAGTCACGTATAAAGACTTGCATGAGACTCTACCATTCGCTCTCCACGGGTATTGTACCACAGCGCACACATCAACCGGGGCAACACCCTACTCTCTGGTATATGGCATGTAGGTTGTCTTGCCTATTGAGGTCCAGATCCCCTCTTTGAGAATTATGAAGGATGCAGGGTTGAATGAAGACGATTGGATCCAGACTCAACTTGATCAACTGAACTTAATTGATGAGAAAAGGCTTACTGCTGTCTGTCATGGTCAGATGTATCAAAAACGGATGATCAAGGCTTTCAAAAAAAAGGTCAGGCGCCAAGTATATCAAGTCAGGGATTTGGTGATCAAACGCATCATACTACGGCAGGGTGATCCCAGGGGAAAATAGACTCCTACATATGAAGGACCATTTGTAATCAAAAGCATATTCTCTGGTGGAGCGATGATCTTGACCACCATGGATGGCGACACCTACCACACCCTGTGAATGCGGACATAGTCAAAAGATACTATGCATAAGAGACCCGCTAGGTTGACACACCTAGGCAAAACAAGGGCATCCCGGCGAACCAAAAAGGTTCGGGAAAAAATTAGGGATAAAACAAAAAAAAATTTGTACTTCCGGCAAGCTGAAAACCCGAAAGGGCGGCTTGGGCAAAAAAGGGTATCCCGATGGACTGAAAACTCGAAAGGGCGTTCTAGGAAAATGTTAGGGAATTAAAGCGTATGACTATGTCCTGTTGGATCACCTTACGGACAATCTACAAACTCAACGGTTCTGATCAATTCAATCAGCTTCGGACAAGGCAATAAATAGATAAGATGCTCAGAGACACGAAGGTTATAGCAGAATGGGAACCCCATGGGATTATTTCACATAGCTATCTTTTCTTTGTATCAAATTTCCATTTTTTACTACAGCATTCTCTTACTAAAATGTTGGTCTCGTTGTACAAAAACACTTACTCAAACTCAATACAAAGATATCCCTTTGAAAGTACAAAAACTATATGTTTTTCTTTACTCTTATGTTTTGTTTACAAAAACGTCCAATGATTTATTTTTGAACATATGCATTTGAATGTAACTACCATTTACAAAAGAACAAAATAGAAAGACAATGGGTTTAAGAAATAGGGAAATCTCTATAACCTATTTCCATAAAATCCCCTACAGTGTGCAGTTTAATCCCCAGCTGAACAAAACTTTCAGCTATCACTCCCGGTAGAAGTCGCCAAATTTATCAGGATTTCCCAACAGGATTTTACAAGCAGTATGCGGCATTCCCCTTACAACAAGGTTTATTTCTCTAAGTGGAAATTCATCAACACTTCAAAACATGAAGACTTGCACTCCGTATCCTCAGCAGCAGTCGGGGATTTATTTTCCCCAATCCAACAAAGCAGTGCGGAAGATTAGCTCACATACGCATACATCACATCCATATATCATAAACATCGATAACACGAATGCATGTATCACAATCTCATTACACCATACATTTCATACAACATGACATTGCATATTAGCTAACATTTTACCCTTTTCAGGATAAGGTTAATCAATAGCTACCATTAACAATGTTCAAAGGCTTTTCAGATACAGTTCAGATACGCTCCAGAAACGGATGCCATCCTGATACTCATTCAGATTCATCTTTTCAGATACAATTCAGATATGCTCTAGATATGGATGCCATCCTGATACTCATTCAGATTCAACTTTCAGATATGCTCCATGCCATCCTGATACTCATTCAGACTCAACTTTTCAGACACAGTTGAGATACGCTCCAGATACAGATGCCATCCTGATACTCATTCAGATTCAATCTTCAGATACAATTTAGATACGCACCAGATACGGATGCCATCCTGATACTCATTCAGATTCAGCTTTCAGATACAGTTCAGATACGCTCCATATACGGACGCCATTCTGATACTCATTCAGATTCAGCTTTCAGATACAGTTCAAATACACTCCTGATACGGACGCCATTCTGATACTAATTCAGATTCAGCTTTCAGATACAGTTCAGATACGCTTCAGACACGGATGCCATCCTGATACTCATTCAGTTTTAGCTTTTCAGATACAATTCAGATACGTTCCAGACACAGATGCCATCCTAATACTCATTCAGATTCAATCTTCAGATACATATCATATACGCTCCAAATACGGATGCCATCCTGATACTCATTCAGATTCAACTTTCAGATACAGTTCATATAAGCTCCAGACACAGACACCATTCTAATACTCTTTCAGATTCATTTTTCAGATACAGTTCAGATACGCTCCAGACACGGACGCCATTCTGATGCTCATTCAGTTTCAGCTTACAAATACGGTTCAACAATCATTTCTGGATGGCATCTACAAGCCCATCTCCAACAACTTTCCATCATCCCTCCAAATGGAATCTTTAAGCCCATTCCCTATACCATCAACCATCACATCGCCGAGTGCAAATTTCTAGGCACTCTAATGTCTAATCATCTTCCACCTTCGAGTCACGAATGGCAAAACTCGCAAATCTAACTCTTCAGGCTTTAGAAGATTGAACATGGGTAGTTGTTGTTCCCCAAAATTTTCCCTCTCACTTATCAAGAATTTTCTCACAAGATCTCCTTTGGCTCAAGACTACACTAGGGTTGATCAGCTCAAGGCACCTCCTTAAGCACTGATGACCAAAATTAGGGTTTGAGATTGCACAAGGATATTTAAACTTCCAAGGCCCCATATGACTTTCATGGATCATTATGGACCCTCAAGATTACTCATGTCAAGTTTCAAGCTTTGGATCACACTTTTGCTCAATCAATTGAGCAGTTGACCTAAAAAATCAGTTGTATTGGGGGAAAAGTCAACTATGGCCAATTTACAGTCAAACTTCATAATTTTTTATCCATGTCAACATTTTAAACTCATATGTATCATTTGATCAAGTTTGGACCAGAATTCCTCAAGAAATTTGATCAAATCTTTAAAAGGGCAAAATGGTCAAAATTAGGATTTAGATTGGGAAAGGGCAATTTCTGATTTTTAACCTAGCAAATGATCAATTGGTTTAAGGAATGATCTCAAGAGTCCAATTGCATAATTTTGACCTAATTACATGGCTCAAAACATTTCTCAAGTCCAATGGATTGACAGATGAATTTTCAGTCAACTGATCAAAAGTCAATTGTATACTAAAAAGTCAAACTTTGACTTTTTGGTCCAAATCAAATGTCAAAGATCACAATTCATCAAAGCATGTCAAATTATGAAACTTATTCATCAATAAATCAAAAATTCAAGATTTCATTTTGAAAAGTTAAAATTTCTAAACTTAGAAATTTTTCTAAGTGTTGAAAATTTCTTATTTTTTTACAACTTTGAGCAAAATTTTCACCATGATGCAAGATGATTCAAAAGAAACTTTCAAAATGAAAGTTGTAGATCTCCATGAAATATACAACATTGCTTTACACAACTCCTTCCAAAATTACTTGGATCTCAAGTTATAATTTTAAGAACACATGGTCATGAAACAAAACACTTAGTGAAATTTTGCCCTAATTTGGTCAGGATTTTGATCCAACTTCATGGCACTTTTTCATATAGTTCCAAGGGTAATTTTCAAAATTCAATTAAATAGGGGTTGTAAATTATATTACAAGCTTTCTAAAATGTCCAAGAACTCCTTGAGATCATATTTGAGTAGGGAGAATTGAAGAGATGAAGTTAGGGTTTTCATACGTGAATTACAAGTCATTTTGTGATGAACAAGATTCAAAATTCAAACTTATGCTGCATAACCTCTACTTTGAAGGCCTCAAACTTGTTAGGCACTCCATAATCAATTGCTTGCACAGCTGTTAGAGGTCTCAATTCAAGCATTCAATGCAAGGCCATGCTTTATATCCATTTTGGGAAGAAAGTGCACAATGCCATTTTGATAAAGTATCTTTTTGCATAAAACTTGTTCTTGAGCCTTGAACTTGTTCTCTTCTGATCATACATGTCTCATAACTCAAGAGAAGCTTGTCTACACACTTACAATCACCCAGTTCATGCTTGTACTTCCTCTTGAAACTTGTTTTCCCACTTTTCTTGAAAGTCAAGTAACATAGCCATTAGCTTGTAACTTATACTTCTGACTCTCAAAAGCAATCAATCTTTTTGCTTATACACACACAAGTTATTTTCCATAAATCCCATGTATGCTTAAGCCCTGAAAACACCAGGAACACAGAATCACCAAAAACACCTCAAAACTTGTCATTTCTGAGTTTTGAATCCAATCTCCAAATTTGCTCGTGCGTTTCTTGGCCTTTTACTTTCAAAAGTTTCTAAATAACATACACAAACAATTCCAACACCTACAACACCACTGTAACACCTCCATCATCATCCACCATTTTCAAAAACAGCACCTTGACTTCTCCAGAATTCCCCAGGCACTTTCAGCTTAAGCTAAGTATCACATTAGCTTCCTGGGAACTTGAGGAAGTTAATCCAATCATTGGAACTCACTAAAAGCTACTCAAACTCAAAACACGATACCCTCTTGCAAGGTAAGTTATCTCAACTTTGAACTTTTCATACAAGCATTATTAATGGGTTATTTGTGAATGAAAAATGTAGATATCATTGCCCTAAAGCTAACCATGTCCATAGTTTTCATTTATATTGCTTGAGCTTAGAGAATTTTAAGATTGAAGTTTCTGAAATTTTTAGGGTTCAGATTAGGGCCATTAAAATTCATGCTTGTCTTTGATCTATAATTTTATTGCTTTGCATTTCTGAAATCGTGAGGAAATTTGCTAAAAGTTTCCTGTTTACATTTTTCATTTTTATTGATAATTGAATAAGATATAGAGGTTCAGGCTGGGCGCGAGGTTGAAGATGAAGTTGGCCTCAAGAACGTGTTTACCATATATATTTATGGTTTGATATTAATAAACGGATGTATAGCCACCCTAGTGGTAGAAGCGTGCGCCTGTGACTATAGGGACCTGGGTTCGAGCCCCAGTGGTACCCTTTTAGATTTTTTCATATTTTTCACATATTCTGACTTTTTTGGCAGCGCTGGGCCTCATCCCCTTGGGCTTTAAGTTTTTTCATTTATGACCCCCTGTGATACGGTGGCCAGAACCGGGACGTGGATTCCCTACTTCGTTAAGGAATTTGCTGGTTTACGTTTTGCGTTTGTGTTTGCAAAATGTCGCGGTAAGCAAGAGTCGCCACCGTCTTTTATTTTATCCAACAAGGAAAGGAAAAGAGCATAGAAAAATTCCTTTTTTGAGATATTTCTGAGTACGGGGGGGGGGGGGGGGGGGGGGGGGGGGGGGTAGATTAAAGAAAGGGAAGGTATTAGCACCCTTTCTATCTGTAGTTATCTGCGGGCTCTTAGGTACTTGTTCATCATTTTCAAAATTGTTTTCTTTGTGTTTGTGGGTTTTGAAAAGTTTTTGTTTTAACTTCGATTTAACTCTTGCTTCTATCTTCAAGAGTGTAATGAAGTGTTTTTGAAAACTTTGTTTGTAAAGGAGTGTAAGTGTTAAAAAAGTTTGTTTTGATTGGATAAGTACTTAAGAACTAATCTACCTACTCGAAAAAAGAATCGTTCTGTATTCATTTCCTTTAGACAATGCTATCCTACTATTAATGAGTAGGTAGCACCGTCGTTGGAGTTTTGAGGGTCAATTCGAAAGGGACGTACGGTCACTAAAGCAATGTTAGGACGTCTTAGTAGTAACCCTTATGTCTTAGATCATTTATCTGAGGCAACAATATCTGAGGCAACCTTTCCGAGGCAACTTTGATCTTTGGAAAAAAGGGCAACCACTAAAGCACCCTATACTCAATGACTGTTTACCGAAGGCAACCAAGTGGGAGTGTACCCTAGGAGTGCGCATGTGCGAGTGATTCAATTTCAGATTATTTATCTTTGCACGTGTTTAGGGTTATCTAACCATTTTAACATTAAACATACATTCTTGTCATGCAAACCCTAATTATTCACATATCTAGCAGTTAAATATTTGCGGAAATTAAAATGCGGAATTTAAACTAAGCTATTACAAGGCTTCGGGTATTTACATAGCCAAAAACAAACCCTTTGAAATTAAAAGCAGTAAAAGTAAATAAATGTCCTAATTTAAAACTATTACAAACTGTGAACAGATACAATAATTGGAATAAAAATAATAGTAAAGCACGCAAGAAAATTAGATCGGCGAGAAACTAGGGTTTTGACCCTCTATCCTAATTAAGAAAAAGAAAATGTTTTTTTTTGTTGTTTTTAATATTTTGAGAAAAAGGAATTAGGTTTTAAAATTAAATGCTAAATTAATTAGTTATTAAATTAATTAATGAAAATAATTAAATGACATATTTTTGGTTTTTGGTTATTTTAGGGGAAAAATAAAATATAATTAAGTTAGTAATAAAACCTATTTATTCTAATTAGCTTTAATTATTTTGCAAAAATAAATTAAAGTTGTCTAATTTAATCAAACCTAATTGAATTAATTAATTTATTGATGAAAAATAATATTCAAATTTTAATTGGACATAAAAATATTTTTGGTGATTTTTTTGATAAAAGAAACTAATTTAATTGTTAGTAAAAAAATAATAAATAAATAAATTGAAAATATAAAAAAGAAATAAAGAGTGAGAAATGGGCCTGAATCAGCAATTCTGGGAGGTGTAAAAAGCAATTTCCTAGGCCCAATAATTATGAGATCTGTTTGACTTTTGATTCCAGTGCGTATGCGTTTGACTTAGCCTATGGTGTTCCTTCCTGGATGGCCATCAGATTTGGCCATCCAGCCACCTGGCATACCAGATCTTGTGGGAGTAAGATGGGCATTAGGCTTGTACGTGCATTGGATTGCCTGCAAGAAAATAAGAAAATAGCAAATGCTGGAGGCAGGGATCGAACCCTTGACCTCCAGCCTTCCAATGCCTTAACACCCAGCAGGCTACCACTACCCCATCTGTTTTTGTTGTACAATAATGAAATAACAATAACAATATACAAAAACATGCGTTAGTGGAGAATTATCAAAAACCACGCGCCAAAGTTTGAATAGGCCAATAGGAGGGTGCCAACAAGTCGTCCCCTTCCTCTCTCCGTCGCTAAAGGTTTGATAACATATACCTACGGACAAACGTCCGTTGCCACAGACCGGTGCTTTCTCAAAATCTTCCACAGGCCATAGAAATAACATCTAATACCATGGTTGTGTTTGTCTCGTCCTCCTGATCACAATGGTACCACTTACGAAGGCTGATTTTTCGTGTAAATGAAATCCCTAATTCGGAGCTATAAACCCTAACAATGGTGAATTACAGTATAGGCCATATAAATGAAATTGAATGATGCAGAAAGCTTGCATATGTTCTATAGATTAAGAATATATGATTAATTCAACCTAACAATGCTTAATACATGAGATTCGAATTCAAGAACAGGGCTATGTCGTGAATAACTTACATAGCGATTTGGGGCTTGAAATGCTTGGTTCTTGATGGATTTAGCTTGCTGAGAGTCCCAGGAGTCGATTGGGATCGTTCAAAGGTCGTGAAACTGCCTCCAAATGGGATTGATCTCACACTTTTCTTGCTTTTTTCCAGTTTTTGTTCTTGTTCATACACCTTTCTCCCTCCTCTTTTTAGGTCTGGCCTCGTTCTATATGTATGAGTGAATGCGTTAGGGTTGATAATTACATCCAAATCTTTCTCCTTCAATGACTTTTGATTTGATTTGATTCACCTTTAAAATATTTCAAAACATGGCCTAAATCAATCTTTTTGTTCACACTATGCATTTACACGAGTTTGAATGATTGGTATCTGTAATTTAAGACCTGAAACAAGCATAAAATCTTTGGTTTTCAATATTTTTTATTTCCTATGATTTATTTTGATTTAAATTGAATTAATTCAAATAAAAACCAAAGGCTAGAGCACATGGGCTATGTTGCCAACTCAAAACAAGTGAAAAAGATTGGGCCCTTTTGGCAAAATTTGAAGTTTTAGGGATAGTTGACTTTTGGCAATTTTGCAAAAAAGGTCAACTTCACCAATGCATAACTTCCTCAATTTTGACTCTTTGGAGGTGTTATTTTACTTTTTGGAATGCTTGAGATGTACTCTAATCAACCCTTTTGGTCTCATCTCAATTTGATATACCATTATCAAGTATGAAGCTTTGACAAAAAAAGTGTTTTTGTTGACTTTTCAAAATGACCTATAATGTCCAAATTCATAATTTCTTGTGAGTGAATATTTTGAAATTGGGAGCTGAAGATGGATTGTATATAATTGCATCCTATTCAAAATGAGCTTTGTATGGGTCATTTCTCATAAAGTATGAGAAAGTTATGCTTGGTCAAAGTTGAGTTGACTTTTCCTACAAAACCCTAATTTAGGAACTTTTGAGTCTTGATGAATTATGAGCAATCCTTGATGAATCATGATCAAACCTTGATCAAATGATGAAATAAACTTCAAAATGAGGATGTTGACCAAAAATCTTGAAGTTTGACTATATGTGGGCCACAGTTGACTTTTGCCCTAACACAGTCGATTTTCAGGCCTTTGAGCAATTGACTGAGCAAACTTTCTCTGCAAGGCTTGAAACTTGACATGGATGATATTGATAACATATTAGGACATTGGTGAGAATTTGGGATCACTTGGACTCAAGCATCTTGTTGCAACATGAAACCCTAATTTGAGGTAGACTGCCTTAGGAGAGAGCTTGTCTGACCAACCTTTGGACTACCTTGAGTAATTTGAGGATCTTTCTTGAAATGTTTTGAGAAATATGGGAGGGAAAATTTTGGGGTACAACAGCTGCCCCTGTTCAATCTTCTTAAACCTGAGGATATAGATTAGCTTTCGTGCCTTTCGTGATCCGAAGGTGGAAGATGATTGAACACTAGAGTGCCCAGAAATTTGCACTCGCCTGAAGTGGTAATTGTCTTGTGATGTCGTGAATGGGCTTACAGATGCCATTTGGAAATTGCCGACGAGGGGATGGGCTTAAAGATGTTATCTGAAGGAGTGTCGATCGCATAAGATATTCCTTAGCGAGAGTTTGTATAGATGTTGTTGAGGAAGATTCTGCTGGGGAAGGCTGATCTCTGCTGAGAGAAGTAGAAATTTAGGAGCTTCGGTCGTCTGTTATTCTACTGAGGAATTGTCTCTTAGTCGAGGAGGTGAAAATGAACTGTGATCTGGTCATGGTCCAGGCTTCATAGTAATAAGACCGACAGTTACCTGGTCGAAATCCAGGCCTTACAGTGACTTACTGGGGGCATGAGATTAAACTTGCTATCCGGTTGTAATCCAGGTTTCACAACTTCTTAATTCTTATCTGATTGTAATCCAGGTTTCAGAAGGAATTCAAATGTTATTCGGTCGCATCCGGGCTTTAATCTTGAATTTATGGCACACTAATACCCGGTCAACTCTGGGCTTCTTAGTAAATGTCCAAGTAAACTGCTATTTGGTCGAAACCCAAACTTCACAGGGTCTTGTACTGCTATCTGGTCGCGATCCTGGCTTCAGTCCTTTCATCGTTATCCGGACGTAATCCAGGCTTCATGGTGTTCCGTATTGCTGTCTGGTCGTAATCCAGGCTTCACAATACTTTACTTCTTATTTGGTCGTAACCCAGTCTTCATAACACTTTACTTCTTATCTGGTTGTAATCCAGTCTTCAGAACACTTTACTTCTTATCTGGTTGTAATCCAGTCTTCAGAACACTTTACTTCTTATCTGGTCGTAATCCAGTCTTCAGAACGCTTTACTTCTTATCTGGTCGTAATCCAGTCTTCAGAATAATTTACTTCTTATCTGGTCGTAATCCAGTCTTTAGAAGAGATCAAATGGCTATCCGGTTGTAACCCAGGCTTTCCCTTTGGCTTTAAGCCTACTAACGTCCGATTATAATCCGAGCTTCATAGTATCTGGCCGGGTGAACTGCTATTTAGTCGAAATCCAAGTTGCACAGTATCCCTTATCTGTTATCTGGTCGAAATCCAGTCTTCACAATACTTTACTTCTTGTCTGGTCATAATCTAGTCTTTAGAAGAGATCAAATGGCTATCTGGTCGTATTCCAGGATTTCCCTTTGAATTTGGGCCTACTAACATTCGGTCGTAATCCGAGCTTCATAGTATCTAGCCGGGTGAACTGATATTTGGTCGTAATCCAAGCTGTACAGTATCCCTTATCTGTTATCTGGTCGAAATCCAGTCTTCACAATACTTGTATTGCTGTCTGGTTGTAATCCAGGCTTCACAATAATTTGCTGAGCTGTTATCTGGTCGTAATCCGGGTTTCACGGCCTGCTGAGGATTTAAACTATTGTCCAGTCGAATCTGGGCTTCATAACTTGCTTTTGTGAGAATTTGATTGTATATTTCCTGAAAGGTAAAGGTTAGCTGCATGTGATGCATGATATGCACCAGGAAATGATGTTCTCAAAATAAATTAGATTGTGTTGTATGATGCGTATATGCATGTGTGATGATGTATGGAAATGTAATGCTTTTTAGCTAGGGAAAATAAATCTCGGATTGCTGCTGGAGAAGAGAGTTGAATCCTTCGTTTCCGCTGGGGATAGTGAATAAAGATGATTATGAGAATAAACCTGCAGGAGAGGATAACTTTGTTGGGGAATAAACTGATGAGGAAATGGCTCTGTGGGGAGGACATGCTCTGCTGAGGATTCCGCTGATAAATTCAGCTGGGGATGAATTACCTTTGCTGGCGATACTGAATCCTGTTGGGGATTGAGTTTCTGTTTGTGAAAGGAACAAACTCCGCTGGGGATGATCTTTTAGTTGCGACTTCACTGGGGATAACCTCTTAGACTCTACTGGGTACGATCTTCCAGAGTCTACTGGGGATGATTCTCCAAACTCCACTGGGGAAGATTTTCCAGACTCTGCTGGGGATAATTGTCTAGTGCTGATGATGGATAAACTCTACTTGGGGAGAATATCGCCAACTCATTCTTGGTTGCGAGCCTCAGCTGGGGAGAATTAACACCACTGTCTTTCTCTTACTTTGCGGGGAGTGAATGTACCTCAGTCATATTCTTCAGCTAAATCTATCCATGTACCTGGTGGATAGAGCCACTGTAAGGTCCGGACAATTCTTATTTGCCCCTGTTCCTGATATTACGAGTAATCGTCTTTTGTTTCGCATGTAAATATTTATGAACAACAATCAATGTCAAATGCATATATCAAAAATGAACATTGGACATTCTTTGCAAAACAAAACAGAAAAAGAAAAAAAACCATTTGAAATTTATTTGTGAAAATGAATTGTATTGACTTTGAAGTTTGGCCTGAAAATAGGCATTTTTGTACAAGAGGTTGACGTCCTAGTAAGAGAACGTCGCCAAACAATAGAATTTAGACAATTTGTGTAAATCAAAGAAAAACAGCTATGTGAACGATCCCACTGGGTTCCAACTCTGCTATTTCCTTTATATCCTCGAGCATCTCATCACTTTTCTACTTGGTTGAAGGTAGGTCAGATTGATTAGTGTCGTCCGAGCTTCGATAGTTGATACCGAAGTCTGGTTGCAGGGTGATCTAATGAGACATAGTGTTACGCTTTAATCCCTAATTTTTGCCTAGACTGCCCTTTCGGGTTTTCAGTCCACCGGGATACCCTTTTTTGCCCAAGCCGCCTTTTCAGGTTTTCGACTTGCCGGGTGTACAGTTTTTTTTATTTTCATCCCTTATTTTTGCCCGAACCCTTTTGGTTCGCCGGGAAGCCCTTATTTTTGCCTAGGCCAGTCAACCTAGCGGGTCTTTGATTATGCGTAGTATTTTTTCACTATGTCTGCATTGACGGGGTGAGGAAGGTTGTCACCATCCATGGTGGTTAGAATCATAGCTCCTCCTGAGAAAATGTTCTTAACCACAAATGGTCCTTCGTAAGTAGGGGTCCATTTTCCCCTGGGATCACCTTGAGGTAGGATGATGCGCTTGATCACCAGATCCCCAACTTGATACTCCCGTCGTTTAAGTTTCTTGTTAAATGCCTTGATCATCCGCTTTTGATACGTTTGACCATGACAAATAGCATTAAGTCTCTTTTCGTCGATTAAGTTCAGTTGATCAAGCCGGGTCTGGATCCAATCATCTTCGCTCAAACCTGCATCCTTCATAATCCGAAGAGAGGGTATCTTAACTTCAATGGGAAAGACGGCCTCCATACCATATACCAAGGAATAGGGGGTCTCCCCTGTTGACGTCCGCGCTGAGGTACAATACCCATGAAGAGCAAACGATAACATCTCATGCTAGTCTTTGTATGTCACTGTCATCTTCTGCACAATCTTCTTGATATTCTTATTAGCCGCTTCAACAGCCCCATTCATATTCGGCCGGTAGGGAGAAGAGTTGTGATGATGTATCTTGAACTGCTTGCAGAGTTTGGTGATCATCATATTGTTGAGATTTATACCATTGTCTGTAATGATCCTCTCTGGTACACCATATCGACAGATCAGATTGCTCCGAATGAACCGTGCCACGACGTTCTTGGTTACAGTAGCAAAGGAAGCTGCTTCAACCCACTATTTAAAGTAATCAACAGCTACCAGAATGAAACGATGCCCGTTAGATGTTGTAGGTCTGATCTTACAGATCATGTCGATACCCCAAATTGCAAAAGGCCAAGGTGTTGTCAAGAGGTTCACAGGAACTGGAGGTATGTGCACCTTATCAGCATAGACTTGGCACTTATGAAAGGTCCGAGAATGCTGATAACAGTCGGCTTCCATGGTAGACCAATAATATCCTGCCCGTAGGATCTTCTTTGCCATGGTGTGTCCACTGGAATGAGTTCCGAAAGTACCTTCATGCAACTCTACCATAATCCTTTCTGCCTCGTTCTTATCCATACATCGCAGTAAGGTTGAGGCATGGTTACGCTTGTAAAGGATACCATTACTGATGAAGAACTTTGCCGCAAACCTCCTCAGAAACTTCTTATCATTAAGAGATGCACCCTCAGGGTATTCTTGAGCCTCGAGATATCGCTTTACCTCGTGAAACCAGGGTTTATCTGCTACCTCTTCAGTCTCAATGTCACAGCAATGTGCGGGTTCGTCCAATCTTTCAATGGTAATCTGGGGAGCCTCGTTGTCCCACCTGACCTTGAACATAGAAGACATCGTAGCTAGCGCGTCCGTCAACTGATTATCCTCTCTAGGGAAGTGTTCAAAGGTTATCTCTTTGAAATGTGGAAGCAACATCAGTACATACTCTTTGTAAGGAATAAGATTTGGGTGTTTCGTATCCCACTCGTCTTTGATCTGACTGATCACGAGAGAGGAATCTTCGAATACACTTAAGAACTTAATCCTTAGGTCAATAGCTGCTCGAAGACCCATGATGCACACTTCATACTCCGCCATATTGTTGGTGCAGTTGAAACATAGTCGGGCGGTGAACGGAGTATGAGATACTTTAGGAGATATGATCACGGCGCCAATGAAATTACCCAAAGCGTTTGAAGCTCCATCAAAGTACATAGACCATCGGGATCCTTCCTCAGGTCCTTCATCCGGTCCAGGTTCTTCATAGTCAGTTACCAACATGATATTCTCATTCGGGAATTCGAAGTTCATAGACTGGTAGTCGTCTACAGCCATATGTGCCAAATGATCTGCCAACACACTCCCCTTGATTGCTTTTTGGGTCGTGTATTAGATGTCATACTCAGTCAAGATCATCTGCCATCTTGCTATTCTTCTGGATAAAGTAGGCTTTTCGAAGATATACTTGATTGGATCCATCTTTGATATCAATAAAGTAGTGTGAGTCAGCATATACTGTCTCAGCCAGAGAGCGGCCCATGCCAAAGCGCAGCAAGTTTTATCAAGCAGTGAGTATCGGGTCTCACAGTCGGTAAACTTTTTTATAAGGTAATAAATAGCATGCTCTTTTCGGCCAGACTCGTCATGCTGCCCCAGCATGCACCCCATTGAATTGTCAAGTACTGTCAAGTATAAGATCAAAGGTCTCCCTTCAACTGGAGGCATCAGAATAGGAGGCTCTTGGAGATATTCTTTGATCCTTTCGAAAGCGGCCTGACATTCATCGTTCCATCTTACCACTTGATCTTTCTTCAGTAGCTTGAAGATTGGCTCACAAGTAGTAGTCAGGTGTGAGATGAACCGGGAAATATAGTTCAGACGTCCCAAAAAGCCTCTGACTTCTTTTTCTGTTCGGGGAGCTGGCATTTCCTGTATAGCCTTCACCTTTGCAGGATCCACTTGAATACCCTTATCACTAACGACGAAACCCAGCAGCTTACCAGATCTCACCCCGAAGGTGCACTTGTTCGGGTTTAACCTCAACTTGTACAACTTCAACCTATAAAATAGCTTCTGAAGATGGTCAAGATGTCCTTCCTCAGTCTGGGACCTTGCAATCATGTCATCGACGTATACCTCAATCTCATGGTGAATCATGTCGTGGAACAAAGCGACCATGGCGCGCTGATACGTTGCCCCAACATTCTTCAATCCGAAAGGCATGACTTTGTAGCAAAAGGTACCCCACTGTGTAACGAATTCGTCTTCTCCATGTCTTTGGGAGCCATCTTAATCTGATTGTAACCAGAGAAACCATCCATAAAGGAGAAGACCTTATGCTGAGCGGTGTTGTCAACCAGAACGTCGATATGAGGCAGAGGGAAATCATCCTTGGGGCTCGACCTGTTCAGATCCCTATAGTCAACACACATTCGAACCTTACCGTCTTTCTTCAGAAATGGAACCACGTTGGCAATCCACTGTGGGTAAGAAGTAACTGCTAGAAAACCGGCATCAAACTGTTTTATAACCTCAGCCTTGATTTTCTCAGACATCTCTGGGCGCATTCGACGAACTTTCTGTTTCACTGGATGACAGTCTTCCTTGGTGGGCAAGCGGTGAACCACAATATCAGTATCTAACCCAGGCATATCTTCATAAGACCAGGAAAAGATCTCAACATAGTCACGCAGCATCTGAATCAACCGTTGTTTAACACTAGACTCCAAATTTACACCGATCTTGACCTATTTCTTGTCTTCTTCTGTACCCAGATTTACTGTTTCCACTAGCTCTTCATGCGGCTGTATGGCCCTCTCTTCCTGAAGTAACAGTCTAGCAAGTTCACCAGGCACTTCGCAATCATCCTCACCTTCGTCCTCGGCTTGGTTGATCGGACTTTCGAAGTCATAACTGGCAGTAGCAGAATCGTTATAAGTGGGATCCAGAGTGGATGTAGACTTGTATATGTGAGTATGTGTAAGACAAATAGCTGTTTTGCAAGGTAGAAAAGAAAAACAAGGGGCATAAAATTTGTAATGCAAGAAAACGTCCAATGCTTTTATTGATGATATATGGAAATGACACATAATAAGCCCTCACAAACAAAGCCACGGTGTCTCGGGCAAGGCACCGGGCCGTAAAAGTTTCAACTGTCTGTTACAAAACCAAAACAAAAGTCTATTACTGTGTAATAAAAGAAATGGGCACGAAGTCATTCGCTGTCCAATTGCTTAGTCCGCCGTCGGTAGTCGGGAAAATCCAGCTCTCAAAATCTGACTCTTCTTTATCATCCCCAATAGCATTCACTCCCGCGTCATGTTTTGGCATAGGAGCCGTTATGACATTAGGTTTTTCCGGCGCTTCAAACTAGATCTCCTTAGCTTCAATCAGATCATGCACTTTATTCTTCAAAGCCCAGCAGTTATTTGTATCATGCCCCGGGCTATAGGAGTCAAAATCACAGCGGGCGTTCGGATTATACGACGGAGAGGTGGTAATGGGATTCTTCGGGGCTTCCCTCAAAGTCACCAAGTTGGTCTTTAACAACTGCGGCAGAATTTGAGACAGGGTCATACTGAGCCGAGTAAACTGTCTCTGCGGCTTCTCTTCTCTTTGTTGAGTGTTGTATTGTGGGGCAACAGTTGGTTTTGATATTACCACCGCATTCACTACTTAGCGGCGCTCAGGACGATTTTGGTTTCTAGAGTTGTAAACTGCACTAGATTCCTTCTTGAAAGGCCTCTTGTCTGAACTTGACGAAGCACCCTTCTGTATCTTGCCAGTTTTTATACCGGCTTCAACTCTTTCCCCAGTCATGATTAATTCAGTAAACCCGGATGATGAACTACCGATCAAATGGTTGAAATATGGACCATATAAAGTCCCAAGAAATATATCCACCAACTCCCTATCAGCCAGAGGGGGTTGGACTCTTCCAGCAAGATCTCTCCATTTCTGAGCGTAGTCCTTAAAACCTTCGCTCGCACCCATAGACATACCCTGAAGTTGGGTACGCATGGGAGCAAGGTCGGTATTATACTGGTATTGCTTGTAAAAAGCAACAACAAGATCCTCCCAGTTATGGACGTTAGCTCCTTCTAGTTCATAGAACCATTCAAGTTGAGTCCCTGGCAGACTATCTTGAAAGAAATGAATCTAGAGGTTCTTATTAGCAGTATATGGTTGCATCTTTCTAACATACGAGCGAAGGTGTAACTTTGGATAGGATACCCCATCGTACTTAGCAAAGACAGGATCCTTAAACTTCTGGGGAATCACCACCCCAGATGCCAAACCCAAATCTCCGAAGTCCAGACCAGGGACTTTCTGGATCTCCATTGCGCTTAACCGGTCTTCAAGTTGCTTATACCTGTCCTCAGCCGGAGGATACTGGTCTTCATCAAAGTCTGTGTCATTTTCAGAAGCTACAGGGCTAGGAGCCCTCCTTTCTTCTTGATTCTCTCCCCCTCCAGATGAGTGAGATAAATCAACATCTTGTCTCAACCTGTTCCCAAACCTGTGACCCATATTCAGGAGGACCGTCTTCTTCTTCTTCTTCTTGTCCTTCAAGATAAGAGTCTTCATATCTTGTTGACCCTTGGCCAAGTTCATGAACATTTCCTGGAACTGAGCATTCTGAGCTTGCAGAGCCTTGATGGCTTGATCAATAGATGTTTCAGAAGACATGATTGCTGAAATAAACAGCGAAGAAGATGAGAAACCTGTAAAGGGTACCTGTAATGAGGTGCATGGGAATGGAATGTGTATGAAATGATTTCGAAGACTTTAGGGAGATTCAAATTTGTAAACCAAAATAAAACACACTTTATTAGATAAAAACTTGAAACAATGTTTAACAAATGCATTTAAGGCGTTACAAAAGAAATACTGAAAAGCAAATCTAGACTAGAAAACAATAAAAGACATCAGCACTCCCATGGTCGTTTTCCTTTGGTGCTGACATAATCGTTATTATCCGCTCAGTCTCCAGCTTCCTTGTAAGCTTCAGGATCTTCCGTTCTTGCTCGTGATGCTTTTCTCTGTAAGTATCCCATTCTTCCCTTATCTAGATCCAAGACCTCTTCAATGCCCCAATGTCAGTAGGCATGTATGGATGGAGGACCGTATGAGGAACCCCTTCTTCATCAGTATGCTCAACAATTACCGGTAAGACAGCTTCGTATGGCATCCCCAGCTTTTAAGCACGGGATCAAACCCACCGGAGATACGGTTGCATCGGGAGAGAAGTCTTCATTCCTAGCTCACTTGGATCAGACCTGTTCACTCTGTCCCAGGCTCGTATAAATCTGCAACGATGTCCCTCAACATCCCCCATGAAGTCAAAGACAATGTCTAGAAGCAGCAACTCATGAGGATCGTCCTTTCGAGCTCGTCCAAACTGTCGTAAGGCCAAACAAGGATTATAGGTTATCCCTCCTCTAATTCCAAGCAATGGAACATTGGGGTATTCCCATCACCGATCGATGACAGCTACTTCTTCCATATCTTTAGTACTCCAAATGATTTCCGTGTGAGCAAGGGACATGATCCTGTAGGCCCAACCCATGCCTTCCTCGTTCTTCAAAACAGATTTACAGAGGTGAGAAATAAACCACCTCGCCAGCAATGGTGCACAACACATTAGGGTTCCCCGTTTCCGATCAGTACGAGCATAAAGAGCATGTAGAATGTCACCTAAGAGAGTGGGCACTGGATTACAAGACATGAAGATCTTCACTGTGTTCACATTGACGAAAGAATCTGAGTTAGGGAACAGAACCAAGCCATAGATGAGTAGAGCCAGGATGTCTTCAAATGCTCGAAAGTCCAAACTATCCCAGAATTGTTGAGCTTGATCAACCAAGAACTTAGCCAAGAAACCTTTCATCCCACTCCGAGTCTCCCAGTTAGATACTACATCAGCCATTGTCAGATGGAGGGCTGAAGCAATATCCTCTGGCCTAGGAGCTATCTCCAAACCTGTAAATGGTATCTGCTCTAGAATAGATATGCCAAGTAAATCAGAGAACTCCTCCAAAGTAGGGACCAACTGATAGTCCGGGAAGGTGAAACAGTGATGCAATGGGTCAAAGAATTGGAACAAAACACTCATCATTTGCTCATCCAACTTGGAAGTTATCAAACCAAGGAGATGACCATGTCTTCTGACAAAGGAAGAAGCATCAGGAACCTTCGAAACCAACTCTCTAAGCTGAGCAGGTATCTGCACAAAGTTGATCCGAATGGTATTTCTGCGCATAGATGCCATGATCTGCAAAATAGAACAAAGATGAATCCCCTCGGTCTTTGAAACAGTTAGTCTAATGAAATATGCATGTGATGTCATGATGCATGATGTCATGATAAAAACACACCACAGGTATTCACAGATAGAAAACATGGTAAGGGCAAACAAGTCACACAATATCCCTTAGATTTCAGGCTAGCATGGAGTTTAGGTACTACCCTCTTTCAGTTTAGTTGGTTCAACCTGTCCTAGCAATAGTAACCGGGTTCTAGAGGTTCTCAATATCACTGACCATCCTCGATCGGTCATAATTCCAGTTTAGCAAACTTTTCTTGCAGCCGGAATCATCGCGAGAGTATGGTCTCAATGAGTGTAGCATACTGCTACTTTTCTATGGCCAAGTTGGTCAATTATAGGTTCTAAGGTCAGTGATGCTTAATGACCTATTAGTAGCCCCATACTCTCCTTGTTCCACCACAAGGGATATCAGTACCAACTAATCTGTCACACCAATGTAGCTACTGCTTCAACCGTATCGGTCTACGCCGTACAGTTCTCTCATATTCTATTGCTACTTACCTAAAAGGTATCCCCAGATCCGGGTTAGGATCTATAGTAACTCTGATACAAAGCCCACAAAGATAAAGCATACAAATCAAACAATTGAAAACAAAATGATGAACTATTCCTAAGGTATACCCCACTTATATTTCCCCAGCAGAGTCGCCAGTTCTGTGATACGGTGGCCAGAACCGGGACGTGGATTCCCTACTTCGTTAAGGAATTTGCTGGTTTGTATTTTGCGTTTGTGTTTGCAAAATGTCGCGGTAAGCAAGAGTCACCACCGTCTTTTATTTTATCCAACAAGGAAAGGAAAAAAGCACAGAAAAGTTCTTTTTTGAGATATTTCTGAGTACGGGGGGTAGATTATAGAAAGGGAAGGTATTAGCACCCTTTCTATCTGTAGTTATCTACGGGCTCTTAGGTACTTGCTCATCATTTTCAAAATTGTTTTCTTTGTGTTTGTGGGTTTTGAAAAGTTTTTGTTTTAACTTCGATTTAACTCTTGCTTCTATCTTCAAGAGTGTAATGAAGTGTTTTTGAAAACTTTGTTTGTAAAGGAGTGTAAGTGTGAAAAAAGTTTGTTTTGATTGAGCAAGTAATTAAGAACTAATCTACCTACTCGAAAAAATAATCGTTCTGTATTTGTTTCCTTTAGACAATGCTATCCTACTATTAGTGAGTAGGTAGCACCGTCGTTGGAGTTTTGAGGGTCAATTCGAAATGGACGTATGGTCACTAAAGCAATGTTAGGACGTCTTAGTAGTAACCCTTATGTCTTAGATCATTTATCCGAGGCAACAATATCTGAGGCAACCTTCCCGATGCAACTTTGATCTTTGGACAAAAGGGCGACCCTAATTATTCACATATCTAGCAGTTAAATATTTGTGGAAATTAAAGTGCGGAATTTAAACTAAGCTATTACAAGGCTTCGGATATTTACATAGCCAAAAACAAACCCTTTGAAATTAAAAGCGGTAAAAGTAAATAAAGGTCCTAATTTAAAACTATTACAAACTGTGAAGAGACACAATAATTGGAATAAAAATAATAGTAAAGCGCGCGAGAAAATTAGATCGGCGAGAAACTAGGGTTTTGACCCTCTATCCTAATTAAGAAAAAGAAAATGTTTTTTTTTTGTTTTTAATATTTTGAGAAAAAGGAATTAGGTTTTAAAATTAAATGCTAAATTCATTAGTTATTAAATTAATTAATGAAAATAATTAAATGACATATTTTTGGTTTTTGATTATTTTAGGAAAAAAATAAAATATAATTAAGTTAGTAATAAAACCTATTTATTCTAATTAACTTTAATTATTTTGCAAAAATAAATTAAAGTTGTTTAATTTAATCAAACCTAATTGAATTAATTAATTTATTGATGAAAAATAATATTCTAATTTTAATTGGACATAAAAATATTTTTGGTGATTTTTTTTATAAAAGAAACTAATTTAATTTTTAGTAAAAAAAATAATAAATAAATAAATTGAAAATATAAAAAAGAAATAAAGAGTGAGAATGGGCCTGAATCAGTAATTCTGGGAGGTGTAAAAAGAAATTTCCTGGGCCCAATAATTATGAGATCCGTTTGACTTTTGATTCCAGTGCGTATGCGTTTGACGTAGCCTATGTTGTTCCTTCCTGGATGGCCATCAGATTTGGCCATTCAGCCACCTGGCATACCAGATCTTGAGGGAGTATGATGGGCATTAGGCTTGTACGCGCATTGGATTGCCTGCAAGAAAATAAGAAAATAGCAAATGCTGGAGGAAGGGATCGAACCCCTTACCTCCAGCCTTCCAATGCCTTAACACCCAACAGGCTACCACTACGCCATCTGTTTTTGTTGTACAATAATGAAATAACAAAAACAATATACAAAAACATGTGTTAGTGGAGAATTATCAAAAACCACGCGCCAAAGTTTGAATAGGCCAATAGGAGGGTGCCAGCAAATCGTCCCTTTCCTCTCTCCATTGCTAAAGGTTTGATAACCTATACCTACGGACAAACGTCCATTTCTACAGACCGGTGCTTTCTCAAAATCTTCCACAGGCCATGGAAATAACATCTAATGCCATGGTTGTGTTTGTCTCGTCCTCCTGATCACAATGGTACCACTTACGAAGGCTGATTTTTCCTGTAAATGAAATCCCTAATTCGGAGCTATAAACCCTAACAATGGTGAATTACAGTATAGGCCATATAAATGAAATTGAATGATGCAGAAAGCTTGCATATGTTCTATAGATTAAGAATATATGGTTAATTCAACCTAACAATGCTTAAAACATGAGATTCGAATTCAAGAACATGGTTATGTCATGAACAACTTACATAGAGATTTGGGGCTTCAAATGCTTGGTTCTTGATGGATTTAGCTTGCTGAGAGTCCCAGGAGTCGATTGGGATCGTTCAAAGGTCCGGAAACTGCCTCCAAATGGGATTTCGATCTCACACTTTTCTTGCTTTTTTCCAGTTTTTGTTCTTGTTCATACGCCTTTCTCCCTCCTCTTTTTAGGTCTGGCCTTGTTCTATATGTATGGGTGAATGCATTAGGGTTGATAATTGCATCCAAATCTTTCTCCTTCAATGACTTTTGATTTGATTTGATTCACCTTTAAAATCTTTCCAAACATGGCCTAAATTAATCTTTTTGTTCACACAATGCATTTACATGAGTTTTAATGATTGGCATCTGTAATTTAAGACCTGAAACAAGCATAAAATCTTTGGTTTTCAATATTTTTGATTTTATATGATTTGTTTTGATTTAAATTGAATTAATTCAAATAAAAACCAAAATAAATGTTAAAAATAAGATATGGATAAGTGGCAAAGTCTAGAGCACGTGGGATATGTTACAAACTCAAAACAAGTAAAAAAGATTGGGCCCATTTGGCAAAATTTGAAGTTTTAGGGATAGTTGACTTTTGGCAATTCTGCAAAAAATGTCAACTTCACCAATGCATAACTTCCTCGGTTTTGACTCTTTGGAGGTGTTCTTGGAATTTTTAGAAATCTTGAGATGTCCTATAATCAACCCTTTTTGTCTCATCTCAATTTGATATTCCATGCTCAAGTATGAAGCTTTGACAAAAAAAAGGTGTTTTTGTTGCTTTTCAAAATGACCTATAATGTCCAAATTCATAATTTATTGTGAGTGCATATTTTGAACTTGGAAGATGAAGATGGATTGTGTATAATTGCGTCCTATTCAAAATGAGCTTTGTATGGGTCATTTCTCATAAAGTATGAGAAAGTTATGCTTGGTCAAAGTTGAGTTGACTTTTCCTATAAAACCCTAATTTAGCAACTTTTGAGTCTTGATGAATTATGAGCAATCCTTGATGAATCATGATCAACCCTTGATTAAATGATGAAATAAATTTCAAAATGAAGATGTTGACCAAAAATATTGAAGTTTTACTGTATGTGGGCCACAGTTGACTTTTGCCCTAACACAGTCGATTTTCAGGCCTTTGAGCAATTGATTGAGCAAACTTTCTCTGCAAGGCTTGAAACTTGACATGGATGATCTTGATAACATATTAGGATATTGGTGAGCATTTGGGATCACTTGTACTCAAGCATCTTGATGCAACATGAAACCCTAATTTGAGGTAGACTGCCTTAGGAGAGAGTTTGTCTGACCAACCCTTGGACTACCTTGAGTAATTTGAGGATCTTTCTTGAAATGTTTTGAGAAATATGGAAGGGAAAATTTTGGGGTACAACACCCCCATTGCTGGTTATTCACACCCTGGCCTATTTTATTTTATTTTTTTCATTTTTATTTATTTGTTTTCTTAAATATTTTATCTAATATAAAAAAATCAGAAAAAATATAAAAACATTAGATTTATATTTTGATATAGTTTATTTGTTTTTTACACAAAAAAATTATTTTGTTTAATCATACTTTATTTATTTTACTAATTGGTTTGTAAATTTAATTAAAAACTAGGGTTTTAGTTATTTTCTTAAAATATATTATTTTAAAACCAAAAAAGACCAAAAATATTTTATAATACTATAAATTATTTTTAAGACAAAAATACCAAAACAAATATTCTTCTTATAAACTTAATTTCTTTTTTTAATCAATTAATAGATTAGGGTTTTATTTAAATTCTTTTCCTAGTAAATTTAGGTTTTACTTCTTACTAATTTACTTAATTATTTTTATTTTAGTTAATTAGGTTAAAACGAAACCCCTTTTCCCTAAAAATCCAAATAAAAGTCCATTTTCTTTCCATTTTACATTCTTGTATATTTATTCATTTTTGTACATTATTTATCCAAATTCAATATGGTTGTAATAGATAATTAGGCTTTATTTTCTTGCAATCCCCATTTGTAATTTGTACACCCCCCTCCCACAAGTATTGTAATAGCGTAGTAATTTTAAATTCCGCAATTTATCGTTTTATATACAAATGCTAGTAATTAGGATTTGTATGGAAAGACTAAAACCAATCAATTAGAAAAACCTAATAAAAGACAAAACCAAGCATGAAAAATAATACACTTGCACACAAGCACCCCTAGGGTAAATCCACTTGGTTGCCTTACAAATGACCATGTTACGCATGTGAGGTATCTTAGAAAAAACAAGCAAAATACAAGATCATAAGTCCCTCGATGACGCTATCTATGTTGCCTTTAAAATGATCTTAGTCCCTAAAAGAGAATGCTAAGATACCTTGCAACATTGCTAATCATGGTTATACGATGACCCACGCCCGTCCCGTTTACATCAAAATTTAGGGTTACTTACCAAATCAATGGCAAGATAGTAATGTCAAAGGAAAGAGGAAATGAACATGAAAGACTTTTGAGTAGGTAGAATGCTCCTAATTACTTGCTCCATTTCAAAACAAAACATCCTTGCTATTTTCAAAACAAACACATACACTTTCAAAACATCTTACAAACTTGAAAACATTTTCAAAAGATCAACATCTTTGTATACATTCTTACGAACGAGAATCATTACAAAGTTTGCCTAAACAATGGCCTCTTTACAAAATACTTTCAAAAACCACACAAAGCACAATTTCAAACAAAAGCAAGTGATCTAGCAAGTAACTAAGAGCCCATGGAAAACCATGGATGAAAAGGGTTCTAATACCTTACCTTTTCATAATCTACCCCCGAACTCAAGAAACAATCTCAAAGGTCTTTCCTGTGCTTTTTCACCTTTCCTTTTGGATAAAAGAAAATTCGGTGGCGACTCTTGCTAACCGCAACATTTGCGATCAAACGCAAAACACCCAAGTCAGTTCTCCCACCGTATCACAATATGCACAAGTTATTTGTAAGCTAACACACGAATACACAAGCTCTCAAACTCCCCAAAGCTCATAACTGCATCACAAACCACCATTGATGCACATTCTGACCAAGAACTTCAAACTTCCATTTCCCTCGTGCGTTTCTTGGACTTTTAGTTTCAAAAGCTTCCTCACATCAAATACAAACCAGCCATGTCCTTGCTTGCAGACTGTAACATCATCTTTATCAACTTCCAAGTTCAAAAATAGAGCATTGCAGTTGGACTTTGTTGTACCCCAAAATTTGCCCTCTAAATTTTCATACAAGATGTTATCCTAGGGTTTCTTGTACACTCAATTAGCTCGAGGGTCGATCAGACAAATTCTCTTCCTAAGACGACAAATCAATAATTAGGGTTTGGGATTTCTCAGGGATAATTGAGTCTTCAAAATTTCAAATATTCTTAAACACAATTCGCTGAAGTTTTGATAATTCTACAAGACTGAGGATTATTCTTAAAACATGTTTGGTAGATGATGAAATCCCGTTTGAATCAAGAATAACATGCGAACTCATTTTGATTACCAGTTTAGCTTTTGAACAAGAATTGAATATTAAGACTTTTTGATCATAAGCCTTTGAGGTTAAGTTAATCAAATGGAATTCTCAAACTTTCATTTTTGTTTTAAAGGTTTGATTAGAGTGCAAAGTGTTTTGTTTTATTGGATCATCTTTGGTGGTTGCTTGAAATACAAGTTACCTAGAATGAGGTTTCTTACTCAAAGCATACAAATAAAAATACAAGATTTAAAGATTGAAATTGGTACAATATCTTCACAAGTTTATTCAGAAGTATTGTATTCATTACATTACAAATTTGAATTTTACAGAAGAAATGTCTACCAATGCAATAAATTAAAAAATTTGTTTAAAAGAGAAATCCTAAGTCTTCATCCTCAGGCAATATCTCCAGCCTTTGCTTGCCATCCATGCTTCATGTTCATGAAAAGAGAAAATGAGAAGTTTGTTAGTAGTTCAAATATTCAGAAATGAACAAAACATACAAGGTAATCCTAAATTCATCATTGGGGTGGTTTCTGCTGAATCAGAAAAGAAGGGTTTGTATGCTAAGGCCTCATGCAATCTTTGCTTAATCATTGGCCTGAGAGTTTATGGTTTACAAATCACAAGGTGCAAACTTGGTTCACAAACAATGCAAGCAAACTGCAACAAACAGCAGGGCAAGCTGCATAACAGGCAGCAAGATAATAATGCAAGCAAACTACAACAAACAGTAGGGCAAGCTGTATAACAGGAAGCAAGATATCAAGGCAAGCAAACTGCAACAAACAACAGGGCACACTGCAAGCTGCCAGAACAAAACCTGTGCAGAATCTAAAGGCAACAAAATACCAGAAGTTCAGAAAAAGAAGGTTTTGTGTTCTATGGCCTTAAACAACTCCAGTTTTATCATAGGCTAAAATTACATTGCAAATCTCAAAAGAATTGGTTCACAATAGTGCAAACAGAGTTTCAAGCCCTACACAAGTACAAGCCCAACAGATTTCAGCCCAATATGATTTAAAACAACTCAAAAAGCCTCATACAATTTCAGTTTCATCATAGGCTAAAATTATATTGCAAATCTCAAAAGAATTGGTTCACAACAAACTAAAAGGTGCAAACCAGAATTCATCAAGCAACAGGTGCAGGTTTAATTCAGAAAAAACCAGTACAGCCAGCAACAGAAAATCAGGATCATACATCATTGGCTAGGGTAGTCTCTTGCAAATCTTAAAACTTAGTTCACAAAAGATAAAGAGGAAATCAGAAAATACCAAATCAACAAGCAAAAGCCTCATGTTGCTTCAAATCAGAAAATATCAAATCAACAAGCAAAAGTCTCATGTTGTTTCAAATCAGGAAATAGTCTCAACAAGAAAACCAGTATAATCAACAATCAAAGAGCCTCAAAATTTGTAAAGTCATGTCATAGGCCTAGGGTACTTTACCACAAATCTCAAAGCAAAGTTGTTTGGTTCATAGCAAAAGTCCACAAGTGACAAAATACAAAATCCATCAACAAATACAAGTTTAAAAAGAAGTAATACAGAAAATCACAAAGTCAGCATTTGACATATCAGTAAAGGAGAAAACTCAAAAGAGGGGGACCTAGCTGTACAAAATATCAAGCATTTAAGTCTTGGATCACAAGAGAAACCAAAGTCAGAAAATATACAACAAGTACAGAAAACTGCAAAAAAGCAAAGTCAGTATAGCAGGCAATGTACCAACTGCAAACAAGCAAAGTCAACCACCACAACCAGCATTATTTTATCACAGAAAATGGACGAACCAACCAATATAAAAGGCAACCATACTGTGCACATAAAAAAGGGTTTTTTTGGCAAGCAAGAAGAACATACAGAAAATATAAAATTCAAGCCACTATTTTCATCACAAGACTGTGATACGGTGGGAGAATTGACTTGGGATTTTGCGTTTGTGTTTGCAAATGTTTCGGTTTAGCAAGAGTCGCCATCGACTTTTTATTTTATCCTAAGGAAAGGTCAAAAAGCACAGGAAAGACCTTTGAGATGTTTTCTTGGGTTCGGGAAGTAGATTATAGAAAGGGAAGGTATTAGCACCCTTTCTATCCATGGCTATCCATGGGCTCTTAGTTACTTGCTTAGATCACTTGCTTTGCTTTTCAATTGTTTGAAATGGTGCTCTTCAATTGTTTGAAATGGTGCTTTGTGTGTGTGGTTTTGAAAGATGTTTTGAAAAGAGGCCATCGTCGTGGCAACCTTTGTAATGATTCTTGTTTGAATGTATAGAAAGGTGTTTTTGTCTTTTAAAGAGTTTTCAATGTTTGAAAGTAGGGTTTTAAAATTGTGTTGTGAAGTGTGTTTTGAAGATAGCAAGGATGTTTTGCAAGTTTTGATCAAGTAACTAAGAGTCGTCTACCCTATTTTACTCAAAGATCTTTCTTATGTTTTTTAACCCTTTTAACAGTGTTGTTTCACCATTGTATTTGGTGAACAACCTTGTGTTAGGATGTTAAATGGGACAGGCGCGGGTCATCGTATAGACCATGATAGCAATGGTGTCAAGTATTTTTGGAAATTTTCTTGAGGGACTTGATCATTTTTGTTTAGGCAACTCAGATAGCGTCATCGAGGGACTATGATCTTTTGTTTTGTTTTTGTTTTGCCAAAGTACTTGACATGCATATCATGGCCCATTTTTGAAGGCAACAAGTGGATTGTAACCCTAGGGGTGCAAGTGTGCATTGTGTTTGTTTTTCATGCATTTTTATCTTGGATTAGGTCAAGCTATTTGTTAATTTGATCATACAAACCCTAGGTCTAATCATGGCATAATTGAAAGCATTTAAAGGTGCGAGAATTTAAATTCTACACTATTACAACATGATATAGGGAGGGGGGTACAAATTTGAATTGGGGACTATTTTGCAAGAAATTGAATTCTAAATTATTACAACCAAATTGAATGTATAAGGCATAACAAATAAATGTGCAATATTTAAATAAATACAATAAATAAATATCAAATAAAATGTATTATGCAAAAAGTTTTTTATGTATGTAAAAATTATTTTTAATGTGAGAAGTAAATAAATAAAAAGTCAATTTCAATTATTTTTGTTTTTTAGGGCAAAAACCCTAATTTCTTAAATAAATAGTATTATTTATTATTTATATATAATAAGGTATCAATTTGTACAAAAAATAAAAGTATATATAAAAAAAAGTATTTTTAGTATAAAATATTAATAAAAATAAAAATGTATTATTTTTGTGTTTTTTGTTCTAATTACTTAATAAAATATAGTATATATGTATATAAATATATATTAAATATATTAAGTGTATAAAAAATAAAATAAATTTTTTACAAAAAATGTTTATATTTCAAGAAAATATTTTCAAATGTGTATAAAATAATAAATGAAAATAAACATATTTTTTTACATTATTTTTAAATTTAACCAAAATAAATATAAAGTATTTAATGTATTAATACTAGGAATAATTAAAATAAATACCAAATAAATATAAAAATTTATGAAAATATTTTTTAAGTATTTTTTATATTTGAAAATAAAATATCAAGGTCAGAAATAAAATAAAAATGCAAAAATGATAAATATACAGGAAATGTGTCAGGGGGTGTAAAAAGAAAAGTGAGGGGTGTCAAAAGCAAGCCTGTCCAGGCCCAGCCCAAAACCAACTTCATCTTCTTCCTCTAGACAGAAACGCGCGCGTCTCATGTACAAAATGTTATCTCCTGATTCTGTGCTTTTTTGACAAAACTCATAACATGAAACTTGTAGAGCATCAAACAACGAATCTAACCATATAAAAAATTTAAGCTAACTCTCAAAGACCAGAGAGAATTTCTCTGGCCCTAATTTCTAACCTAGTTTTTTCAGAAAGTTCATGGATGAAATTCTCCTAGCACGATTAATATAAATGAAAACTAAGCACATGTATGGTTTCAGGGCTATGAATACAACATCTTTCATTCACAAACCTAAGTCTAACTATTCCTAAATAGAGAGATAGAAGTCCATGAAATACCTGTTTCAGTTGAGTTCGAGCTGGACAATGCAGCAACTTCCAAGGGTATTTGAGGTTCTTTTGAGCTTGCCTGATGTCCACTGAAGCTCTCCCAATGCTTAGTTTGTTTTGAAGTAGCCTGAATCGTGCTACAAAACTCAACCTGCAAAGCTTCTAAACAAAAATGGCAATGTGTGTTAATGGTGTTACAGCTGGAAATGGAGGTCTGGAATAGTTCAAGTGAGTTGAATGGAAGGTATTGGAACAAGTTTGAGGCAAAACGCACGAGGCAAAGTGGAGATGGAGGTGATTCTGCAGGGCTTGCACTGTTTTGCAGAAAAATGGTGATTTTTAGTACAAGGAGGTTTAAGGGGTCAAGGGCTCATGCTCCTGACTTGTGAGGATATGCAAAACTTCTTTGACAACTTTGTTTTAGTTGGTTTTATCAGATATGAGAGATACAAGCTTTTGGCCCTTTGACTTGTTTTGAAAGCATAGTTGGAAGTGAAGTGAGATAGGCCTGTACAGGCTATCTCTAAGCATGCACCAACTTCTTGTACTATGCCTGATATTGTGGAGCTTGTTTGCTGCAAAGGAATAAAGTCCAAGGCTCAAGAAAAAGCAATTTGACATAAAGTGCCCTTTATGAAAATGGAAGTGTGGCCTTTATGCTCAAAATGGCAATGTTCATTGTACAAAGCTCTCTTGATCAGAACAATACCAATATCCAATGTATTTGCATTCAATTTTGGAGTGTAAATTGGTTTAGAGGCCTGTAATCATGTACTAAGCTAGTTTGGTCAGATTTGCAACTTGGTATGAACATGTATTGGCCATGGTTTCAAAGTGAGTTTTTGCCAACTTCAAGCATTCGATTCTCCCTAACCACAAAGGTGTTTGAGGAGTTCTTGGACAATTTGGAAAGCTTGTAACATGTACTATAATCCATCTTTGAAATTTAACTTAAGAATCCAAGTGTAACTATGTGAAAAATGGCCAAGAAGATGGGTCAAAATCCTGCCTAAACTAGGGCAAAATTTCTCTAAGTTAAAAGTTTTAGGTACCCTTGTTCCAAAAATCATAACTTGAGATACAAGCTTCTTTTTAGAAAACTTTGTGAATAAAAGTTGTATACTTTGTGATGGACTACAACTTTCATGTTGCAAGTTTTGTTTGAATCCATTTTCATCTTGGTGAAAAAATGGGACAAAGTTAGGAAAAAATAAGAAAATTTTATAACTTAGAAAATAAGTTATGAAAATTTTCCATTTTAAATCCTAATTTGCATTTTTGGGTTTCTGGTTGAACAAGTTTCATAATTTTACATGTCTTGATTAAAAATTACCCTTGGCACTTGATTTTGACCAAAAAGTCAAAGTTTGACTTTTCAGTATACAGTTAAATTTTGATCAGTTGACTGAAAAATTCATCTGTCAATCTTATGCATTTGAGATCTTTTGAACTTGTTCAATGGGTCAAGACAATGTCATTGAGTCCTTGAGTCCATGGTTGAGCTTGATTTGCCACTGGCTAGGTCAAACAGTCAAAAATTGCCTTTGTACAGTCAAAACCCTAAAATGACCATTTTGCCCTCTTGGTGATCTGATCAAATTTCTTGTGGAATTGTGATCCAAACTTGATAAAATGGTTCATATGAGTTTATGATGTTGATGTGGGTCTAATTTCATGAGGTTTGACTGTCAATTGGCCACAGTTGACTTTTTCCCCAATATAGTTGATTTCTAGGTCAACTGTCCAATTGACTGGGAAAAAATTTGAATCAAGGCTTGAAACTTGGTATGGACAAACTTGTGAGTCCAATATGAAGTATGAAAGTCACTTTGGGCATTGTAGGTCAAAACATCACAGTGCAAACTCAAACCCTAATTTAGGTCAACAGTGCAAGGAGGTGTCTTGAGCAGAGCAAACCCTAGCTTGATCTTGAATTCCAAGAGTCTTGTGATGAGAAATGTTGATGAAATGAGAGGGAAAATTTTGGGGTACAACAAAGACCATCAAAGATCACAGTCAACAAGCCACAGGATACCCAAATACAGCAACAAAATTAATTTCTCAAACTGTTCTCAATTTCTTTTCATAGAAATATACAAAACTCTTACAAAACATATAGTTTAGGTTCAATTAAAAGTCAAAGGGATAGAAAAACTTGTAACAGAAGTAAACACAAAGCCATCATTCATTTACCTCAAGAAAGAATCAGCAATAGCATCATTTTCCTTTTACAGAAAAAAACATACAGAGATTCCAAACCCCAAAGTGTCAAAACCCTCAAAAATCATTATATAGTTCATACAAACAACACAAACTGTCAAAACCCTCAAAATCATTTCAAGTTCTTTTTCTATAAAATATACAAAGCCAGATTCGCAACAAACAGAGCCAAAACCTTCAGAAAAATCATTTATAAAAAACATACGAATTACTCAGAAACAAAAAACAACCAAACCATTTCCCATTTTCTACTCATCATCAGAAATATAGAAATATACAGAATCATAGCAACACAATAATGCCTTAAACCATCAAGCCCTCAAAAATCATTCTTTCAAATTCATCATCATCAAAGATAGAAGCACAGTACCGCATGCAAGACACAAACCCTAACAAATTTTTTTATCATCATTTTCAAAAAAAACTAACCCCTCAGAACTAGCAAAGAGATAAGAAAGGAAAGATCTCACCAAATCATGTAGAAGATGCAAATAGGAACCCCTAGGGTTCCGGTCGTCCCCTTTTAGATCTAGGCCAAATCTCATGTTTTCTGCAAAATCAAACGCTAAATTAGTAACCAGGAAGAAGAGAGGAAGAGATTGATGTAAAGAAGTTGAGGTTTTGAACCCATCCACCGCCGTCACCGTCACAAGGCAATTTCCGGCACGGCCTCTTTTTCTTCTCCGGTGGAGGAAGTTCAGTGAATGAGTGAGAGAATTAGAAGTGAGAGAGAGAAACAAAACAACCAAATGAACCACATCCCTCGAACCTGGTTGTTTTGTTTAAAACAACCAGACCTTCTAACATCAGGCCCAAGACAAAAAACACTGAGCCCAACCCCCCTTAGTTTCGCTACACCCCCATCCTCTTCATAAAAATCTGATTTTTTGGCCACGAGTTTTGTGGGCTGAAAGCCCAACAGTTTTTTTTTATTATTTCTTTCTCCAAACACCTTTTTTAATGGTTAACCCCCCTTACTTATTTTATATATTTTATTTTTCTTTACTTTTTTTAATTACTATTATTAATATTATAACAATATTTATTTTTATAAATAAAAATCTCAAAAATATTATTTATGCATATATATATTAAATATATTCATGTTTGTTTAATAGACTAAAATATTTTCTTGTTAAAATTCTTTTTTTTAAATTAATTAAATAATTAGATTAGGTTTGTGATTATTATTTATTTAGAAATTTGTTTCTTTAAACTAGTTTCTTTTGCTAACTTAATTCTAATATTCTTTTTTAATTAATTATTTCTTTTTCTTCTAAGTTAATTAAAGTCAAAACAAAATCCATGGCCTTGTTCGTTCATACTTGTACATTATATTCATTTCACTTCTTATACATTATATTTATATTTGTTTCTTTGTACATTTGATAAATTTGATATGGTTGTAATAGATAATTAGGGTTTTTACTTTCTTGCAAATCCCCATTCACAAATTGTATACCCCCTCCCACAAAGTGTTGTAATAGCGTAGTAATCTTTAAATTTCGCAATTTATCGCTTTTACATAACATGTTAGTAATTAGGATTTGTATGGCAAGATAAAACCAATCAAATAGAAAATCCTAATTCAAGACAAAATCAAGCATGAAAATGACACACTTTCACACAAGCACCCTTAGGGTTACTCCACTTGGTTGCCTTATACAAAAAGGACCTTATTACGCATGTAAGGTATCTTAGCAAAATAAACAAAAACAAGATCATAGTCCCTCGATGACGCTATTCAAAGTTGCCTTACAAAATGATCTTAGTCCCTCAAAAATGCTAAGGTACCTCGCAACATTACTAATCATGGTTATACGATGACCCACGCTCATCCCGTTTACATCCAAAGATAGGGTGGCTTACCAAATCAATGATAAGACAACAATATCAAAGGAAAAGAAAATGAACAAGAAACATATTTGAGTAGGTAGATTACTTTTAGTTACTTGCTCCATTTAAAACAAATATCCTTGCTATTTTCAAAACAAACACACACATTTCCAAACATCTTACAAACATTGAAAAACATTTTCAAAAAGATCAACATCTTTGTATACATTCTTACGAACGAGAATCATTACAAAGATTGCCTAAAACAATAGCCTTTTTAGCAAAATACTTTCAAAACCACACAAAACACAATTTTAAACAAAAGCAAGTGATCTAGAAAAGTAACTAAGAGCCCATGGAAAACCATGGATGAAAAGGGTGTTAATACCTTCCCTTTTCATAATCTACCCCAGGAACTCAAGAAACAATCTCAAAGGTCTTTCCTGTGCTTTTTCACCTTTCCTTTTGGATAAAAGAAAAGTTAGTGGCGACTCTTGCTAACCGCAACATTTGCGATAAAACGCAAAACAATCAAGTCAGTTCTCCCACCGTATCACAGAACTGGCGACTCTGCTGGGGAGAATTCTAAAAGTGGGGTTACCTTAGGGATAGATCACATTTACTTGCTTACATTGTTTGATTTGTATGCTTTACATTATGGTTCTTTATTTGGGTTGGAATCCTCTACCCGGATTTGGGATACATTATAGGTAAGTAGAAATACGTTGTGGAAACTGTGCGGGGTATACCGACATGGTCTAAGCAATAGCTACGTTAGTGCGACATATTTGTGGGTACCGGTAGCCTTTAAGTTAATCAAAGAGAATACGAGGCCGCTGAGTGATGTCATGAGGCACTAATGAACTTCTAGAACCTTTACTTGACCAACTTGGCCTTTAGGATGTAGTGAGATGACCAGCTTTGGTGCAGTCCGAAGTTGGTAGATACTCGATACTACACTCATTGAGGTTTGGTTTCTTGGGATATTTCGGTCGCCATTAAAGAGGCTTGAGCTGAAACAATGACCAAGGAAACAATCCAGTGATATTGAGCTCCTTAGAACCCGATTACTATTACTAGGACAAGTTTAAGCCAACTAACTTCAAGAGGGTACTTACCTATAAAACTCCATGCAAGCCTAAATTAAGAACTTGTTTGATTTGCTTGAATATGCATACTTGTACATAATATCATGGACATCATGAACATCACATACATCCACTAACCATTTCAAGGATTTTTGAGATTCATCTTTGTTCTTGTTTTGTAGGATATGGATTCACTTCGCAGGAAAACTATTCAAGTCAACCTTGTAAGAATTCCTCCACAACTTAAGGAGCTAGCTTCAAGGATCCCTGAGAACTCTCCATTCACCGAGATACATGGTCGTCTGCTCAACTTGGTCACCTCCAACACGGATGAGGATATGATGAAGGTGCTCTTTCAGTTCTTTGATCCTTTGCACCAGTGATTCACATTTCCCGACTATCAACTTGTGCCTACTCTGAAATAATTCTCCCAACTCATGAGGATTCCCATTCTCAATCAACTAACTTTCAACGGTACGGAAAGAGATCCAAAGCCAGAAGAGATTTCTCAAGCTCTACACTTGCACTCATCTGATGTCACAACTCATTAGGAAACTAGGAGTGGTGTCAAAGGCTTCTTAGCAAAGTTCCTGTTTGAGAAAGCCCAAAGCTGTTGGAATTCCCTAGACTTGAAAGCCTTTGAGGAAATTGTGGCTCTCCTAATCTATGGGATGGTTTTGTTTCCAAACCCTGATCAACTCATAAATGTGAACACCGTCAAAATCTTCATGTCACGCAACCCGGTGCCTACATTGCTAGGGGATATCCTACACTCTTTCCACACTTGCACAATGAGAAAAAGAGGTGTCCTTATGTGTTGCACTCCTCTCTTGGAAAGATGTTTTATTTCTCATCTTCCCCAATCAGTCTTAAAGAATGAGCAAGGTTCAAGGTGGTCACAAAGGTTAATGACGCTCAAACATTCAGACATTCATTGGTGCTCCCGATCCAAAGAGAATGTTATCATTGTTGACCGTTATGGAGAATTCCCTAATGTCCCTCTACTTGGCATTAGGGGAGGCATCACCTACAACCCATGTTTAGCCTTAAGACAGTTTGGTTACGCCCGAAGGGATGGCCCGCACGAGATGCTGATTCAAGGTTTAGTATTCGACTACGACAACGACGATCAAGGTCTTCGCCCGAGATTTATCCGAGCTTGGAGGATGCTAAACAAGGTGGATATCAAGACTTTGGGACACAAGAATTCCATCCCTCTTGAGCCTTACCTCAAATGGGTACGAACTCGTGCTCAGAGTCTTATGATGCCTTACCCCTCCATTCTCCCGGTAATCATTGAGCCTGTCAAGGAGGGAGATGTTCCATACACTATCCTACATTCTGACATGCCCACATCTCTTGAAGACCTACAAAGGGATTGGATACAACTCAAAGGAGAGCGAGATACTTTTGAAGCCCAATTCTATGCAAGCGAGAAGAAGGTTTTGGAACTCACTAGGCTACTTCATGAGGAGCGGACTCTAAATGCCTACATTGCACCAAAGAGTATGCGCACTACTTTTTTATCTTAAAGTTTTTATTATTTTGTCCAAGGGGAATTAATGTACTCAAACTTTATCTTATTAATATAATGTGTGTTTATTTTTGTCTAAAACAAACTTGAATCTTCGAAATCCTTGAAAATATTGCATATGCACATATCATTAATCATAACACAAACAGGTATTTTGCAACAAGTTTCCTCATCTCTCTACTATTTATTTCAGTAAGATGGATCTCGAACAAACAGTGAAAGATCTCCAAGCTCAGAACACGCAGTTTCAATAGTTGCTCATGACCCTAGCCAAAGGGCAAGAAGAATTGAAGACTCTGCTAGCTGAAGAGAGGAAAAAGAAAACAAAGAAGGTAACTGGAGTCTTAAACATGGGGAGAAGATTTCAGGGACAGACAAGAAGGACTTTGAACTTTTCAACAACATCCGGTGAAGGAGAAGGGAAAGGCAAGGAAACAATTGTCCCGTCAGAATTGGAAGAAGAGGGGGAAGAAGAATAAGACTACTCTGAGGAACAGTATCCTCCAGCTGATGACAAGTACAGACATATCGAAGAGTGTTTGAGCGTGATGGAAATACAAAAGGTGCCAGGCTTAGACTTTGAAGAATTGGGACTAGTGTCAGGGATTATGATTCCTCTGAAATTCAAAGTGCCTACGTTTGAAAAATATGATTGAGTGTCATGCCCTAAAATGAATCTCCGATCATATGTAAAAAAATCCAACCCCACACCGCTGATGAAGACTTGTGGGTGCATTTTTTCCAAGATAGTCTGTCCGGAACACAACTCGACTGGTTTTACCAACTAGAAAGAGCCAACGTCCACAATTGGGAAGATCTTGCCGCAGCTTTCTACAAGCAATATCAATACAATGCCGATTTGGCGCCTACCCGTACTCAACTCCAAAGTATGGCCATGGCTTCTAATGAAGGTTTCAAGGATTACACACACAAATGGAGAGATTTGGATGGAAGAGTTCAACCTCCTCTGTCTGAAAGGGAATTGGTAGACATGTTCTTAGGCACCTTATCTAGTCCTTTTTTCAACCATCTCATTGGAAGTTCGTCTGCAGGCTTTACTGAACTAGTATTGACCGGAGAGAGAGTGGAAGTTGGCATAAAAAGTGGAAAAATTCATAAGGATTCATCTTCTTCTACAGCTATGAGGAAGCCTTTTATCGGGAAGAAAGAGGTAGCTGTTGTATATCCACAAAGAAACCAAGAGAGGGCCGAACGTCGACCAATGGTGGGGGCTGTTATGATTCCAAAGGCTACGTCTGAGCAACAAAGAAGTAATCAACCAAGGGTGGAAAGGCCAGTTAGGCAATTCACCAGAATTAACATGACTCTGTCTCAAGTATTACCGCATCTTCTGAGATCCAACTTGGCAACCTTGAAAGAAGCTCCGAAAAACCCCAATACAACATCCCCTCATTATCACCCCAATGCCCATTGCGCATATCACTCTGAAAGCCCTAGCCATGATACCAATAACTGTTGGGCCTTGAAGAACAAAATACAAGACCTCATTGAAGCAAAATAAATTGAGTTTGATGCGCCCGAGAAGCCAAATGTCATTTATGCTCCCATGCCTAGACATGGTCATAACACCAATGCTATTGAAGAAGATTTGTTTGTTACCACAGTTGATGAACTCATGACTCCACTTCCGACCATTAAGATAAACTTGTTGAAAGCCAGTGTATTCCCGGGCTGTAATGAAGTTTGCCATCTCTTCTTATCCTCACCAACTGATTGCCCTTTGTTGAAAGTAGGCATTCAGTGCCTGATAGATAACAAAGAAATTTTGTTTGAAAGAACTCCTGTTTCACCTATTCCTGATGAAGATGTTTCTATCATTACCATTTCTGCAAATTCTTCTAGGGTCTCCGCCAAAAGACCCGTTAGAATTACATTGGTTCTGAAAGCAACTCCTTTAATAATCAATATGCCTGGGCCAGTCCCATATGAATCTGACAAAACTGTGTCATGGAATTACGGAGGGGATATTTACTACCATGGCATCAAACAAGACTGGTCGGCCGCCAAAGAGATAAACTCCGAAGAAGAAGATTCCGACATCAGCAATATTGCCGGAACTAGCAAAATTACCCGAAGCGGTAGGATCTTTTCTCCAGAAATTGCTCCCCTAAAGGCAATTTCTGGACCCGTGGTTGTTCCAAAGGTTACTTTCGTACCCATAATCATCTATGCAAGTTCTCCTATTGACAAAGATGTTACAACCCCTGATATTATTCCTACCAACGCTCCTGCTGCTGAAACTCGAGGGAAAAGTATTTTGGTCCAGCCTGTCCGGACGAAGACCCAGCCATTGACTATCCCCGAAACTTCCAAGAAAGAAATGGAGGAGATCCTAAAAATTATAAAGAGGAGCGACTACAATATAGTTGAACAATTGGGGAAAACTCCCTCCAAAATCTCCATGTTGGCATTACTACAGTGTTCCGAGGCACATGCGAAAGCCTTGGTGAAGTTCCTAAAAACAGCCCATGTGCCTCAAGAGACGTCTTCTGATCAATTCCACCATATCACAAACTTCTTCAGACTATTCCAGCCACTCTCAGTTCAAGTCAGCTATTGCATTAGCTTCTTAGAGGTTCAAGGAAGCTAACCTGATCATCACCATCACATGAAACAAGCTCAAACTCATTTCACGATTTCTATTTTTAAGGTATTTTTCTTGAACTTCTATCTCATTATTTAGACATTGATAGGCTTGCATTTGTGAAGATAAAATGTAGACATCATTGCCCTGAAACTATACATGTCTATAGATTTCATTTATGTTGCTTGAGTAGGGAGAATTTTAAGTTTGAACCTCTGAAAATATTTAGGCCAGAATTTGATACTGTTAGAAATTCATGCTCATCTTTGAGAATTAGATTAAGTTATTTATATATTCAAAATCGTGAAGAAATTTCTAACAAGTTTGATGTTGGAAGTTTTGTGAATGGATGAGAAATGAATAAGTTACAGATCATTTGGCTGGAGGTTGAAGATGAAGTACAGTCAGGGCAAGACTTGTATCATATATTTGTTGTTTTGTTTAAGTTAACGGATGTATCACCATCCTAGTGGTTAAAGCACGCGTCTGTCACCTTAGGGACCTGGGTTCGAGCCCAGTGGTACCCTTTTGCTTATTTTTTTTATGTTTTTACCATTTTTTTTTGTTTGAACAGGCGTTGGGCCTCCCCCCTTTGGGCCTTGTTTGTTTGCTAATTCCTGACCCCCTGATTATGTTTACACCCCTGTCCCTTTTTATTATTTCTTTTTCTTTTTATTTATTTTATTTTCTTTTTCATATTAATTATATTAATTATATTATTTTTATTATTATTATCATTTATATTTTTATTAATAAAAAGCCAAAAAATATTATTATTATTATTTTTACATTTTTATTTAGTTTTCTTAGTAAAAAACAAAAAGACTAAAAAATATTTTCTTAATAAATTTAACCCATTTTTAAATTAATATTTAGACTTAGGATAATTATTATATTATTTTCTCCTCTTAATTAATTAGTTTAGAACTTGGGTCTATTTTAATTGATTAACTTTCATTTTTTCCTTAATTTAAAAACTTTTTTTCATAAAAAATCCTAAAAAATACTTTTTTTTAATTTAAATGCTTTCTTAATTAGCTTTATTTAATTTTTTTAACTAATCTTTTTTAATTATGTTTAGATTAAAACCCTTTCATAAAAATCCAAACAAAAATCATGTTTCTTTTCCATTTGCATTTGTACATTATTATTTATTCAATTCTTGTACATTTATTCAATATGGTTGTAATAGTTAATTAGATTTACTTTTCTTGCAAAATCCCCCATTTGTAAATTTGTATACCCCCTCCCCTAATGATGTAATAGCTTAGTATTTTTATTTTCCGCAATTTATCGCTTTATATAAATGCTAGTAAATTAGGGTTTGTATGGAAAGATTAAAATCAATAAGTTAGCAAACCCTAATCCAAGATAAACAAGCATGTAAATCCAACACATTTGCACACTTGCACCCTTAGGGTAATTCCACTTTGTTGCCTTACAAAATTACCATGTTATGCATGTGGGGTATCTTAATAAAAAGCAATCAAATACAATATCATAGTCCCTCGATGACGCTATCAAATGTTGCCTTTAAAAATGATCTTAGTCCCTTAAAGAGAATTGCTAAGATATTTCACAACATTGCTATCATAGCTATACGATGGCCCACGTCCATCCCTTTACATCCAAAGATAAGGCTTCTTACCAAATCAATAGTAAGATAGCAATATCAAAGGAAAGGAAGAAATGAATAAATACTTTTGAGTAGGTAGATTTTTCCTAGTTGCTTGCTTAATTTCAAATCAAACACTCTTGCTTATTTTCAAAACAAACACAAACACCTTCAAAAACACTTTCAAAACATCTTCCAAACTTGAAACATTTTCAAAAGCTCAATACTTTGTATACGTTCTTACGAATGAGAACTATTATAAAGTTTTCCTAAATGATGGCGCCTTTTCAAAATACTTTCAAAAACCACACAAAGCACATTTTCAAACAAAAGCAAGTGATCTAGCAAGCAACTAAGAGCCCATAGATAACTATGGATGAAAAGGGTGCTAACACCTTCCCTTTTCATAATCTACCCCCCGAACTCAAGAAACAATCTCAAAGGTCTTTCCTGTTCTTTTCAGCCTTTCCTTTTGGATAAAAGAAAAGTTGGTGGCGAATCTTGCTAACCGCAACATTTACGATAAAAGGCAAAACACCCAAGTCAGTTATCCCACCGTATCACACCATCCAAGTTGCTTGACATGCACAAAGAGAAGCAACTATGTATTCTAGTTCGCATGATGATAATGCCACTAATGGTTCCTTTCTTAAACTCCAAGCAACTGGTGCACCACCTAACATAAACACATATCCTACTGTTGATTTTCGATCTTCGGCATCACTACACCAACTCAAATAGGTGTATCCCACTAACTTGCATTCTTTTCCTTTATCAGTTGAAGGAAACAAAATGCCATAGTTGAGAGTTCCTTTGAGATGCCTTAGTATCCTCTTCACCGCTGCTAGAAGTGATACCTTTGTGTTCTGCATGAATCTACTTACCATACTTACACTATATGCTAAGTCAGGCCTTGTATGACAAATTTATCTCAATGGCCCAATAAGTCTCCTGTATTGGGTTGGGTCGACATCATCTTCATTTGCATCTTTTGACAGTTACAGTCTACAGGTGTCGAAATTGAGTTGCATTCTTTCATCTTAAATCTCTTGAGAATTTTTCCTGCATATCTTCTTTGATGCATCATCAAACCTCTACTTCTCTTGTAGAATTCAATGCCAAGGAAATATGAAATCTCACCCAGAGAAGACATTTCAAATTCCTTCCTGAGATCACCTTTGGAGTCTTCGATCTCACTTTTGCAGCTACTTGTTATCAATAAATCATCGACATAGAGACATAGTATAAGCAATTTCACTATTGCTTCTTCTTACATATACTCCATGTTCAGTTGTGCACTTCACAAATTTCTTCTCCCTTAAGAAACTATCAATTTTATTATTCCAAGCTCTTGGAGCTTGTTTCAATCCATACAGGGCTTTATGCAACTTGTACACCTTTCTCTCTTCGTCATGTTTCACAAACCCAACTGGTTGTTTAACATAAACTTCTTCATCTAAGGGTCCATTCAGGAATGCACACTTCGCGTCCATCTGACATATGTGTCATCTGTTTATTTCTGCTAGACCAACAATCAACCTGATTGTTTTGATCCTAGTAACAGGTGCAAAAACTTCATCGAAGTTTATTCCTTCTTTCTGTAGAAATCCTTTCGTCACAAGCCTTGCTTTATGTCGAGTTACTTCCTCTTTGGGATTAATTTTCACTTTGTATACCCACTTGACATCAATCACCTTCTTGCCTTGAGGCAATTCGACAAGTGACCAAGTGTTGTTGTCTTTGATAGACTTCACTTCTTCGTTCATTACTTTCACCCACTTCAAATCCTTCAATGTTTCATCTGTATTAATAGGTTTGACATCTGCATAGAAAGCATAATGTACCAACTCACCTTCATTATATATCACATCATCTGGTGTAATCACACAATCTTGAAATCTTGTAGGCATGTGTCTTGTTCTTTGAGGTCTGCTTGTACTTGGTTGATCTATAATTGTTGGTTTCTCTTGTCGAACTTCTCTTTCGAATTGAGTTTCTGGTTCTTCAAGTAGGATTCCTACTGAATCTTTCTTGACATTTTCATTCCAATCCCATTCTTTAAGCTCGTCTATGATCACGTACCTGTTGATCAAAATCTGCTTGTTCACAGGGTCGAACAACTTGTAACCTCCTGTCGAATGATATCCAACTAGAATCATTTGACTCGACTTGTCATCAAGTTTTCTTCTCAACTGATATAGCACTTATCTATGTGCAATAGATCCAAATACCTTCAGATGACTCAAGCTAGGCTTCACACCAGACCAACATTCTTCTGGAGTAATTCCTTCTAGCTTCTTCATAGGACATCTATTCAAAATGTATGTTGCAGTCGACACAGCTTCACCCCAAAATTCTTTAGGTAAATTCTTGTCTTTCGACATACTTCTCACCATATTCATGATGGTTCAATTCTTCCTTTATGCAGTTCCATTATGCTGTGGAGTATATGGTGGCACCACCTCATGCATAATCCCTTCCTTTTCACATAACATGTCGAAGTCTTTCGACACATACTCTCCACCACCATCAGTTCTCAAAACTTTGAGTTTTTGACCACTTTGTCTTTCGACCATAGACTTAAACTTGGAAAATACCTCGATCACTTCACTTTTCTTCTTGATTAGGTAAGTCCACAACTTTCGACTGAAATCATCTATGAATGTGACAAAGTATTTGTTACCTCCCATCGAATCCACTTGGATTGGTCCACATACATCATAGTATATGACTTCAAGAATAACCTTTGACTTGCTTCCTGCATCCTTGCAGAAGTTATTCTTGTGCTGTTTCGCGTGCACACATTCCTCACATACCTCGTTTGGAATGTCGATTTCTAGAAATCCTGAAACCATATTTATTCTCTTCAAATCTCTGATGTCTCTGAAGTTGAGATGGCCTGGTCGATAATGCCATATCCATTCATCTCTGCTAGCTGTAGTCAAAAGGCACTTGTGCTCCATCACATTTAGCTCGATCTTGAAGGCTCTATTCTGAGACATAGGAGCCTTCAAGATTAATCTTCCATTTGCATCGAAGAATCTCATCATCTTATCTTCGATCGACACTTTATAATTCTTTTCGACCAACTGTCCTATACTGAGCAAATTTCTCTTCATACCTGGTATGTACAACAAATTGGAAATTACTGACCTCTTTCTATCTTTCATCATAATCATAACATCACCAATACCTTCAGCTGCTAGGGTATTGTCATTTGTGAATTTTACCATATTTTTCATTGAGGGCTTTATGTTGACAAACCATTCTTTCCTTCCAGACATATGTGATGAGCATCCTAAATCCAAGTACCATTGGTCCTTGAATCTATCTTCATCTCTTATTGTGACCATCAATATCATATCTTCTTCTTCATGTTTTGCAAGCTTTGCATCACTTTCTTGAATCTTTCGCTTTTCTGGAAAATCACTCGAATAGTGACCATACTTCTGACAATCATAACATTGAATCTGACTCTTGTCAGGTTTTCGACCACCACCTCTTCCTCTATTTGCAACACCATCTCTTTGGTTGCTTTGTTATGGTCTTCTCTAATTCGACATGTTTCCTTCGTTCTGGTTTCCTCTACCAGTCGATTTATTGTAGCCGCCTCTACCTCTGCCGAACCACTTTCCTTTGCCTTTGGTTTCTTTTGTTGAATGTGACTGCAAAGCCACATCACTCTTCGACTTACCTGCAGCTCTTTCAGTCATTCCTTGTTCATGAGATTCATGCGTCCCTTGAAGCTCTTCCTTTGTCAATTTCGACAAGTATTTCACCTCTTCTAAAGTCACCATCACGCGGTCAAACTTAGGAGCCAAAGTTCTGAAGATCTTTGAAGCAACAACTCTTGTTGTTAATGTTTCTCCATATACCTTGATTTGATTCACTAGTTTTGTAATCCTAGTGAAGAAACAAGATATGCTCTCACTATCTTCCATCTGAAGAAATTCATACATTCTCTTGTGAGTTTGTAACCTCACTTCTTTCACCTTTTCTGCACCACCAAAAGATTTCTCAAGAACCTCCCAAGCTTCTTTTGCAGATTCTGAATCACTCACTTTTTCAAAATTTCCGGGACTCAGACATTGATGAATTATAAAGAGTGCTTTATAACTCAGTTTCTCAGATTCTATGTGTTTCTTCTTTTCTTCTTCTGAAGCTTTTTCTCCAAGCGCTTCCAATCCATCCTTTACAAGATCCCAAAGACCTTGACACCTGAATAAAACTTTCATTTGTTTGCGCCAATTCTCATAGTTGTCTACTTTCAGAATTGCTAGAGTTGCTGGATAATTTGTATTCCCATAACTCGCCATCGTGAATTCTTCTTCTTCCTCAATCGTTCTTGATCGATACTTCCCTTGATTCGATTAACCAATCTATGATACCAGATGTTGGAAATTCACCAAATATCTATGATGAATTTCTATCAATCTTGATGAACAATATTGATATCACCACACAATGACAATGAATTATGAGAAAAGAAAAGAAAGAAGACAATTATTTTCTGCAGAGTTTCTCTCTGCCCACAAACTATGGAAAACTTTATTAATCACTTGCAACTATAAACTCTGTGATTACAATGAATTGACTTTTTTTAAAAATTAGGGGTTATTCCCTCTATTTATAGATTTAGGTCAGCTTGCTCCCTAAGCCAAAACCCAAAACTATAAAAGCCCAAAATACCTATTTTGGTACTAGATAAAATCTATCTATATTTTATCTAAATCAAATTTATCTAAATCTGAAACCAATCAAATATGTGTGTAGTTTGCTTCGATCCACAAGCTCTTCAACTAGGAAACCTTCCTTTGACACAAGCACTATTTCGACACAATCGAATTACAATTTAACAGTAGGAAGTAGAGACGATAAATTAGGATTAACATATTTCCCTGTATGTTGGTGATTGAAAGTAGGGGATTAAATCTAAAACTCCCTAATAGCAAGGTGAAAAAGGTTGCAGCTATTAACAAAAATTGTCATCGTGACCCTGTGGTAATCAAACATAAGAATGGTCATAGGTATTTCCTTTGGACAAAATAAATCAATTCTGGGAAGACGGTTGCCAAAAATGTTTTAGTAAGTACCGTTAAAATCATATTGATTGTATAAGTCACATACATTTTTGTTATTCCATTGTATTTTTATAATGTAAGATGTTTTTGATATGCAATAAATTCCCCAAGAAGTTATAAAGAGCTACCTACAAGTGGGTCATAAACATGTCTAGCTTTGAGATTCCGATAAGAAAAATATATAAGGTTCAATTGCATTATGCTAAACGAAAGTAATGTGTGGAGAGGTCAATTGGAAATGGGTGCTATGAGTATGCAAAGGACAGAAGGCTTGAAAAAGGGGATAAGCTGGATTTTTGCATTCATGATCATCCATGCAAGAGGCTTGACCCTATTGTGCAAAGGGTTATTGTAACAGTTATGAATTAATCATCCCTTGGTTAAGAAAGATATAAGTTTGGTAATGAGAGGAATGCAGTGGTAATTGGATGGCGTCGTATTGTTTTTTTGTGTTTGTTTTGTGTTTAAGTATTGATGTTGTAAATTAGTAAAGAGCATTATATATGCTCAAACATGTTTTGTTGCAACACCGTTGATTAAAAATATATGTTATGAGCATTATCTGAAAATATGCAATATTAATTCATATTTAATATTGAGGTACAAAACAAAGTTTATAAACTAAAAAATATTGATGATGGAAGTCAATTTGTTTTATTAAGACTTTTATATGTTGGATAAGCATAAGTCATGATAAAATGGGCCTCAGGCCCAATATATTAAGTTGATGGGCATAATAGAAGTAAGATACCTTTTTTATATAAATATGATATATTGAAGAGAGAAGGTTGATAGCAAACATTAGAGTTTGTTAAAAGTTCTTAGCAGGGGAAAAAGTTGTGATTTTCAAGGTCAGCGCCTTTTTTATTCCATCAAGCTATGTATAGCAGCAATCCTATCAGCCTCATTGAAAGGTATAATACTTTATTCCTTGAACTGTATGTTTTTGTTATAGTCAATGGTTTTGTAGTTATAATGATATGCTTCATTTCTATATGTATATTATTTTTAGATCCATTGAGGATTTGCATGCAAAAACCATTTGGAGAAGAATGAGGATAGAAAAAGTAATTTGTCGGGACATGGAAGAGGCACTGTTAGCTAAGGAAGAATTTAAGAACACCAATAAAGGAATACTTGGAAGCCATTTTCATGTTTCTCATAAAGATAAAGAAAAAGAAGATGGTGCATTGGTTATTAATGCTTCAAATACCGATTATAATAACAATATATACCGTGTTGCAAATGGTGTAAAAGCTGAAGAAAAAAAGAGAGGTTCATTTGTATTTGACTGCCAGGAAGGTCATAGAGAGAAAAACTATAAGCGTAAGAGTGAAGTATATGTTGGACCCTCCAATGAACAGCCAAATCATGTTGAAAAACAAAACACAAGTGTTAAAAAAATAATTGAAAAAGGTAAGGATAAATGTTATGCTAAGAGAGTGAAACGCGATTGTGGTAATGGTACTTCACACATATCAATTTCTTTTGACACCGACATGTATGTAAAAATATAACTAAAAAAGTGTGTTTATTAAATGTTCATTAAAAATGATAGGGTTAAAGTTATATTTAATGGCTTTGCAGTTCTAAGGATGAGGATAGTGATGTAGATCTGGAAAACAGCCCAAGTTATACACAATGGAAAAGGGAAAAAAAGCTGGCAAAAACCGAATGAATATGTGTATGTATATTGATCCATAGACCGAAATTTATTTATTGTTATTGTATATGTTATATAATATGATATAGTGAAAGGCAATTCCATTTATTTTGTAGTAAATCCCTCATAAGGTGATAAGGTACTCTATGCACAAGTCTAATAGACGTGTAAATCTGGTTGATTCGAGCACTGGAAATAGCTATGATTACGAGCTTCGTGAATTAGAAAGGAAGCATTATGTTGAAAATTTTACAGGTGATAGTTGGAATGATTTTGTCAGGGACGGGAGGCTAAAGACAGGTGATAAGGTTGCCTTCAGACTTGGAGACCCTCCGGGGGAAAAGATTGTTGTTACAGTTTTGAAAAATTGAAGAATTGTTTTAGCAAGGAAGTGTACGAGCGTAGGAGTAAGAAGAGTTATGTTAGGTTGTTTTGAATATGCCTAAAAAAATGGTTTATAAGTTTTTTTGAAATTGCTATAAAAGAAGTATGAATGTATTGAAAGTATTGTGTAATTTGGTAATGTTTTATGCTTTAAAAATTGGTAATCAGAAATGCAATGAGTTTGCATTGGCCTTTAAAATTTGGTATGTTGTATGACAATCAGTTTTGGTTGGTACTTAAATGAATTCTAATTTTGTGAAAGAAATCTGAAAGTAATGTTGATTAGAAGCTAACATATATAAGTTATTATTGAATTCAATTTAACTTTTATCAAAATAGATAGTAGTTACAGAATATAAAAAAATGTTGTACCATATATATAAATTACTAATACAACATAGTGCACAGAAAAATTATGATTTCGGATAATGAAAATGTGGATCTTTTTATAGTGTAAACCAAAGTGCCAAGTGACATGCTAAATGCTACATAAAGCAAAAATATGTGACATTGTTTAGAGATTTAGTAAGTAGAAAATAAAATGAAAAAAAAAATAATTTAAATGTTATGTAAAAAAAAGAATAACAAAGAAAAATAATATAAAAAGGTAAAAAATTATCAAAAATATGCAATTATATATATATATATATATATATATATATATATATATATATATATATATATATATGTGTGTGTGTGTGTGTGTGTGTGTGTGTGTGTGTGTGTGTGTGTGTGTGTGTGTGTGTGTGTGTGTGTGTGTGTGTGTGTGTGTGTGTGTGTGTGTGTGTGTGTGTGTGTGTGTGTGTGTGTGTGTGTGTGTGTGTGTGTGTGTGTGTGTGTGTGTGTGTGTGTGTGTGTGTGTGTGTGTGTGTGTGTGTGTGTGTGTGTGTGTGTGTGTGTGTGTGTGTGTGTGTGTGTGTGTGTGTGTGTGTGTGTGTGTGTGTGTGTGTGTGTGTGTGTGTGTGTGTGTGTGTGTGTGTGTGTGTGTGTGTGTGTGTGTGTGTGTGTGTGTGTGTGTGTGTGTGTGTGTGTGTGTGTGTGTGTGTGTGTGTGTGTGTGTGTGTGTGTGTGTGTGTGTGTGTGTGTGTGTGTGTGTGTGTGTGTGTGTGTGTGTGTGTGTGTGTGTGTGTGTGTGTGTGTGTGTGTGTGTGTGTGTGTGTGTGTGTGTGTGTGTGTGTGTGTGTGTGTGTGTGTGTGTGTGTGTGTGTGTGTGTGTGTGTGTGTGTGTGTGTGTGTGTGTGTGTGTGTGTGTGTGTGTGTGTGTGTGTGTGTGTGTGTGTGTGTGTGTGTGTGTGTGTGTGTGTGTGTGTGTGTGTGTGTGTGTGTGTGTGTGTGTGTGTGTGTGTGTGTGTGTGTGTGTGTGTGTGTGTGTGTGTGTGTGTGTGTGTGTGTGTGTGTGTGTGTGTGTGTGTGTGTGTGTGTGTGTGTGTGTGTGTGTGTGTGTGTGTGTGTGTGTGTGTGTGTGTGTGTGTGTGTGTGTGTGTGTGTGTGTGTGTGTGTGTGTGTGTGTGTGTGTGTGTGTGTGTGTGTGTGTGTGTGTGTGTGTGTGTGTGTGTGTGTGTGTGTGTGTGTGTGTGTGTGTGTGTGTGTGTGTGTGTGTGTGTGTTTTTTTTAAGGTGATATGAATAGACATAAACTCAAAAGGCAAGAAGCATCGGTTACCTGTGTCTATTCATTCAAGTTAAGAAAAACAGAAAGCAAGACTCCTATGACATTCGAGGAAGCAAGGTAAATCGACACCAGCATAAGAAAATTGTTGTATTTTTTTTTGTAGTTAAATCACTTATACTTAAAGGTATTAACTTGTTGTGTGATATTATTCTTGTAGATCTATGAAAGAGTTACAATGGAGAAGACAAAGGCTTGACATGGTATACCTTAAGCACCTCGAGGAGGTTAAAATATATAACGAAGCAAAGGAAAAAACACAGCAGGACAAAATTTTATCACCAGTAAAGATTGATGGGCACCAAGAACTCAAAGATGGAGGACCATTCGTTGGTGGTGGTGAGCTGACACCCAAAAAAGATTGTGGATACTCGGTTGGTAGTGTTGGGTTAGGGCATGCAGGTGTAGATCCGGAGAAAATGGAGATAATCTAGTAGGATCGGATGTTGAGTTATGCGGGCAGGTAAAACATCCATTCTTTCAGAGAAATTTGTGGAGAAAAAACCAGCATCATTTGTTTCCAAGGGTGGTATAGCAGATAGAGTTAAAGATCGAAAGAGGAAAAGGGTTGAAACCAATGAAGATATTATCAATGTTGTTAGTGTTATTGAGAAAAGTAAACCGCATGCAACACTAATATGTTTGAAGGGGGGAACTGTAAGAAAAGGAAAGAAGTCATCGCGACGTGAAGTGGTTGTTGTGAAGCACAAGTTTAAGGCGAAAGATATATTTGAAGATTCCAATGGATTAACATATTCAAATATTTTCTCTGACGTTGATTGGTGATTTATGAAGTACGAAAAGTGTTATATTGTTTCTAATATGTGTTTATACCTGTGATACGGTGGGAGAACTGACTTGAGGTTTTGCGTTTGTGTTCGCAAATGTTGCGGTTTAGCAAGAGTCGCCACCGACTTTTCTTTTACCCAATAATGAAAGGTGAAAAAGCACAGGAAAGACCTTTCGAGATGTTTTCTTGAGTTCGGGGGGTAGATTATGAAAAGGGAAGGTATTAGCAGCCTTTCCATCCATGGTTTTCCATGGGCTCTTAGTTACTTGCTAGATCACTTGCTTTTGTTTGAATTTTGTGCTTTGTGTTGTTTTGAAAGTATTTTGAAAAGGTTCCATCGTCTAGGCAAACTTTGTGAACGTATAAAAAGTGTTGAGCTTTTGAAAATGTTTCAAGTCTTGGAAAGCATTTTGAAGATGTTTTGAAAGTGTATGTGATTGTTTTGAAAATAGCAAGGATATTTGTTTTGAGAGTGAGCAAGTAACTAAAAGTAATCTACCTACTCAAAAGGTCTTAGATATGCTTTTCCCCCTCCTTTAGATGTGGCTATCTTAACATTTATTTGGTAAGAAGCCCCATCGTTGGATGTGAAGGGACGAGCGTTGGTTCATCGTATGGCCGTGATAGCAATGTTGTGAGATGACTTAGCACTTTTTCTTTAGGGACTAAGATCATTTTGAAAGGCAACTTTGATAGCGTCATCGAGGGACTATGATCTTGTATTTTTTGATTCGTTTGTGCTAAGACATCCCACATGCATAACAAGGTCATTTTTGTAATGCAACAAGTGGAATTACCCTAAGGGTGTAAGTGTGCGAGTGTATTTGATTGAATGCATAATTTGTCTTGATTAGGATGATCTATTTGTCAATTTTCATATCTTGTCATACACACCCTAATTACTAGCATATATTGAAAGCAACAACAGTACGGAAATGTAAAGCCCTACGCTATTACAATATTTAGAGGGATGGGGGGTACATATTTATGAATGGGGGTTGCAAGTTAAAATTCTAGGTTACTATTGCAACCATATTGAAATAGATAGGAATGTACACGAAATGTAAAATGTTTGTCTGTTTTTTAAAAAATAAAATAACTTTTGTTTAAGAAAATCTTTTTGTCTCTCCCTTTTTTTAAAAGAAAATGTAACATGCAAATATAAAATATTTTTGGTGTTTTTTTTTATTAATAAAAATAATATAATGGCAAAAATAATAAAATAGAAAGAAAACATGATCAGCGCAAAGTGCTGAAAATAGAAGAGGTCAGAAGTTCTGACTCTGACTTCCTGCACAAACAGAAACATGTTAGCAAAAATAAGGAAGTTCAGAAGTTCTGGATCTTCTGAGAACTCGGAAGTTTTCAGAAGTTCTGACGCAATTGTCAGGACTTTGCCTCTCTCCATGCCAGTCATAACATCTGCAACTTAGTTATTTCTTAACAGAATAGAAGTTGCATATATAATAATTATGACAAATTTCATGAAATATCAGAAGCGCAAATCAGAAGCAACATGTATTTGCTAATTCTAATTCTGAGTCCTAATTTCTTTATGAAGCTCTGGATAGGGATTTCTTCTATTTAGGCAAGCAGATGCATGAATTTTCAGAATATGTACATCATCAGGATCAGAATATCTACATTGTGCTAAATATGCAAAATCTGACAATGCTTAATCAATTATGATGAGAGTCAGCAGAAAACTTACCTTGCAGCTGGAAAGGATTCTGTGAACTAGAAATTGGTCTTGAATTCTGGTGATGTTTTGAGCAACTTCTTCACGTACTCAGCAGGATAGAAGTTTACAACTTCTGGAACAGCCAAGAGGTGATATTATGACTCCTTCAAAGCTTTCTTTCTCATTTTCTCGCCTCTTTCACAAATTTTCTGGCCTTTTCTCAGTGGCCAATGATGTTCTATTTATAGGCAAAGCTTTTGTAGTTTGGAGATGTCAAGTGGTGCCAGCATCATATGCTAGATGCTGACTTACTCTTGAAGTAAGCTTAAACAAGTGGGGGTTCAATGCATTCAAGTTGGATGGTTAACAACGCCTCAGTTGGATTTGGCAGCGTGAATTAAGGAAAAGTAGAAACAACGCGTGGGTCTAGCGTTCTTTTGCATAAAAGTTTGTCTTCCCAAGACAGTAGGGGTACACGTGGTGAGAATCCCTTGGATAAAGACTTCACAAGTGGTTGTGAGAATTAAATGGGTTCCCATGTGAAACTCTGCATCCTTGCTTGTCTCTGGATTAAAAGTTTTGCTTCATCGTAGCATCTCATCTTCTGATCCTCTTATCTTCTGACTTCAGCATGTTCTGAGGGATCCTTCAGAACTTCCTATATACTTACAGCACACTTTGTTACCTTCTTTGATTTAACCTTTGCAAACTCTGACTGAACCTTTGTGAACACTGGCCCAGAAGTTCTGACCAAACTTTGTCTTAAGAATATCCAGAATTTGCTGAGTGTGAACACTGACCCAAAAGTTCTGAAATTGTCATATTTCTTAAACACTTAGAAAAATTTCTAAGTTTTTAGAATTTGACTTTTGAAATTCTTGATGAAATAAACTTCATATTCCAACATGTCTTGATGAAATATGATTTTTGAGATTTGATTTTTGATCCAAAAATCAAAGTTAGACTTCTCAGTGTGCAAATGACCATTTTGCCCTTTGTGAATGGTTTGCTTGGAAAAATTGATAACTCAAGGCTTGGAATTTGGATGAGAGAAAATTTGAGGATCCAGGGTGATTCCTTGAGAGATGAGAGCGCAAATTTTGGGGTGCAACAGCTGCCCCTGTTCAAACTTCTTGAACCTGAAGAGTTAGATTGGCGGATCCGCCATTCGTGACTTGAAGGTGAAAGAAGATTGAACACTAGAGTGCCCAGAAACTTGCACTCGAAGATGGATGGTGAATGGGCTTATAGATGCCATTTGGAGGAACGTTGGTAAACGCTGGAAGAAGTATTAGCACAAATCTCTTGTTGATTCATACTAAACTTGTTGTTTTACTTGTGAGAAAATGGGTTAGTAAAAATGCATATGCTTGCATGATGTTCACCAGATGTGGTATCATGCTAAATGCATTGGTATGTACATGTTATGATGTATGAATGTGAAATGTGTGTTTTCGTTCGGGAAAATAAATCCCTGACTACTGCTGAGGAAATCTTCAGAGGTTAAATCCCTGATTGCCTGTTGGAAATGAAGAATATGCATATCTTCAAATTTATTGAAGGGATGCTTTTGCTGGGGAACATAACTCAAATATCAGCTGTTATCTGGTTGGATCCAGGCTTCACGGTTGCTGAGGATGAAGTAGTCAGTTGCTATCTGGTCGGATCCAGATTTCATGGTAAATTACTGGGAGAATAGATGAATTAACTGTTATCTGGTCGGATCCAGGCTTTGCAGAAAATTCCTTGAAATTGAATAGTCATCTGGTCGAGCCCAGGTTTCACAACAACTTGCTGGGGATGCAGAGGTTAACTGTTATCTGGTCGGATCTAGGCTTCACAGTAACTTTCTGGAGGAGAGGATGAATTAACTGTTATCTGGTCGGATCCAAGCTTTGCAGAAAATTCCCTGAAATTGAATAGTCATCTGGTCGGGTCTAGGCTTTATGGTCTTTTGGAAAGTTGTATTATTATCTGGTTGAATCCAGGCTTCATAGTGTCTTTCCGGGAATCATGGTTAATTGTTATCTGTTTGGGTCCAGGCTTTACAATATACTGTTTGAAAACTGTTATCTGGTCGGGTCCAGGCTTTGCAGATTTCTTTGATGAAGTTAATTGTTATCTGGTCAGGTCCAGGCTTCACAATAAACTGGTTGAAAACTGTTATCTGGTCGGGTCCAGGCTTTGCAGATTTCTTTGATGAAGTCAATTGTTATCTGGTCGGGTCCAGACTTCACAATAGACTGCTTGGGGATTTAGTTATTATTTGGTCAGTTTCCAGGTTTCATAATGAATCTCTGAGGGTGATTTTTATCTGGTCGGATCCAGGCTTCGCAACGGCTTTCTTAAAAGGACGGAAATGAGGATTGATATCTGGTCGGGTCCAGGTTTCTCAATCCTTTGTTGGGGATAGAGAGGAAACTCTACTAGGGAAAAGAAGGATAAACCTTGGTCGGATTAAGTTCAGGTTCTTCCATATCTTTGAAGAGTTAGGCTATTATCTGGTCGGGTCCAGGTTTCATAGCTTCTTTAAGATCATTTGTTATCCGGTCGAGTCCAAGTTTCAGTAATTCAAGAAGTCAAACTGTTATCTGGTCGAGTCCAAGCTTCAGTAATTGATGAAGTCAAACTGTTATCTGGTCGGGTCCAGGCTTCAGTAATTGATGAAGTCAAACTGTTATCTGGTCGGGTCTAGGCTTCAGTAATAACTTGAAAATTGTGCTAATATCTGGTCAGATCCAGGATTCTTAGAATTTCTTGGTAATAATAAAGGCTTTGTCGAAGGCTTTACTAGGATTAGGGTTTGTGGCCCTGTGATTTGCAGTCATTTGAAAGGGAAATTCAAACTGGAGAGTATAGACTCAGTCGGGTAAGGAAGACTCGGTTTGGAGAGGATACGCCCAACTGGGGATGACGGGCTCAGTCGGGGATGATGGGCTCATCTGGGGAGGATAGATTCTGTTTGGAGAAAATAGCCTCGGTTGGAGAAGATGTACTCAGTTGGGCAATTTGGACTCAACTGGGGAATTTGGGTTCAGCTGGAGAAGATATACTCAACTGGGGAAGATGGACTCAGCTTGGGGATAAAAACCTTGGTTAGGGAAGATATACTCAGCTGGGGAAGATGGGCTCAGCTGGGCAATTTGGACTCGCTGTGGAGTATATACTCAGTTGGGGAAGATATACTCAACTGGGCAATTCGTGGTGTCTTGATTGTTGTACGTTGAGAAATTTGCACTTGGCTAGGGAAAAAACTCTGTTGGGGAAATAAACCTTGTTGAGGAGGTGAATTCCCTTTAGGAAGAGATCTCTTAGGCTTTATCTGGGGAGAAAGTTGCCAAGAGGTTGAGACTCTGGCCCGGGATTATCCCGTGTAAGGATATTTTGTGGGCAACTCCGCTGGGGAAAAGGTTGATTGTCACTGCCCTGGTGGGAATAATGATGATGAGATAACTCTGTGGGGCTATTTCACATACATCAAAAGAGATGCTTACTGTTGTTGTGCGCTGATGTTTTGTTGATGTTGCTGCTTAGCAGGACACATGTGCCAAATAATTTTAATTATGTTCATATGCATATGTTCATTCAATTTTAGTCATTGGACAAATTTACATTCAAAACAGAGATAGAAAATTTTGCACTTCAAAGTGTATTTGTATTGATATTTTGCCCATGAATAGTCGTTTTTGTACATAAAGACGGAAATCCTAGTAAGAGGAAATCGCCAAAACAGAGAATAATTTTGAGAGTAAAAACAAATAGCCATATGAAATGAGCTCATTGCCTTCCAGCTCTACTATTGCCCCAATGTCTTCGAACATCCTTTGCCATTGATCCTGGACCATTTGAACTTAGACCTTGGTGATAGAATTGACTGTGTTGATTTCACGGGACATAGTCGTACGCTTTTAATCCTTAATTTTTGCCTGAACCACCCTTTCGGGTTTTCAGCCCACTAGGATACCCTTTTTTTCCCAAGTCGCCCTTTCGGGTTTTCAACTTGCCGGGTGTACAATCTTTTGCATATATCCCTAATTTTTGCCCAAACCTTTTGGTTTCTTGGGATGCCCTTATTTTGCTTAGACGTGTCAACCTAACGGGTCTCTTATGCGTAGTATTTTTTAACTATGTTCGCGTTTATAGGATGTGGGAAATCTTCACCGTCTATGGTGGTCAGTATCATGGCACCGCCAGAAAAAACTCTCTTGACAACAAACGGCCCTTCATAGGTGGGAGTCCATTTTCCTCTGGGGTCACCTTGTGGTAAAATGATGTGTTTTATCACCAAGTCACCATTTTGATATATTCGAGGTTTGACCTTTTTGTTGAAAGCCTTGATCATCCATTTTTGATACGTCTGACCATGGCAAATAGCAGCTAATCGTTTTTCATCGATCAAATTTAACTGATCCAATCTCGTTTGAATCCACTCGTCTTCGCCTAGGCCTACCTCGATCATAATCCTCAACGAGGGAATTTGAACTTCCACTGGCAAAAAAGCTTCCATGCCATAGACTAGGGAGAAGGGAGTTGCCCCAGTTGATGTTCTAGCTGAAGTACGGTAGCCATGTAGATCAAATGGTAACATCTCATTCCAATCCTTATAGGTCACTACCATTTTCTGCATAATCTTCTGGATATTTTTGGTGGCTGCTTCGACTGCGCCATTCATTTTCGGTCTATACGGAGAAGAATTGTGATGCTTAATCTTAAATTGAGTGCGCAATTCCTTGATCATGGCATTGTTAAGGTTAGTCCCATTGTCGGTGATGATCCTTTCGGGGATACCATAACGACAAATGAGGTTGTATCTGATGAATCTGGCTACCACATTCTTGGTGACTGAAGCAAATGAGGCAGCTTTGACCCATTTGGTAAAATAATCGATGGCGACAAGAATAAAGCGATGTCCGTTGGAAGCAGTAGGTTTGATTTCTCCGATCATGTCAATGCCCCACATTGCAAATGGCCACGGAGTGGTCATGACATTCAGAGGGATTTGAGGTACATGGACCTTGTCAGCGTAGATTTTGCATTTGTGACAAGTTCTTGAATGTTCATGACAATCGGTCTCCACCGTTGACCAATAGTAACCAGCTCTTAGGATTTTCTTAGCCATCGTATGTCCACTTGAGTGAGAACCAAAAGGTCCATCGTGCATGTCTTCCATAATTTCCTCTGTCTCCCTCTTATCCATACATAGGAGTAGAGTTGAATCATGGTTGTGTTTGTATAATATCCCATTACTTATGAAGAATTTGGCTGCGAATCTTTGTAAGAACTTTCTGTCATTGCTAGATGCTCCCTCTGGATACTCTTGTGCTTCAAGGTATCTTATTACCTCATGGTACCATGGATTTTCCGTATCGGTGTCAAGCTCATAGCAATGTGCAAGTTCATCAAATCTTTCAATTGTAATCATAGGGGCTTCGTTGTCCCATCTGACTTTGAACATTGAAGACATGGTTGCCAAAGCGTCAGCCAACTGGTTTTCTTCCCTAGGGAAATGTTCAAAAGTGATCTCTTCAAAGTGAGGAATCGGGGATAACACAAGTTCCTTGTAAGGGATAAGATTAGGGTGTTTAGTGTCCCAATCTCCTTTTACTTGGCTGATCACCAAGGCGGAATCTCCAAACACATCCAAATGCTTGATCCTTAAGTCAATAGCAGCTTTTAGACCTAAGATGCATGCTTCATACTCAGCCATATTATTTGTGCAATCGAAGCATAGTCTAGCAGTGAAAGGAGTATGGAAACCTTCAGGAGAGATGATCACAACACCAATTTCGTTACCTAAGGCGTTGGAAGCCCCATCGAATACCATAGTCCATCGGGATCCTTGTTCAGGTCCGTCATATGGTCTAGGTTTCGCACAGTCGATTACCAGCATAATATTCTCTTCAGGGAAGTCGAAGTTCATTGACTGATAATCATCCACATCTTGATGGGCTAAATGATCTGCTAGTACACTTCCTTTGATGGCTTTTTGATTTGTGTATTGAATGTCGTACTCAGTCAAGATCATTTGCCATCTGGCTATTCGTCTGGAAAGGGCAGGTTTCTCGAAGATGTACTTAATCGGATCCATCTTAGAAATCAACAAAGTAGTATGAGTCAACATGTACTGCCTTAGCCAGCGAGCAGCCCACGCTAAAGCACAACAAGTTTTCTCGAGCAGTGAATATCTGGTTTCACAGTCGGTAAAAATTTTGCTCAGGTAGTAAATTGCATGCTCTTTTCGGCCAGACTCGTCATGTTGGCCCAAAACACACCCCATAGAATTCTCTAGTACTGTCAAGTACATGATCAAAGGTCTTCCTTCAACTGGAGGTATGAGAATAAGAGGTTCTTGTAGGTATTCTTTGATTTTTTCAAAAGTAATATGGCATTCATCATTCCACTTGACTACCTGATCTTTCTTCAAGAGTTTGAAGAGTGGCTCACAAGTAGCAGTTAAGTGTGATATGAAACGGGCAATGTAATTGAGACGACCCAAGAATCCTCTGACTTATTTTTCAGAATGAGGGACTGGCATTTCTTGGATGGCTTTTATCTTGGCGGGATCAACTTCAATGCCTTTATTGCTGACAACAAAACCTAGAAGCTTCCCAGAGCGTACTCCAAACGTGCACTTGTTAGAGTTTAACCTCAGCTTGTACTTTTTCAGTCTCTCGAATAATTTGTGCAGGTGACCAAGATGTTCTTCTTCGATTTGTGATCTGGAAATTATAGCATCCACATATACCTCTATCTCATGATGAATCATGTCATGAAATAAAGCCACCATAGCCCTTTGATATGTTGCCCCTGCATTCTTTAACCCGAATGGCATGAACTTGTAGCAGAAGGTGCCCCATTGTGTAACGAAAGTAGTTTTTTCCATATCTTCGGGAGCCATATTTATTTGATTATAGCCTGAGAAGCCATCCATGAATGAGAAGACTTTATGTTGAGCAGTATTATCAACTAAGACGTCAATGTGTGGTAGAGGGAAATCATCCTTGGGACTTGCCCTATTCAGATCCCTATAGTCTACGCACATGCAAACTTTCCCGTCTTTCTTTGGCACTGGCACTATGTTGGCCACCCATTGAGGATAGGATGTTACGGCTAAGAACCCTGCATCAAACGGTTTCATTACTTGGACTTTGATCTTTTCAGACATGTCAGGCCTCATGCGACGAACTTTTTGTTTAACAGGGGGCAGTCTTCTTTAGTTGGCAGACGATGAACCACGATGTTGGTATCTAACCCAGGCATATCTTTATACGACCAAGCAAATACTTCCATATAATTGCGCAACATCTGAACCAAGCGGCTCTTGACATTGCTTTCCAAATTAGCGCCGATCTTGATTTCCTTCTTATCTGACTCAGTACCCAAGTTGATAACCTCAATTTACTTTTCATGTGGTTGAATAGATTTTTCCTCTTGTAACAGAAGTCTGGCTAGTTCTCCTGGTATATCACAATCTTCCTCACCTTCGTCTTGAGCTTGGTTGATAGGATATTCAAAGTCATAGTCGGCAATAGTAGAGTTGTTGGCAATAGGATCCAGAGTGGATGTAGACCTACAAGAGTGTGTCTGTGTGTGTGTGTGCATGTAAGATACATGGCTATTTTTTGACAATTTATTTGAAAGAAAAGAAAGACAATGAACACAAATATTTGAATGCAAAAGAGTCCAATGTGATGAATGATCATATGATTTGATGAACATAAATAAAACCCTTGACAAAAGGACCAAAGTGCCCTGGGCCAGGCACGTGGCTTAAAAGTCGTTGTTTGGAAATAATATTACAGACATAGAGTTCCTGAATTGACAGAAATAGTAAACAGTACTTACTCCTTAATAAAATAAACAGGAGTGAAATCCTTTGCATGCCAATTGTTGAGATTCCCTTCAGTTGTTGGGTAGATCCAGTCTTCAAAAGCACACTCATCATCGGAGTCCTCTACAGCATTCACTTCATGACTTTTGAGGTGGAAAGGCGGTTGTCTAGTACGAGCACCTCTAATTTCTTTCTGAGCTTTGGAGGTAAAACCTAACCCAAACTTGTCTGCCTTGAACGGGATATCGAGGAGTTGGCCCCACATCTCATTGTTTCCTTCTTCTACCACGGCACGGGAATCCTTAAGAGAAACCATCGGGGATAACTTTATCGGCTCTTGGAATGTCGGAGGAGATTTTGGTGGTGGCCACAACTTCAAACGTCTGGCAAGGATTTTCTATGAATTCGCCATCCATTTCTACGTACTTGAAAAAATTGAGATGGCTTACCATAAATTCTTCTTCACCGTAAACAGTGATAACCTTCCCTTGAACTGGATATTTTAACTTCTGGTGGAGAGTAGAAGTGACCGCACCTGCCCCATGGATCCATGGGCGCCCAAGCAAAAAAGAATACGCAGGCCGTATGTCCATTATATAGAATGTGGAGTTGAAAATCTGTGAACCAACCTTAATTGGGAGATCCAACTCTCCATGAACCATCCTTTTCGACCCATCAAATGCCCTCACAACAATATCACTTGGCTTCAAAACCAAACCTTCACAGTCTAGCCAATCTAAAGCGCCTTTAGGTAACACATTTAAAGATGAGCTTGTGTCCACCAAAACATGTGCCAGAGTGGTCCCCTTACATTCAACAGAAACATGCAAGGCTTTATTATGATTCTTTCCCATGGGAGTTAAATCTGCGTCAGAGAACCCCAAACCATTGTCAACTGTTAGACTTGCTACGTAGTTCTCAAATTGGTCGACTGTGGTTTCTTGAGGCACATGAGCCTTTTTCAATAACATAATTAGAGCTTGTGCATGGGCGTCGGAACATAGCAATAAGGACAACATCGATATTTTAGAAGGGGTTTGCCCTAACTATTCTACTATTTTGAAGTCGATTTTCTTGATGATCTTCAGAATCTCCTCCATCTCTTGAGTGGATGGTTCTTCCATAACCAAATTTTCAGCAGGGGCCTCTTCCCTGGAAGGCTCACTTTCTTTCTCTTTCCCTCTAGTACTGGTACCAGCATTGCCATTAGTTATGCGGATTGGGATTGTGGTAGTGGTTGGTGGTGAGATAATAGGGGAAAAGACCCTTCATGTTCTTGTGACTTTACTAGAACCAGTAATATTAGTAACACCAGCTTCATTATCATCAATCCAAGAATCTTGTTTTACCCCATGGTAATAAACCTCGGCACCGTAATTCCATGGTACCGCTTTATCAGAGGTGTATGGAACAGGCCCGACAGCAGTGATGATGAGAGGAGCAATGATTGGTTCGTTTGAAATCCTGATGGGACCTTTGGATGAGATCCTAAGAGGTTTGTTTGAAATTGTTATGTTGGCCAAATCTTTAGCTTTGTCGATTTAATTTTTGATGGCGGGGATCCTTTCGAATAGAATTTCGCGGCTATCCATTAGGCGTTGTATACCTTTCTTCAGTTCTTCACACCCATCGGATTGTCTCATACAGCCCACACAGTCTTTTTCACAGCCAGGGAAAATCCCAGCTTTCAACAGATTGTTCTTGATTACATTCACCGGAGTAGTTAATTCTTCAACAGAGGAAATGAAAGTTGTGTCTTCGACAGCATTAACACCTTTGTCGTGTTTCGGCATTGGAGCGATAATTACATTTGGCATCGGAGGAGGATCAAATTCAATAGTATTGTTGTCAATTAAATCCTGGATTTTGTTCTTTAAGGCCCATCACTGATCAGTCTCATGCCCGGGGCTGTTTGAATGGTAAGCACACTTTGCATTTGGATTATATCTCGGTGACGAGGTGTCAGAGTTGGCGGGAGGATCCCGCAATGTCACTAAATTGGCCCTGAGCAGATGTTGAAGGGCTTGAGATAATGACATGCCTAACCTTGTAAACTGTCTTTTTGGAGCTTCGACACGTTGATGATTTGCAGATGGTCTTTGAGTAGCAATCGGATTGGAGATTCGGACAGCATTGACAGATGGATGATTATTCATTTTGGTATGGGCCTTTGCTCCATACACAACATTAAATTCTTTCTTTGCGGAAAAAGGTTTCTTGATAGGATTGGGAGTGGAAGTAGATGCCACAGAGATCTTTCCACTTTTAGTGCCACTTTCAACTCTTTCACCGGTTAGGATTAATTCGGTGAAACCAGAAGAAGAGCAGCCAACCAATAGATTAAAGAAAGGACCAGATAATGTGCTCATGAACATGTCAATATGTTCCCTACCAGTCAAGGGAGGTTGGACCCTAATAGCAAGGTCTCTCCACCTTTGCGCATATTCCTTAAATCCCTCATCCTTCCCCATGGTCATACCTTGCAATTGAACCCTTGTCGGTGCCAAGTCAGCGTTGTACTGATATTGATGGTAGAAGGCAGTAGCTAGACCCTCCCAAGTATTGATGCGAGAGCTATCCAACTGATAAAACCATTCAAGTTGTGTTCCAGCTAGACTCTCTTGGAAAAAGTGAATCCAAAGTTTTTTATCAGTAGTGTGCGGTTGTATCTTGCGCACATAGGACTTCAAATGGAGCTTTGGGCAAGAAACCCCATCGTATTTTGCAAAGGTTGGTATTTTGAATTTGTGGGGAATGACTACCCCCGAGATTAAGCCCAAACCGTCAAAATTTAAACCCGGAATAGCTTGGATTTCAACCGCTTTCAACCTGTCTTCTAGCTGCTTGTATTTGATGTCTGCGGGTGGATATTGTTCATTGAAATAATCATCATCAGATTCTTGGTCATTGATACAATCGGCCTGAATACTCTTGACCTCACCAATTTGGTTATCGTCCTCTTCGGATGAATCTTCTTTTATTGGAATTTGACGGATTGTCTCCTTGAACCTTTTACCCATGTTGAGTATAACTTTCTTCTTTGGCTTCTTCTTAGTGGCCAACAAGGCCATCATATCCTACTGCCCCTTGTCCAGGGCGAGTAAAGCTTCCTGAAATTGATAATTTTGGGCCTGGAGTTCCGTCACAGTTTTCTCTAGATCCATCTTGCTGAAATAAACAGCGGAGAGATAAGGAAACCTGTTATGCGGAAGCTTGTCATGTCATGATGCATGAATATGCAATATGCAAATGATTTCAAGGATTTAAAGGATTTAAATTTGTATAGACAAAGAGTGAACAAACGTTAACTTGCATTTAAAGAGTTCTGATTTGAATACAAGCATGCCTCTTGGGCTTACAACAACAGAAATAAGCATAAAGTAAACTCCTAAGACAAAAAAGTTGTGCACATCTTCTTTGGCGCAATGTAGGTGTTTAAGCTCCTTTCTTCATGAAGCTCTCTTGTAAGCTCTAATATCTTCTTCTCGCTCTCATAGAACTTAGCTTCAAAGGTGTCTCGCTCTCCTCGTAACTGAATCCAAGCGTTTTGCAAATCTTCAAGGGAAGTAGGCATATCAGGATAGAGGATAGTATGTGGAATGTCTCCCTCGACTACGGGCTCCATGATAATAGGTAAGACGGCTTCATAAGGCATCTTGAGACTTTGAGCGCGAGCCCTCACCCATTTAAGATAAGGTTCCAAAGGAATGGAATTCTTACTCCCTAATGTCTTGCTATCAACTTTGTTAACCATACCCCAAGCTCGTATAAATCTTTGACGGTAACCTTGGGTATCACTTTCGTAGTCAAATGCAATTCCTTGGATGAGTACCTCATGAGGGCCATCTCTCCTAGCGTATCCAAATTGTCGCAAAGTTAAACAAGGGTTGTAAGTAATGCCTCCCCTAATGCCAAGTAGAGGTACATTAGGGAATTCTCCACAGCGGTCAATAATGGTAATGTCTTCCAAAGAGCGATAATACCAACGGATATCAGCATGTGAAAGTGACATCAATCTTTTAGACCATCTCATTCCTTGTTCATTCTTCACCATGGATCGAGGTAGGTGCGAAATAAACCACCTAGCCAAAAGAGGAGTGCAACACATCAAAGTCCCCCTTTTCCTCATAGTGCGAGAGTGAAGAGAATGCAAGATGTCTCCAAGCAATGTAGGCACCGGATTACGAGATATGAAAACCTTGATTGCATTTACATTTATAAATTGATCAGGATTTGGAAATAGTACCAACCTATAGATGAGAAGAGCCAAATTTTCCTCGAAGGCTTATAGATCCAAAGTATTCCAACACTCTTGAGACTTCTCCAGCAAAAACTTCGCTAGGAACCCTTTGACACTACTCCTTGTTACCCAATTTGCTACTATGTCAGATGGTTGTAAATGTAGGGCTCGAGCAATTTCCTAAGGTTTAGGGTTTCTTTCAATATTGTTGAAAGGTAACTGATCAAGAATAGGGGTCCCCATGAGTTGAGAAAATTCTTCTAAAGTGGGAACAAGTTGGTAATCGGGAAAAGTGAAGCAATGATGCAAAAGGTCAAAGAACTGGACAAGCACCTTTACCATATCTTCTTCAATACTTTAGGTAACTAGACTAAGGAGTTGACCATGTCTTTTGGTGAACGGAGAATCTTCAGTGACCCTTGATACTAAATCCTTGAGTTGTGGAGGTATCCTCACAAGACTGACTTGGATAGTGCTCCTACAAGCGGAAGCCATGTCCTACAAAACAGAACAAAGATAAATCCAAAAATCCTTGAAATGGTTAGTGATGTTTATGATGCTTATGATGTTTATGATGTTTATGATGTTTATGATGTTATGTACAAGTGTATATATAAAGCAAACAAGTCCTTGGGTTTAGGCTTGCATGGGGTTTCAGGTAAGTACCCTTTTGAAGTTTAGTTGGCTCAACCTGTCCTAGTTAATAGTAACCGGGTTCTAAGGGATCTCAATATCATTGATCTTTCCCCCAAGTTTCGTTTAATAAGCGATTGACTCGCAACCAAACAAAACTCAAAAGTCAAACCTCAATGAGTGTATATCGAGTATCAACCAACTTCGGACTGCACTAAAGTCGGTCATCTCACTACGTCCTAATGGCCAAATTGGTCAAGTAAGGTTCTAAGGTCAGTTGATGCTTCACGAAACCACGCGGCGGCCCCGTACTCTCCTTGACTGACTCAAGGGTTACCGGTACCAACCAAAGTGCCACATCAATGTAGCTACTGCTTCAATCGTGTCGGTATACCCCACACAGTTTCCTCACGGTTTATTGCTACTTACCTAAAAGGTATCCCCAAATCCGGGTGTGGGATTTAAAACAAACCCAAACAAGGAACCAAAATGTAAAGCAAACAAATCAAACAATGTAAGCAAGTAAATGAGATCTAACCCTAAGGTAACCCCACTTTTAAGACAATTTTCCCCAGCAGAGTCGCCAGTTATGTGATACGGCGGGAGAACTGACTTGAGGTTTTGCGTTTGTGTTTGCAAATGTTGCGGTTTAGCAAGAGTCGCCACCGACTTTTCTTTTATCCAATAAGGAAAGGTGAAAAAGCACAAGAAAGACCTTTCGAGATGTTTTCTTGAGTTCGGGGGTAGATTATGAAAAGGGAAGGTATTAGCACCCTTTCCATCCATGGTTTTCCATGGGCTCTTAGTTACTTGCTAGGTCACTTGCTTTTGTTTGAATTTTGTGCTTTGTGTGGTTTTGAAAGTATTTTGAAAAGGTGTCATCGTCTAGGCAAACTTTGTAATAGTTCTCGTACGTAAGAACGTATACAAAGTGTTGAGCTTTTGAAAATGTTTCAAGTCTTGGAAAGTATTTTGAAGATGTTTTGAAAGTGTATGTAATTGTTTTGAAAATAGAAAGGATGTTTGTTTTGAGAGTGAGCAAGTAACTAAAAGTAATCTACCTACTCAAAAGGTCTTAGATGTGCTTTTCCTCCTCCTTTAGATGTGGCTATCTTACCATTGATTTGGTAAGAAGCCCCATCGTTGGATGTGAAGGGACGAGCGTTGGGTCATCGTATGACCATGATAGCAATATTGTGAGATGACTTAGCACTTTTTCTTTAGGGACTAAGATCATTTTGAAAGGCAACTTTGATAGCATCATCGAGGGACTATGATCTTGTATTTCTCGATTCGTTTGTGCTAAGACATCCCACATAGATAACATGGCCATTTTTGTAAGGCAACAAGTGGAATTACGCTAAGGGTGTAAGTGTGCGAGTGTATTTGATTGCATGTATAATTTGTCTTGATTAGGGTGATCTATTTGTCAATTTTCATATCTTGCCATACACACCCTAATTACTAGCATATATTGAAAGCAATAACAATATGGAAATGTAAATCCATACGCTATTACAATATTTAGGGGGATGGGGGTACATATTTATGAATGGGGGTTGCAAGTTAAAATTCTAGGTTACTATTACAACCATATTGAAATAGATAGGAATGTACAGGAAATGTAAAATGTTTGTCTGTTTTTTAAAAAAGAAAATAACTTTTGTTTAAGAAAATCTTTTTGTCTCTCCCTTTTTTTAAAAGAAAATGTAACATGCAAATATAAAATACTTTTGGTGTTTTTTTTTATTAATAAAAATAATATAATGGCAAAAATAATAAAATAGAAAGAAAACATGATCAGCGCTAAGTGCTGAAAATAGAAGAAGTCAGAAGTTTTGACTCTGACTTGCTGCACAAACAGAAACATGTTAGCAAAAATATGGAAGTTCAGAAGTTCTGGATCTTCTGAGAACTCAGAAGTTTTCAGAAGTTCTGACGCAATTGTCAGGACTTTGCCTCTCTCCATGCCAGTCAGAACATCTGCAACTTAATTATTTCTTAACAAAACAGAAGTTGCATACATAATAATTATGACAAATTTCATGAAATATCAGAAGCACAAATCAGAAGCAACATGTATTTGCTATTCTAATTATGAGTCCTAATTTCTTTATGAAGCTCTGGATATGGATTTCTTCTATTTAGGCAAGCAGATACATGAATTTTCAGAATATGTACATCATCAGGATCAGAATATCTACATTGTGCTAAATATGCAAAATCTGACAATGCTTAATCAATTATGACGAGAGTCAGCAGAAAACTTACCTTGCAGTTAGAAAGGATTATGTGAACTGGAAATTGGTCTTGAATTCTGGTGATGTTCTGAGCAACTTCTTCACGTACTCAGCAGGATGGAAGTTTACAACTTCTGGAATAGCCAAGAGGTGATATTCTGACTCCTTTGAGGTGGGAATGAATGGAGAGTGTATGGCAATAGGAATACAGAAGTTAAGGTAGCTTCTAATGTGTGAATCAGCAACTACGTGGATGGCTTTAGTCAAGAACATTTGAGGAAAAAATGGAGTTTGAATATAAGGAATCAATGCTAAGATTTTGGTATTTCGTGTTTATAGTTTCCTGGGTTCTTGGAATTTTTTACAGTGGTTCAAAGCTTTCTTTCTCAATTTTCTCGCCTCTTTCACAAATTTTCTGGCCTTTTCTCATTGGCCAATGGTGTTCTATTTATAGGCAAAGCTTTTGTAGTTTGGAGATGTCAAGTGGCGCCAGCATCATATGCTAGATGCTGACTTACTCTTGAAGTAAGCTTAAACAAGTGGGGGTTCAATACATTCAAGTTGGATGGTTAACAGCGCCTCAGTTGGATTTGGCAGCGTGAATTAAGGAAAAGTAGAAACAACGCGTGAGTCTAGTGTTCTTTTTCACAAAAGTTTGTCTTCCCAAGACAGTAGGGGTACACGTGGTGAGAATCCCTTGGATAAAGACTTTACAAGTGGTTGTGAGCATTAAATGGGTTGCCAAGTGAAACTTTGCATCCTTGCTTGTCTCTGGATTAAAAGTTTTGCTTCAGCGTAGCATCTCATCTTCTGATCCTCTTATCTTCTGACTTCAGCATGTTCTGAGGGATCCTTCAGAACTTCTAGTATACTTACAACATGCTTTGTTACCTTCTTTGATTTAATCTTTGCAAACTCTGACTGAACCTTTGTGAACACTGACCCAGAAGTTCTGACCAAACTCTATCTTAAGAATATCCAGAATTTGCTGAGTGTGAACACTGACCCAGAAGTTCTGAAATTGTCATATTTCTTAAACACTTAGAAAAATTTCTAAGTTTTTAGAATTTGATTTTTTCAAAGTAAAATTTGACTTTTGAAATTCTTGATGAAATAAACTTCATATTCCAACATGTCTTGATGAAATATGATTTTTGAGATTTGGTTTTTGATCCAAAAGTCAAAGTTAGACTTCTCAGTATGCAAATGACCATTTTGCCCTTTGTGAATGGTTTGCTTGGAAAAATTGATAACTCGAGGCTTGGAATTTGGATGAGAGAAAATTTGAGGATTCGGGGTGATTCCTTGAGAAATGAGAGGGCAAATTTTGGGGTGCAACAATACCTTATATGTTTTTTTATTATGTTTTAAAATGTCGCAAATATAAATTTGCAATAATACTATAATGGTTGAACTTATGATGTAGTAGTGATGAAGTCGAGGATGATGGTGATAACAGTAATGGCCCCTGGTACTATTTGTGGAAAAGAGAAATCTCTTGTGGAAAGACGGCAGCAAAAAATGTGCTGGTAAGTAGAATAACCATTCCATATTATTAAATTAGTTTGATTGTGTTTGTATCATCTTGCTTATGGATACTGTATGTTTTGTGTTGTGTGAAGGAATTTCATATTATACTTGGTAATTGTATGAACCATCCCCTAATATTATATAACTCAAAGTAAGTCAGTATGATTCCATATATTGAAAGTAAATGTTTTCTATGACATGTAGCAAATTCCATAAAAGTTTATCAAAGAGTGCATCCCAAATGTCTAGGGCCATATTCAGTTAGCGAACTCGGCCACAGGTAATATTACTGAATACAAACTGCATTGTGCTGAAAGGGTGTATTTCACTGAAAGGTACATTGGTAAGGAGTGGTGTGAATTTGTTAAGAAGAAAAACTTAAGAAAAGGTAATAAGGTTTCCTTTTGCCTATGAAACCCTCCATCAAGTAGGGTTGTTGTCACCCTTTAAAAACATCAACAGCCGCATCAGGAAGTTGACTGGAGGGTGTTGATGAAGAGGAAAATGGTGTTGAATGTTGTAGTGAAGTTTATTAGTATATTATCTGTTTAAGTCAATATTTTGAATGCTACAGAATTAGCAAAAGTGGAATGTATTTTGTGTAATATGAATAATTAATGTTGTAGTTAAGATGTCCATGCTTTTGTCAATGTAAAACCAGAAACATTAATGTTGTACGCATCGATCATGTGGTCCAAAAAGTGTACAATATATGTATTGTTATGTTATTTAGAAAAATGGTTATATTTATATGTATAGCAGCACATGGCAATTGTGTTTTTTTGCAAGAATACAAGTTTGTGTAGCGCACGTAACTGTCTGCACTTAATGTCGATAATAGAAGCTACTTACCAATTGCTAGAATAACACATGTTATATACTATAATTGGAAAGAAGGATATTAATACAAATTCAAAACAAAGTATGTGGGAATAATTGGTTAATCAGTACAAAAGTGGTAAGAACAATAAAATATTATGGGTAAACATAAAGTAGTCGTCCCATAGAGTATTAATAATGTTAATACATGTAGTAGTTCTATGAAAATGTTGCATTGTATGATATGCATGTTGTTCGACGTTGCATGTCAAGAAGACCACAAATCGATAGTGAAGAAAAACTGCAATAGGATGTAATGGATAAGAATCTCAATAAATAAGGTTGAATATGAATTAAAATAGATGATATATTGAGGCATTATTAAGACAAATATTGTATAGGAAACAAATGAGAACGTCAATATACTAAATATTTGAAAAAACTTTCTTGTACATAACGTTGGATGTCGTAGCCTTTGGAATTTTGTTGTCATCGTGTATCAAGATCTTGATCCCTTTCTTACTCATCACCCTTGAGATTGCGACGTACAATTGGCCATGACTAAAAAGATCTTTTGGTATGTATAGTCTTACCCAATCCAACGGTTATCCCTGAGATTTGTTAATTGTCATTGCATATGATACAATTATTGGAAATTTCCTTTTGTTCAATTTGAAAGGCCATGGTGATTGTGAAGGTGACATATCCATTCTAAGTATGTAAATCGTTTTAGCACAGCCTTTTCCACCCATGATTTTTGCTTCAAGTACATGATTCCCCAATTTTGGCACAATTAATCTTGTTTCATTGCACAATCCCTCCGATTGATCAATGTTTCTCATTAGCATTATAGGGGTATCCACCTTTAATTTAATGACATGGCCAGGCAAACCTGACGTTCGGGGAGAGGAAAGGAACTCCAGACTTAGAATTTCAATTATCGAGTTATCATGAATTTGGGATCTATCAACTGAATTAGAGCTATAATATTCTTTGATTTCTCCTATATAAAACAACTTTAGTACTATATATAAATAAATAAGATAAAAGTTCAAATGAGTTAAATAGAATAATTTTCAAACTTTAAAGGTAGAAATAAATAAAATTTACATGGCATCATTTCAAGGACATGATTATTTATTTTATCAACTACTTCTATTGTAGATGCTAGGATAGCTCGACTTTTAAGGTAAACAAAATATTTGTAATTTTTCAGAAATACAGGGTAAGTACTTTGTATAATTGCAACAATTGGGTCATTAAACTCTTTAATTAGAATGTCACGTGGAATACCAATATCTACATAACCTTCATTTAGCTCAGCAAGTTTACCTTCCCCCAATTTTAATAGCCATGTGAAGAACTCTGCAATTTCATCTTTTTCTGCATCGATTTTACCGGCTTGCAAACACATGTTTCTTGTTAAAGTCAAAACCTCGCAAGAATGCCAAATGTAAGAAGCATTAATTGTAGAGTTAACATATCCGATCTACTCCCTCTTGGTATAACGGGCAGAATTTGTCTGAAATCGCCACCAAAAATGACAACCTTACCACCAAATAGCTGATCGGAGTTGGTATAAAGACTCATTACATCTTTTAAAGTTTTATCAAGAGTTTCAAAATAGTATATGATTTCCATGGAAGCCTCATCCCAAATAATCAAGGATGTCTACCGAAGTAGTTCGGCATGGTCATTATTCCACTCTATATTGCAAGTAGAGTTTTCCAAGGTGGGGACAAGTAGTTTAAACTTAGAATGAGCAGTTCTACCACCGGATAACAATAACAATGCAATGCCACTGGAGGCAACCGTTAAAACTATTTCATGTTTTGACTGCCATATCCATGTAATAAAAAAACTCCGCCCTTTTGTTTGGCAACAACCAACATGATTTTGTCATATATGGCCTGATGCTCATCTATAAAAGGAATAGAAATGAACAATGAATGTAATTATAGTAGAGAATATGCATGAGTTAAGGTCTGAGAAGATGTAGTAACCTGTCAGAGCATTGGAAAGATCAAGGAATTTTGATTTCATTTGTGCAACATCATATCTTCTCTCCTCATATATGAGTTTATTGCCAAGTTGTTGTAGTACATAACCGTTAGGATACAGTATTGATTGGAAATCCTTTAAACTCCTCCGATTTGATTGAAGTAGTTTTTCAATCTCAATTAATGTGAAGTTATGCAAATCGTCGTCAATAAACATCAAATTTGTTTGGTGATATAAAATTTGGTTAAAGGTGCAGTAATGTAAAGTTCACATATGAAATTTTAAAAGAAATATCTATACATGTATAAGACAGTGGTTGTAAAATGAATTCAGTTTAAAATAAAACCTGAGTTATTTTCTATTGTTCTTTGGAAGTGTAGAATACAATCAGCCAAGAAAGTCCAAGTTTTATTCCATACGTGTGTTGGTTTATTGATGGTTCCAGAAAAAAGTATGATAACAAACAGCTTCCTAAGAAAGTGTCCAGAACCCCATGAATTTTCCTCCTCAATGGCACCTATGTATTCTCTATCATCCTCAAGGAAACCCATCACAAAGCATGCATCCCTTAAGGAAAAAAGTTGTGTGTCCACGACTTTATGAATGTCTTCGTAAGTTTTAGGCCATTTGACAACCGTGAGCATCATTCTAAGATAATAAAGTTCTCCAGTAGCCGGTGGAACCTAAATAAGTTGTTAACTTTGGAATGCCAAGAGAGAAAAAGTAAAATGGAATAAACTCATTGTATTATTCTGCTTTTGGAAGGTACAAGACAGTACTATATATACTGTTAAGTAACAAACCACCAACCACCAAAGTTAACTAAACTGAATTATTTGCATCATGTAATAGTCCCCCACGAGATGGACTATGGATGTCTAATAGACCAAGCTTGGAAACAAGAGAATCGAAAGAGGGAGCTGCCAAAGGCTTGGTGAGAACATCTGCCAATTGAGCAGCAGAAGAAACTGGTAAAAGGTGGATGAGACCAGTTTGGATTTTCTCACGAATGACGTGGCAGTCAATTTCGATATGTTTTGTCCGTTCATGGAAGGTGGGGTTGTGAGAAAGGTAGATAGCACTTTTTTTGTCACAATAGACCGAGCTAGGTTGATCAAAAGAGATGTGGAGATCCTTGAACAAATACTGCAGCCATTGCAATTCACAAGTCAAGATTGCCAAGGCCCTGTATTCCGCTTCTGAACTTGATTTGGATACTGTAGACTTCTTTTTGGATTTCCAGGATATGAGGGAATTGCCAAGGAACACACAATATCTAGTTACGGATCTGCGGGTAGCAGGGCAACTTGCCCAATCTGAGTCTGCGAAGCCAGAGAGTTTGAGTGGAGAGGAAGATGAATAGAACAAACCCTTGGCAGGAGCACCTTTGAGATACTTGAGGACTCGAATTGTTGCAGAATGATGAACTTGCATAGGATGTGAGATGAATTGGCTGAGCTGTTGAACGATGAATGCAAGATCAGGTCTGGTGGTAGTCAGATATAGAAGTTTTCCAACAAGCCTTCGATAAGTTGTGACGTCTTTGAAAGGTAGTGAGTTATCATAATGAAGCTTCAAGGAGGAATCGAAGGGAGTAGAGCAAGGTTTAGTAGCCAATAAGCCACTGTCTTCGAGCAATTCCAAAGCGTACTTTCTCTGATTGAGAAAAATGTCGTGAGTTGATCTGGAAACTTCTAGACCAAGAAAATATTTTAGCCTAACAAGGTCCTTGATTTTGAAAGTGGAATCAAGGAAGCTTTTGACATATTGGATTTCCTGAAAATCATTACCGGCTAAGACAATATCATCAACATAGGCTAATAAGGCAGTAAAAGAAGAGTCATGTGATTTTGTGAAAAAAGAATGATCAGCAGAAGAATATGAGTAGCCAAGAGAGATAAGGGCAGTGGACAATTTCGAAAACCACTGTCTGCTAGCCTGCTTCAGGCCATATAATGACTTATGCAATTTGCAAAATTTGTTGGTCGAAGAAGTGTAAACTTTGTTGATCGAAGAAGTGCAAACTTCGTTAGTCGAAGAAGTGCAAACTTCGTTGGTCGAAGAAGTGCAAACTTCATTGGTCGAAGAAGTGCAAACTTCGTTGGTCGAAGAAGTGCAAACTTCGTTGGTCGAAGAAGCAGGGGGAAGGAATCCAGGAGGCAGATCCATATACACTTCCTCATGTAGATCACCATGAAGGAAGGCATTGTTGACGTCGAGTTGTTCCAAGTGCCAATTCTTAATGGCAGCCACTGAGAGAAGGGTTCGAATAGAAGTAAGCTTCGCAACAGGTGAGAAAGTGTCGAAATAATCCACACCCTCCAGCTGAGTATATCCTTTTGCTACCAAACGGGCCTTGTATCGTTCGATGGATCCATCGGCATGATGCTTGATTTTGTAGACCCATTTGCAACCAATCGATTGTTTGCCTGCAGGCAAATCAACAACAGACCAAGTATTTGTAGATTCAAGAGCATCTAACTCAGATTTCATAGCATTGTTCCAACAATCAAACTTGCAGGATTGTTTATAGGTTTTGGGTTTTGTGAAAGAGCTTATGGACAGACAAAATAATTTGTGATCAGGACTACATTGGCTATAAGATAATACAGAAGAGAGAGGGTAGTTAGAAGAACCTGAGTCAGATGCTGGCAGCATGGGGATAGCAAATTGCAGTGATAATCAGATAGATAAGCTGGAGGTTTAATATTTCGATTGGATTTTCTGGTTGGCACAGGAGGGGAGGGGCAAGGGGATTTGTTAGTGTCATTTGAGGAAGAAGAGAGGTTAGTGGGAGAATCTGGCTGGGGGAGAGAGGTAGGAGAGGAAGGTTTATTTGATGGTGGAGGTGAGATGGGTGGAATGTTGGTGAAAATATCAGGTGAATCAAGGGGAGGAGGGTCAGGAGTAGGAATTATAGGATTAGGTGCAGGTGGGATGGATGCAAAAGGGAACACAGTTTCATAAAAGAATACATTCCTTGAAATGTAAAATTCATGTGTGATAGGATCATAGAGAAGGTAGCCTTTTGTGCCTTCCCTGTAGCCAAGAAAAATAGATTTCCTTGCTCTTGGTTCGAATTTAGTGCGATGGTTAAACAAGGTCGAAGAATAGGCAAGACAGCCAAAGACTCTCATATGGTTAAGGCTGGGAGGAGTAGAATGGAGTTTTTGGTAGGGAGAGTGGTTGTTTAAAAGAGGAGTGGGAAGACTGTTTATAATATGAATGGTCTGTTGTATAGAAAGGTGCCAAAGTTTGTGAGGGAGGTGAGAGTGGAAAGAGAGGGCACGGGCAACATTCAAAATGTGCTGATGTTTTCTTTCCACGATACTGTTCTGTTGAGGCGTTTCCACACAAGACCTTTGATGAATGATTCCTTTAGAAAGGTAGAAAGTGGTCATGAGAAACTCAGGACCATTATCACTACGAATGCACTTGAGTTTATTGTTAAATTGAGTTTCGATAAAAGATATGAAGTGAATTAAATGGTTTCTGGTTTCACTTTTGTTGGCCATAAAAATTGTCCAAGTAAACCTACTGTAATCGTCTACGAGGGTTAAAAAATACTTGTGGCCACATATGGAAGGTGTGGAAAGAGGGCCCCAAATATCGACATGAAGTAAATTGAAGATGGCAACAGACTTAGTATTACTGTGAGTAAATGGCAAATGTTTTTGCTTAGCCAAATGGCAAGTATTACAGGGCTTATGATTGTCATTGTAGGTGACAAAAGGAAATTGAGAGGAAATACATTTGTGTATGTAAGGACTTAAGTGTCCAAGCCTAAGATGCCAAATAGTAGCAGGATTGTGTTTAGCAGGTTCTAATTGGGGAGAAGAGGAGGTGTTGACAGAGCCAGATGTGGGAGAGATGTCCTTAGGTGGGGTGGCATCAAGAACATACAATTTTCCAATCCTCCTAGCTGTAAATCCAGTCATCTTGGATTGGGACAACTGCATAATTTGACAGCAATTAGGGGAAAATTTCACATCATATAAAGTGGAGTCAAAAAGAGTGGTGACAGAGATAATATTGACATGAAATGAAGGAAAGTAATAAACATTATGAAGGACAAGTGAATCACATAGTAAAACTGAACCAGCAATAGTTGTAGTGACAGAGTCACCATTAGGCATTGTCATAGATTTAGGTGCAATGTGGTATGTGGAAAGGAAACTGGAAAAGCTATAGGTGATGTGATTAGTGGCACCTGTGTCAATGATCCACCAGTTATGACAAGGAAGATTTGAGGAATTCTTACCAGAGGAAGTATGAGGAGAGGTATGAGATACAGAATTAGCAGTATAAACTGAATTAATCGAGGGAGGTGAAGGAGATTGCAAATTATACTGTTGGAGGAGCTACAGAATCTGAGTGTATTTGCTCTTGAATCGTAGACAAAGCACTTGGACTGGTGTTTGATGTGGAAGCAGAGGAAGATAATGCCTCAAGTTGAGGAGAAGCAGCATCTTGAATCGAGTTCACTGTAGAATCAACAGAATTCCCCACAGATGTAGTAGGCTTGCGTTGTTGAAATCCAGGGGGATAGCCATGTTTCATGAAACAAGTCTCAATGGTGTGATTGGTGCGGTTGCAATGAGTACAGAGTCGGTTTCCACGGCCACGACCACGACCAGGGTTGTGAGAAGAACGAGAAGGTGCTTGAGAAAGGTGATTCACAGATGATTGAGACTCAATTGAAGAAGCAGAAGGTGAAAGAAGGTTGAATTGACGTTCTTGTTGAAGAACCAGATTAAACACATTATCAAGAGTTGGTAGTGGGGTCATCAACATAATCTGCGAGCGAACATGAGCGTATTGGTCACCAAGGCCCTTCAAGAACTTGATAACTTTATCTTGTTCTTTGAATTTGCGTAAGTCTGAAGCAGCACCACAGGAGCACGGTATAGCGCAAGTACAATCACGAATTGGCCGGAAGTTCTCGATTTCTTCCCAAAGCGTCATCAATTTCGTGAAGAACGAAGAGATATCGAGAGTTCCTTGTTGAAGACGAGAAACAGTTTCTTGAATGTCAGCAATGCGAAAAATATCTCCCTGAGAAAAACGATTTTCCAAACTTTTCCATACAAGAGAAGCACGATCATACCAGAGAAGATATTTTGCAATTTCCTCAGAAATCGAGCGTTGAAGCCATGAGAGGACGAGATTGTTGCATCGCAGCCAAGGTTCGTATAGAGAGTCGGAGATAGGCGGAGGAGAAAGAGTGCCATCAACGAACTTGATCTTGTTCTTGGAGATAAGAGCCACTTTCATCGATCTAGACCAGATCTGGTAGTTCTTGGTATCAAGAACAGGTTGAACAAGAACAAGAGAGGGATTCTCATTAGGATGCATGTAGTAAGGATTGGAAGGATTGGTAGCAAAATCAGAGTAAGGAAGCGCCATAATCAAGCTGATGCGGCAAAGGAAGAAGAAGGCGCGAAGGCGCGAAGAAGATGAAAGGAAAAAGAAAGGCGCGGAAATGAAATTTCAAACTGATACCATGTTAACTTTGGAATGCCAAGAGAGAAAAAGTAAAATGGAATAAACTCATTGTATTATTCTGCTTTTGGAAGGTACAAGACAGTACTATATATACTGTTAAGTAACAAACCACCAACCACCAAAGTTAACTAAACTGAATTATTTGCATCATGTAATATAAGTCTTCCAATGGTGAAGCCCTTATTCCTAGGCTTTCATGCTCTTTTTTTCCTTTCGTATACAAATTTGGAAACAAACTGGCAACATATCAAGTTTTGAGCCTCTTCATATTGTCCATTTGTGATCAACCAAGATGTGAATATAGACTCTGTGACACTTGCCTTTTCGATGACATTTTCCATTCTATCAAAATTGATGTAGAAAATGGCCATCTCACCAACCAAATGGTAAAAAAATATGTTCTACAGCTGGTTTTTATCCATGGATTTCGTATGAAAATATCCTCCAAGACGCCTCACTGGGTGATATATACCTACATTCAAGGTATTCCTTAATTTCATCAACACGTTGTTGGTGTGTAGAATTTGATCATCTTGAAGGAACCACTAATGTCGTTATCCTGTCATATCCTTTGTCAATATACTTGAATAGGTACTTGATTGAAGTACTTTGGTTACACCATTCCATATTGATGTGATCTTGAAATTTTAGAAGCAACCTTGTGTTATATGGTACGACAAACCTGTTGTCCAGTTCCACACCATTTTTTTAAGAATGACGTTACTGTTAGAACTCCTATTGTATACTGGGTAACCATCTTTATACATAATTGACTCTTCGTTATATTTCTTAGGAAAAAACTTTGAACATCTTTTATTCTTCATACAAGATGAAGACAATCTGGAAAGACCGCATGGACCATGCATCATGTGTGCTTTGACTAATTCATACAACCTATGATGAAGAGTATGGTCTAGAATTTCCGCAGATATGATGTTGTCTATGTCATGTGGTGATGGATATTTACTTTTTGGATGTAAGAAAATGAGAATGTGAGCATGAGGCAGGCCACGTTTTTGGAATTCAATGGTATAAATGTTTGTGTCATGTAAAAGAAAAGTCATAAAAATGTTAAATGTAATGAAAACGTATCATCAAAGATATGCTTAATTTATATGGAAAAGAAGTATTAAACTCACATGCCATGACTTTCCCAAGGACGTGTTTTTTTGTTAAATCTGTCATGAGTTTGTCAAATTTGATTTTGAAAACCTTCAAAATGATATTAGGGCGGTCATGTGGATTTAGGTTTTTCGTTGACAAAAGCCTTGTAATCTCAGGCCAATTAGGATTGCAAGTAAATGTAATAAATAAATGAGGAAATCCTAATGCACTTGAAATAGTCATACCATCAAAATAGAGTTGATCCATATATCTTTTTCCACCCACAAAAGAAGAAGACAACACAACTCTTTTCCCAGTTTTAGTCCCCTGGTTGTCTTATGAATCTGTAGATTGGTCATTAAGTTTATGGTATTTGCCAACTCTTAATTTTGATTGATTATGACTTAACCAATTTAGATGCTTTGTTTCCATCTTTATGTATCCATCCACAAATATCTGTTGGAAGAGTCTTTTTGAATGAAGCATTATTTTTGCCTCATTTGTCTGTTCTTGCAATCAGAAACATAACCAATCCTTGATGGTTCTTCTTTGCCATCCTTATACTTATGGAGTATATCAGCTCTGTATCCATCTTCTCCATAAGGGAAAATCAAGGGATATTGATATGCAAGGTAACTATGATTAAATTCATCAATTCTCTATAATTCGCCTGACATGTGTTGAAGAATTATGTCTCCTTTGGGCACGGTATCAATGTCCCCAATGGTTAGAGCAGCAACTTCAGAAACAATAGGCCGGTTTTAGACACGACCATTTGTTGATCTTTCAAAAATTCTTGGCATGTATTATGTTTCAACACATCCCTTGTCATTCTAAAAGCTTTAGCATGAGGGTTGAAGTCGTCTAACATTTACTTCAAGTCAGTCACTATTATTTTTATCAATTTGTTTATTATCTGATACATGGAAAAGAATAGATAAGGAAACATAAATAATATTTGAGTATGTACAGCTTTTATGTGGGGAAAAGTAATTACCTCAAACATTCTATTTTGTTGTCGACTTTATTGTCTGTGTTGTATATATACAGTTGTGCGTACTTCAGAGGTTGTCCTTGTTCGAGTAGCAGACTACCAATTTTGTGGCATGTTTGACCATTTAAACGTATTGTAGGAGGACCACGACCATTACTGTGTGATTTGTCAAATTTCATTCCAGGGGAAGTAAACAAAAACATGGCGTTGTAGGTGCGAATGTTGTTATTGTAGTGTTTTGATTCGGGTAGATTGTGATCAAACATAAGTTTGTTTAGTAAAGGTGGTGGGGTTTGAAGAAGTGGAAGTACAATCTTGGCATACCAGATGCAAGCCTGACAATGTTGACATATCCATGAAGTACTACCAATATCTGAGTAGTCTGGTGAAAAAAATTTAAATTTAACAAAGTGTTCGTAAACCAGAAAACCTAGACAATAAGTTTGTTATTATTATATAATTCAGTAACATAGTATGCATCAATGTAAATTGCATCGTGTCGTACAATTTATAGTTGAAGTAATATGTGTAACTTTATAAGAGAACCATTTAAGATTAAAATCAGAAGCATAGTGTATAACATGATGATGAACTGATGGGGGTGTTTGATGATATCCTAACTATTTAAGACCATGCACAATGAATTTATATGAATTTGCAAAACCATTATAGAACCTATAAAAAAAGCAAAATATATCACAAACCCAATAAATGTGAATTGTCCAGCATAACATGGTTGTCATTTACTTCGAGGTTCGGTTGCACATCTTCTTCGCTCTCAGAGTCAAAATGGTTGCTAGAGTCATCCGGCGAAAATGCCGCGTTGTTGATGTTGTTGCCCAGAATTTCATAAAAGTGGTTGTGAGGTTGACTTACATTTAAGTTTGGCGTTTGTGACAGAACGATTGAGTTGAACCTATTGAACAGGTTATGGCCATTATGCACAGAAAATTTTTGTCGCTTGAAGTGATTTGCCTGTTATGTTGGTCGTTCAAAGAAACATTTGGAGGTACAGATGATGTAGTTTCTGCCATGGGAGTATGCAAAGCTGAAGAAAAATTATGAGTAGGAGTTGTATTATGCAGCAGAGTCGGAGATGGGTTCAAATTTTCCTTGTTCTTGAGGTTGGAACCAACATTTATGTTCCTCATAGTTAACTTTCTTCTTTTCCTAGCTTCTGAAACATGAGAGGTTTTTGTGTATTTTCGTTTTTCAGAATCCATATCAGTTTTTTTTTTGCAGGTGAGGTAATTTATGAAAGTATGATAGTGGAAAATGTTGTATGGATTTGAAATGGTGTTCATACAATTCGATAAGAGTTGAGTTGAACCATAAAAAGTAACATGACTTATATTTCATGTGCAGTGGAAAAGAAAGTAGTGACATGTACTGTAAAATAAAAGTTGACTTTTATGTAGGCATAAAAAATTTGAAAAGAAATTTAAAATTTTGGAGCTCTTGAAAAATTGGCACTTGTTTTGTGAAACACAATGAAGAATGCATAGATAATATTATTTGAATACTAATAATCTGCTTTTGTAAATGTCAAATCCAAACCTGCTGCAAAAATTACTGTCATAGAACATGCTGCATAACTTACCATCTAAGCATAAGTAGGTGGTATTATCACTGATGAATGGAACAGTAAACGGCAGAAAGGTTGAAATGATGAATTTCTTCACTGAGTGCGACAGTTTTGAAACATTAATCCTGCAATGCCACATACTGAAAATTATTTCCCAGAGTGTCACACTCAGGAGTTCACGCCATTTCAAATGACGCGAACGTGGGACCCAGCAGACACAACAATGGCTCTCACCATTTGAAACGACGTGAAAGGGTGTAAAATTTTTTTTTCGTTTTCTGTATTTTATTTAGTTATATTAATTATTTTTATTATTTAATTTTATTATTAATTATAAATAATTTAATAAACTATTTAATTATAAAATTAATTAATAAAATATTAATTTAAAAACTTAAATAATTATAAACTTAAAATAACTATTTAACAATTACAATTAAATAATAAAAAAAAATTTATTAAGTAATAAAATTTCACAATTACAATATTTAATGTTGATGACCCGGTCCTAAACGAGTATCGGTAAAACAATAACGTTGTAGCACGATGACCAAAACCATATTGTTGTTGGGTCTCTGTTGTTGGAGGATTTTCTTGTGTTGCATCTGATGTTGGAGGATTTTCTTGACTTGGAGCTATAGCTTGCAGAGGAGACCAAATGCTTTCCAGTAAATCATAATCACTGACGTTAAGATCCTACCGGTAAAACAATAACGCTGTAGCACGATGACCAAAACCATATTGTTGTTGGGTCTCTGTTGTTGGAGGATTTTCTTGTGTTGCATCTGATGTTGGAGGATTTTCTTGACTTGGAGCTATAGCTTGCAGAGGAGACCAAATGTTTTCCAGTAAATCATAATCACTGACGTTAAGATCCTCGCCAAAATTGTATTGTGGTTGTTGTGGTGGTGTTTACTGTGGGAATTGGTAAACAACCGCTGATCTTCCAAATGGTTACTTATTTGGTTACTCGCAGGATCGATCAGATTGATCCTAAGACATGGTTGATTTTGGGGTTTTGATTAAGTTTGATAATGGTTAAATGACAAGGAAATAAAGAAGCTTTAGGTAAATTGCATGAAGAAGTGGACTTGATAAAATAAAGGAAGGCTTGAAATAAAGGCTTCGACAGGAAAAGTAAAGGAGAAAGCGAGTAAAGTTTCTGGAAAATAAATGACTTTGATTAATAAAAGTGGTGTTTCACACATACATTCTCAACAATTCTTTCTCACACGCTGGGTACTCGAATCTATATGAGTGACTTGTATATAATTGTGAACACACGCGAAAAACTGCGTGAACTACTACTATTTATACTAAACACATCCCAAGTAACCGTCGGGCAGTTACACTGCTTCGAGATGACTCCACTTGGCACATTCTCAGCGTTCGACGCTCCAGATCTTTGCACGTTGCACTTGGTAACCGCTGGGAACCGTTTTTCCTCCAAACGTTTGAATTTCAAACCGTTCCACTCTGAACAATCGAACACTTTCGTCGAGAAGCATCTTCGACGAGAAACACCTTCGACGAGAAACACCCTCGACGTCGAAGGCAACCAAATTCTCCCTTGGAAGAAATCCTCTAAGTACACTGCCATCTTCTGATGGGCATTTCGACAGACCCAGCTGGTCGAAAACATCTTTCAGCTTTAATGGCTGATATTAATAAAACAAGGGTGTCGAATTTAGGAGCCAACAAATTGCCCCCCAAGAATGCCTTATTTCGACTCTGAAAAGAAAAAGGCATTCTTTGAAACTCCATTCGACACCTATTTTTTCACTCTTAGTCACAAATTAAATTGTGCACTTTTTGTCTTCTACCAACCACTGACAATCCCAAGAAAAAACCATCATTTCATCCGTACCTAAGACGTCACCTCAGTATGGCGTGCAGCGTACTAAATGTCTTTTCACAAATTGTCATCATGACAATTCCCAAAAACGAGGGCGCACGCTGCACCCTTTCATTTCTGCAGAACGACTATGTCAACAGGGGGACGCCACGTGTCCCACTACCTTCTGCAACATTAAATGGCATTAAATGGCCTCGAATTTGGGGATTTCCCAACTACTATAAATAGCGTCAAGTACCCATTGTGGGACTTTTTCATGCTACATTGCTTTCAAACTTCCTTGAACACAAACTCTCTGCAAACTTTGCAAACAACTTTGTTCTTCACTTCATCTTCAACCTTAACATCAACAATGGCGTCCGGTTCTTCCACCGCTCCTGGTTCTAATATCCCCTCCAGAAATGCTAAACCCAAGATTTTCTCCACTGCCCCCATAGTTACTCCCACAGGCCAACGAAGGATCCCTGAGCCTCTAGACATTGCTGAACGTGACGCTTATTCACGCCAACTCATGATTCCGGTTGGATACTCCAACCAAATCTTCGCCATGTCTGGCCCGCTCAACCCAAGCATCGTTGAAGCCATGAAGATCAAAAGCTTCTTTCCAGTGCTCGAAAAGCTCAAACCTGTTGGATGCTCTAAGAAAGATGCAGAGGATAACGAAGATCCCGCTAAGGAGAAAATCGATCTTCGCTTCTTCAATAGGGGTGTTACGGCTTTCAGGTCTAGCCCTAGCCTCACTCCTGACTACAGTGCTTGGCTGGAAAAAATGGAGAAAAGCCAGTCTTCGATCTGGAAAGACCTGGGGATATTCGACCTGGTTATGTTGTCGAAGACGGGTCTTAACTATTCCCCAGAAATGTTGATAGCTTCCTTACTCTTCTGGGATTACACTCATTTCACCTTCCACCTTCCCTGTGGAATGCTGACACCCACGTTGTTCGACGTGGCTGCCATCACTGGCCTTCGACCCACTGGGGACTATTTCGACCCAGAGGAAATGTCGGAGGATCAGATTGGATTCTCTGCCACAAAACCAACCTACACCACCTACATCAATCATTACCACGATAAGTCGACGGCCACTGTGTCGGATGTAGAGCATATCGCGTTTCTAGCCTTATGGCTGTCACGCTTTGTGTTCTGCACAAAGTCTTTACAGGTGACCAAGAAGATGGTCACCCTCGCCACCCAACTCCACCATGGCCAAAATATTTGTTTGGCAGAACTGATTTTGGCGAATTTGTACGAGTCGATTAGCAACGGAGCCACTCTTTTGAAGATCATCGAGAACAGAGCCAGTTTGCTGCTTGCAGGACCCTTTTGGCTACTTCAGCTGTGGCTCAATGCCACCTTCGAGTCTTTCTTACCTCAGAAGACTCAAATAAATGAGCAAGCTCCGGAGATAGCAAATAGGTGCATCGAAGGCACCAGATTGGCTCTGCTGACCCCAACTGAAGATGGGCTGGAGTTTCAACAAACTTTTACAAACTTCGTCTTGATGTTTGCAAAAAGGAAAGAATTTGTTTCGACCATGGCTCCCTTTGCTCGACGAAAGGTTGGTCTAGAGTGGTTCACGAGGCCCCATCCTAAGTCGTCAAGTGGCCCTCAGGTCGAAGAACATACAACGGTGTGGGAAGCATTTCTCACACCAAGAATAATGCCCCTGCGATTCAAGAGCTCCAAGACTCACTTGAGCCTGATCGCGTATCAACCAAACTTGGTGTCTCGCCAGTTTGGTATCATTCAAACACTTCCTTCTCCTATTTTTCCCAGGGAGAAGTCTATGTTATATTTTTGCAACGACTACACTGAAGAGGCTGCCACCAAGCATATCGGCAGGTATGCTGGTCGAACAGTCCTTTCGTTGTTCGACTATCAGCTTAACTTTCTCTGTTCACCATCCTTCGAAGAGTGGTGGAAAAATTACTACGCTGAAGAGTTTTTCGATGAGAAGGACTTCGTGGACGAACTTCAGAAGTCTTTTGTTCTTGTCTTGGACAAAATAAAGAAATGTAAGTTCATCCTTCCAAATTATTTTGTCTTTCCCTTTCGACTGGTAGCCTGTTAATTATTTTGTCTTCTTTCAGTTGTTCGAAAGCCTGCAGCCAAGAAAGCTGCAGAAGGCCATCAGGGAGGAGGCCCCTTGACAAAACCTCCACCACCGGCGAAAACTATAGCGCCGACGAAGACTACAACAAGCCATCAGGGGGAAGGTCCTTCGAAAAAGCCTTCTGCACCGGTAACCAGACTTTTATTATTTTCTTCTGGTTTTAACATTCTGACTTTCGATGTAGCTTCTAAATCGAACTCCAATTGGTTTTTAGGCACCTTCACCCAAGAAACGACCTGCTCTGACGGTCGAATCTGGGAGTGACGAAGAAGACGATTCTCCCCCTGCTCCTCTTAAAAGGCGAAAGCTAAAGAAGGACGTTCCTTCTCCTGAGACTCGAACAATAAGAATAAAGGTTGCTGGGAGAAAGCCCAGACCACCTCCAGTAATTATTGAAGAGCCAACGGAGGAGGAACTAAATGTTCTTCTCAATAAACCTGTCGAAAGCGACAATTCCAGCCCTGGGGCTGAAGTTCCTCTACAGGTAATCTCTCTGACCCCTTTTTAACTCATGTGTCGATACCCACGTTCGATTATGTCTCTTTCTAACCTAGAAGATTCTTCTTCTTCTTTTTCCAGGAAACCACTGAAAGCTCAGCGCCAAGGACTTCTGAAACATTGGACTCTGCTGAACTCAGTAGGCCACAAGAGAAAGACTTGGCGAACGATGAAGCCAATGCTGAAACAAATGAAGCCAATACTGAGACAGAAGAACAACAAACAGAAGATCCACAAACAGAAGAGCAACAACCAAAAGAGATTCAGGTGGTTGATCTGTCGGAGGAACATCATGACGAAGGGGAACACGTTGACGCTGGCGAAGGGGATCATGGTGACACTGGTACTGCTGAAGTTCAAGTCGAAGAGAGTCAAGTCGAGGCAAATGCTACTCAACAGCCTCAACCCCAAGACAACGCTGCTGCAAAGGTTATCACCTCAGCAAAGCATAGGTCGAAAGAAGACTTAGAACTCTTGAAGCAAACTGATCCTGTTGGCTATCTGAATGCCATTATCGAGAGCAAGGGAAGTTCGTCTGATATTAGTCAGGAGGATTCTACTCAGTCGGGGAAGTCCACTGAAACTTCTCCTCTCGATGAGGCTTTGACGAAGGTTAAGGCTCAGTTCTTCAAGAAAGATTTGATGAAAGCTTTGGAGGGGGACCCTACTGCTCCATCGTATTTGGGGGCTGTTTTGAATGCCGTAGACTTGCTAGCTGTGCCTCCGGAGGTTTCAAGCTTTATCATGGAGTTACACTCCATTATTGATCAAGTCTCAGCAGACTATCGGCGACAAAGGGGCTTTAATAGCCAGCTTGAAGCGTTATATGGCAAAAGCTCTTCTGCATGGACTGCTGTAGCAGAGACGACTTCTCGAATTGCAGAGTTGTCGAAGCAAAAGGCATCTAAACAAGAAGAGGTTGATGACATAGATCGAGAGAATGCTTCCATAAAGGCGCAAATCGAAGAACTAGAGGCCAAGATGAATGCCAATACTAAGCGCAAGGAGGAACTTCTCTCGACTGTTCCAGACACCGAGAGTCAAGCTGAGATTACACAAGGCCTAGAATTTGCTGAAAAAGCTCAAGCCTTCGACGACCAAATTGCCAAGCTTGCCCAGGCGAATGCCTTGTGCAACAAAAGACTAGAGTTGCAGCAGGCGAAGTACCTTCGACTCAAAGATTCGATCCCCTTCTGATTGACTCAGCCCTTTAACCATATATTGTAATATGTATTTGACAATATTGCCATTTTGGCTAATTTATAAAATTTTCCATTTTGGCTTATTTATGGTTAATTTAGTCGTTACTTGTTATTTATATTTATCTCTTGGAGTATAGGTTTATACTTTTTCAAATATTTGCCATTTACTCTCAAGAGTCTTTTATCTTCACCTAACTCTTCGACTTCATAAGCCCCACCAGAAAAAGTCTGGATGATTCTAAATGGTCCTTCCCATTTGGGTGACCATTTTCCCATGCTTCGATCCCTTCGATCCATGGGAAGAATCACCTTCCAAACTAATTCTCCAGGCGAGAATGCCTTAGGTTTCACCTTTTTATTGTAAGAGTCTTCTACTCTTTTCTTCTGAAGCCTTAGTAGGTCAAGAGCGCGCAGTCTTTCTTCGTCTAAATCTACTAGTTCGTCTAACATCATATCCCAATAAACTTCAGAGGGAATATCATGGTGTCTCTGAACCCTCGCAGATTGAAGACAAATTTCTGCTGGCAACACTGCGTCATGACCAAAAGTTAGCCTATATGGTGTTGTACCTATGGCTTCTTTTGGGGACGTTCGACAGGCCCACAAAATCTGGTCTAACGTCTTATGCCAATTTTTTGGCTTCTTTCCAACATGCTTTTTTATCAAGCCAATCAGTACTTTGTTCGCTGCTTCGACTTGACCATTTGCCTGTGCATAATAAGGCGTTGATGTTAGGAGTTTAAAGCATGTTTTCTGAGCGAATTCCTGCATCTTTCGACCGGTGAAAACTGATCCTTGATCAGTAGTTATAGTCTCAGGGATTCCATACCTAAAGATAATGTTCTTTTGAATAAATTCAATGACATTTTCTTGGTCTACATTGACTAAAGGAATAGCTTCGATCCACTTAGTAAAATAATCAATGCCTACCAATATATACTTCTGGCTCTTTGATGATGCTGGTCGAATCTCTCCAATAAGGTCCAACGCCCATCCTCTAAAGGGCCAAGGTTTCACTATCGAGTGAAGTTCGCTTGCTGGTACATGCTGGATGCCTGTATGGACTTGACATTCTTGGCAACCTTTGGCGAACTCGACACAATCTTTCAACATGGTGGGCCAGTATAGTCCTTGTCGAAACAACAACCATTTCATCTTATGGCCTACTTGGTGAGCCCCACATGCTCCAGCGTGCGTAGTCGAAAGGGCTATGTATGCTTCAGTTTCACTTAAGCATTTTAGCAATACCCCTTCAGGCGTCTTTTTAAATAACTCATTACCCATGAGTACGTAACTCAATGCCCTATACTTTGTTTTTCATTCTGTCGAAGCTACTGGATTTTGAAGATAGTCCACAATGGGTTTCCTCCAATCTTGCTCTGACAAATTGTCTATGAACGAAATTTCGAAGTTACTTTGATCAGCATATCCTAGTCTTGTCGACTCCAAGTCCGTTGGTGACAAACAAGTTGCTTTTATATTTTCTCGAACTTCGATTGCTCTTTGTAATCTTGTTTTTGAAATTTTGTACCCAGATGCAATTTGTGCCAAATCGTTGGCTATTTGATTTTCCAATCTGGGTATGTGTCGAATATTGACCATTTCAAATTTTTTCAATAAACGATTTGCTATCACAAAGTACATAATGAGATTTTCTCTTATGCATTTATATTCTTTTGTGACTTGCTTAATGACTAACTCTGAGTCTCCCATTATTTCGACTCGAGTTGCCCCCAATTCCAACAATATTTCAAGGCCAGTAATTAGAGCTTCATACTCAGCCTCATTGTTCGAACAAGAACCTGATATCTTGTACTTGAATGTTGTTGGAATTTTTTCTGGAGAAATAATCAAGACTCCTACTCCTGTTCCATCTTTATGGCTGGAACCATCGAAGTAGAATTTCCAGGGTTCTATCTCCACATAATTAATACTCTCAACTTGAATTGAGTGGTCGACTATAAAGTCTGCAACCACTTGTCCTTTTACTGCCTTAAGAGGCATAAAGGTCAAGGAGTATTCAGTTAATGCTAGTGCCCACTTGCCAATTCGACTGTGCAAGATGGGTTTCGACAACATGTACTTGAAAACATCAAAATGAGACGAAACATACACATCAACTGGTTTTATATATTGCTTGAGTTTTGTACAAGAGAAATACAGACATAGACACAATTTTTCAACTTCGCTATATCTAGTTTCTGCATCGTTCAAAACTCTACTAAGATAGTAAATGGGTCTTTCGACTCCATTTTCATCTTCTTGGGCTAACATGCTTCCCAAAGTTTTGTCGGATGCAGCTATGTACAATCTCATACTCCTATTGCCACAAGGAGGCACCAAAATAGGTGGCTTTGTGAGGTACCCTTTGATTTTGTCGAAGGCTTCTTGTTGCTCCTGCCCCCATTCGAATCCCTCTTTGTTCAGTCGAAGTAAGGGTGAAAAGGCTTGAGCTTTCCCACTTAGGTTAGATATGAATCTCCTTAAGAAATTTATCTTGCCTAGCAGAGATTGCAGTTCCTTTTTATTCGATGGCGCTTTCGCTTCCAGAATTGCCTTCGTCTTGTTCTGGTTGATTTCGATTCCTTTCTTATGGACAACGAAGCCCAAGAAATCTCCAGCTTTCACACAGAATGCACACTTCAAAGGGTTCATCTTTAGACCATGTTCTCTCATTCTTTCGAATGATTGTCGAAGGTGGTCTATATGGTTCTTCCTGGAAACAGATTTTATAACAATGTCATCAATATATACTTGCATAAAAGTGTTAATAAAATCATGGAAGATAGAATTCATTGCTCACTGGTATGTCGCCCCAGCGTTCTTTAGGCCAAAAGGCATCACTACCCATTCGTAAGTGCCTAAAGCCCCAGGGCATCGAAAAGCAGTTTTCGACACATCTTCTTCAGCAATGAATATTTGATTATATCTTGAATAACCATCGAGCATACTCAGGTACTCGTAGCCAGCGGCAGAATCGACTAGCATTTCCGCCACAAGCATAGGATATTCATCTTTGGGTGTAGCAGCATTCAAATATCTGAAGTCTATGCACACCCTCAATGTACCATTTTTCTTAATTACTGGCACAATGTTTGCAATCCATTCGACATACCTCGTGACGCGTATGAATTTGCACTTCAGCAGTCTTTCGACTTCCGTTTTGATCTTCGACAGTATTTCTGGAGCGAAGCGTCTTGGACTTTGCTTGATTGGCTTCTTCCCAGGTTTGATTGGCAACTGAAGTTCTACCAATCCTCTGTCGAGACCAGGCATTTCGTCGTAATCCCATGCAAAACAGTCCTTGAACTCTTTCAACAAATGGATTACTTCCAACCTGAGTTCTGGGTCAATTTTTGCGCTGATGTAAGTTGGCTTTTTCTCTGACCCTTCGCCCAAGTTGATTTCTTCTAAAGGATCTTGCGCTAACATTTTGATGTTGTTCGCCAAGGGGTCCTTTTCGAAACCCAAAGGCTCATCGTCATAGATGGTGTCGAGCCTCTGTTCCTGCATCACTTCTGGCATGATATCAGGAGGTTCTGGATCGAAGTCCTTTCCAGGACCTGTAGAAGATAACTGTTGATCATTGGCCTGTATGGCCATATATTTTACTTCGGCTTCGAGAGTCGTTATCATCTTTGTTTCAGCTACGTAAGCCGAAATTCGCCGCAATGATTGTGACTCAGTCATTATCACTAAATTCACTTCCCCAACCAGTTGGTTGGATATCAGTTAACCCACTGAAGTCTATGTGGGACAAGTCTTCTCTGTCCCATTGAAAACCATGCTCAGGGTGCAGGTATAGGGAACAAAAAGTATTTGGCGCTGGCGCCAAGTCGAAGTCAGGTGTTGGGCATGGCCCAATGTGAGCCAAGTTCTTGTCGAAGTCTACCAGCCCTAGGTGATTCACTTCGCCCAGGTAATAGCTTTGGTCCGCCTCTATGTTTTCGACCATTCCATCAGGACGCCATAGCAGCAACCTCTGGTGCATTGATGATGGTACAGCTCCAACACCATGAATCCATTCACGGCCCAACAAAAGATTATAGTTAGGTTTGGCCGATATGACCATAAACATAGTTGGTCGAAGGATAGATCCCACCTTGATATCCAGTTGGATCACTCCCATAGTGGTCCCTATGCCGCCTTCATAGTTCGACAGGACCATGTTGTGAGGCTTGATGTTCTCATCACTTTTGCCTATTTTCCTTAGCATAAAGTGAGGGATGATGTTGATGGTTGCCCCACAATCCACCAAGATTTTATTTACTGTGGTTTCTTCGAGTTTAGCCCTTATAAATAAAGGCTTGAGGTGATTTTTCATCGCCTCTGTAGGTGGTTCGAAGAACCCATTCTGCTCTTCAGTGGCGCCATTATCCATGACGAAATAGCACACTGGCCTATGTTTGGCCATTTCTTGCTCCACTTCCCAATCGCTTGTTTCGACCTCCACCTGGCGGTTGAACTCTCTGGGCAGAACTGAGACTATGTTCACCATGATGTCCAAAGTGTCATCAGATTCAGAACCATCTTCGTTGTCAACTTCGCCTTGGTTAGGCCAAACTAGCCTATTGGTTACTGGTTCTCTTTCCAGAGGTTTCCTTTGCTTTCTTTGAGGAACATTTGAACTGGTTTCTGCCTTCGGTTCATTAGCAGCCTCCCTCTCAGCTTTTCGTCGCCTCTGGTATCTCCTCCATTGAGATCGAGACATGGGATTTTTCCCTTTGTAGTTGCTTGACACCTGTGTTACTTTAGGGGCAGCAACCTGAGGCTCTTTCTTATGTTTTAAAGATGAACCTCTTGGCACATCGAAGGAGTGCCATCTTTCCTCGCTTGGCCTCTTTCGACCAGATGTTTTGTACCATGTATCTACTGGCACATTAGTCGGAGGCCTGAAAGTCAGTGGCCTCTTTTCTTGGTTTGAACCTCTTTGGGAGGCTCTTTTGGGATCATGTCGAAGATCAACACTTTCCCTTCTTTTATTTGCTGCTCTTACACCTTGAATATGTTCAGCAGCTTTTTTGTCAAAGATCGAACTGCATCTTGGACACAACATCACTTCTGACTTCTTTTTCTGGCATCTTTGCAGGAAATCTGCCAGATTTTCATTTTCCCGAGGGAAAGCAATTTTGTTAGCTTGTTCTTGCCTCATGGCCTCCTCTGATGCTTTTGGTTCAGAGACTTCGACCATGTTGACATTCATGGTATCCTTGTTGGCAAGAGTCAACTGCTTCATTTGAATCTCCAAGTCCTCTGTCTGGCCTTGAACTGCAGCCAAGTGAGAACTGGGTGTTGTTCCAGATTTTTGGGCTCCAACTGTCTCCAGCTTTGGGCTTTCGACCGCCTTTTGAACCGCTTCAATTGTCTTTCTGGATAGGTTCCCAGAAAAACTGCCAAAGATTGGCATGTTGACATGGTCCTTTGAGACTTCGACCATTGTGATCCCTGGCCTCTTCGACTGGCTTCTGGATGCCTCGATCACGTTCACCTCTGAAGGTTCAGCATAATGGGCTTCAGCCTGCAACGGATTAGAGTCCACAGTCATGGGGGTCTTGTCAACAAACTTCAACCTCCCTTCTTCGATAGCGTCTTGCACAAGATTCCTGAAAAGAAAACATTGAGACGTTTTATGGCCCAGAAAATTATGATATTTACAAAAGCCTCTCTTCTTTCTTTGATCAAGAGGAGGCACTTTCACCCCTGGGGGTACTATCATTTGGCCATCTTTTACAAGCAAGTCAAAGATTTCATCACATTTTGTAATATCAAAACTATAAGTCTTTTTGGGGAACCTATCGTTGGTCCTTTCTGGACCAGTGGGATTTTTCCCACTTGAGGGGACTAACAGTTTGCAAGAGTATGGTGGCCCTTGTTTTAGTTCCGCTAAATCGACTTCTCCTTCTTCGACAGTTATAGTTTCGTCGAAGGATTCTGGATCTTCGTCATCCATCTCAACATACGCTATCCTCTCTCTCTTATGAGTTTTCGTTGCCTTTGCTTTTTCAGCTTTGAGGCGTTCTACCTGTCGAACTCTATCGGCCAGTTGGGCCATGTCTCTCAGGTATTGAGTGTCTAACTTCTTCCTAATGGAATAATCTAAACCGCCTGCGGCTATTTCGACTAACTCATGTTCTGGCACTTGTGTAAAACATCTTGCTTTGAGCAACCTAAACCTATTTAGATATTCGTCTATAGGTTCAGTGAAACGTCTCTTTACACTGGCCAATTCTTTCAGGCTTATCTTGGTTTGCCCCATGTAGAATTGCTCATGGAACAATCTCTCCAACTGGGTCCAATGATGGATCGAATTGGGGGGAAGAGTTGTAAACCAAGTAAAAGCGTTCTTTGTTAAAGAACTTGGGAAGTACTTAATCCTCAGGTTTTCGTTGTTTGAAATATCTCCTGCTTCGATCAAGTATCTCGCCACATGTTCGACAGTAGATTCTGTCGTGTCCCCAGAGAATTTAGTGAATTTAGGGACTTTACATCTAGGAGGTAAGTCTGTTTGTAACACGTATTCTGACAGTGGGGATGTAAAGTTGGGCCTTCGAAAGCCCATGTTCATCCCATTTTGAGTCATGATTCTTTCGATCATGGCTGCCAGATTATTTTCCAAACCCATGTTTTGGTATTGGATATGCTGAACTACTTCGTCAACATTTTGGTTTCTGTTAACTAACCTTACCTCTGGGGTTATTACCCTAGGTTCTTCGACAGGTTGCTCCAATCGTGCCCTAAGGTTTTCTTCGACAGGCTGTTGGACTTGGTTGATAGTGGTTTCTTCCTCTAAGAGTATACCTTGGTTTCCCCTTATTTGCGCCCTTTGGGGCTGTCGAATAGGTTGGGGTACTCCAAAGAAATCAGCCAAACGCGTCATTTGCGTTGTCATCTGCTGATTCGATTGGGTGGTGTTTTGTATTAGAGGGTTTAGCACTGTACTTAAAGTTTGTGCCAACATTTGAACCATATCATGGTTGCTTTCGTCCATTTGTTGCCTCAAGACTGCTGTTGAGGCATTTGTAAGGCCATGTGCTACTTGGGACGTTCCTCCTAAGAGTTGGGTCCTATTTCTATTCGCCATACCTACTCCAGAACCTTGGAGTGGCGAAGAGGCACTCACTAAAGGGTCTGAAAAAGTGGACGCAGCGTTCGTCAGGCTAGCCAAGTCAGAAGTTGGCATGCCATAGAGTGGTTCTCGATTATGACCGGCTGTCATAAATCCTGGGGGAACATAAGGCCTTGTGCCTAAATTTCCCCTTGGTGGGGGAGTTCCCAAAGGCACTCTGGGGCCTGTGAACGGAGGTAATGGCCCCGTTGTTGTGACCGTTACTGCTGGTGTTGAACCAGCGGTTATCGCTTCACTTACGGTTGGGATAACCGTTGATCCCACATTCGTTTGTGGGATTTCGTTATTGTTTGGCGGATTCGCCATTGCTTCTCTTCTTCTGGCAGTATTGGTATTGTTAGTGTATATTCTACCACTTCTCAATAACATGCAATACTTCTCGAAAAAGATGAGATTTTGTTTAAAAAGGTTAAACTTCAAAAATCAACACACAGTCCCACCAGGTGTGCCAATTTGTTTACCGTGGGAATTGGTAAACAACCGCTGATCTTCCAAATGGTTACTTATTTGGTTACTCGCAGGATCGATCAGATTGATCCTAAGACATGGTTGATTTTGGGGTTTTGATTAAGTTTGATAATGGTTAAATGACAAGGAAATAAAGAAGCTTTAGGTAAATTGCATGAAGAAGTGGACTTGATAAAATAAAGGAAGGCTTGAAATAAAGGCTTCGACAGGAAAAGTAAAGGAGAAAGCGAGTAAAGTTTCTGGAAAATAAATGACTTTGATTAATAAAAGTGGTGTTTCACACATACATTCTCAACAATTCTTTCTCACACGCTGGGTACTCGAATCTATATGAGTGACTTGTATATAATTGTGAACACACGCGAAAAACTGCGTGAACTACTACTATTTATACTAAACACATCCCAAGTAACCGTCGGGCAGTTACACTGCTTCGAGATGACTCCACTTGGCACGTTCTTAGCGTTCGACGCTCCAGATCTTTGCACGTTGCACTTGGTAACCGCTGGGAACCGTTTTCCCTCCAAACGTTTGAATTTCAAATCGTTCCACTCTGAACAATCGAACACTTTCATCGAGAAGCATCTTCGACGAGAAACACCTTCGACGAGAAACACCCTCGACGTCGAAGGCAACCAAATTCTCCCTTGGAAGAAATCCTCTAAGTACACTGCCATCTTCTGATGGGCATTTCGACAGACCCAGCTGGTCGAAAACATCTTTCAGCTTTAATGGCTGATATTAATAAAACAAGGGTGTCGAATTTAGGAGCCAACAGGTGGACACATGGTCGGAACATAAGGCGTTATAGGATTATGTCGGGAGGAGGGGGAATCGATGTTTGGTCGCATGATGGGTGTGAATTGTGTAGTTGGCCTATGATATATTTGTGGTTGTTGGGATTCATAAATGTAATTTGGTTGTTGGGAGTGAGATTGCGGGTATTGGGTGTTAAAGGTTTGATTTTGGTGTAGCTGAGAAAAATGAGGGTTAGAAGTTTGTTGTTCAGGATAATGGGGAGGATAATGGGGATGGGTGTTTGATGTTGGGAAAAGTGGGCGATATGTGTTTGTTGTTGGGAGGATTGGGGATGAGGAGGTTGAGAATGTTGTGAGTGGTGAGGTTGTTGAGAGCCACTTCCCTGAGTAGGGGCATACTGATTTTGACGAGGGTCAGTGAGAAATTGTTCGTACGATGCATATCTATGTGGAAGCGAGTGATATCATTGCATATACTCATTTGACGGTTTCTCCTCTATTTGTAATTGATCTCCATCCAACGTAAACATTTCTCGATGCAACCAACAATTTTGTTCATCAGAGTATAGGATGGTATATGCTTTTTGGCGCGCTTTTATTGTTGTCATCTTATGGTGTTCAGCCAAGCATCGAGGTTCTTCAGGTATCCCTTATAAATGACCAAATTGTAGTTTGACCCTATAACTGAAAAGTTATAGATAAAACTTGTTAGTTTAACCAAAATAAAATTCATAAATTTATATGAAGTATTAAAGTGAAGACAAAAAAACCTGATCTTGAAGCATGTGATTAATCCTAAATCGGTATCCTTGTAGATGGTGGCGCGGGTTATTTTGGTAGTCAAGTTTCTTGATGCACCACCTAAAAAGAATTTAAAATTAAACTTTATTTTAAAGTATTCTAACAATTTTAATTATAAATTAAAATTAAAATTAAAATATTATCTTCTCGCGTAAGGATATGGAGCTTGAACCGGAACCACCAGAGATATAATAGGCATGCGTGTAAAAGCCCAAACTTGAAGAAGTAAAACGCATCCTTACTTTGATGTCTACAGACTTGCACATTTCCCTATATAGATTAGCTAAAACGGCGGAACCCCAACTCAATTTTCCATAATCTTCCAAATCCATAACAAATTGTGTCCATTTTGAGTGTATAATATTACCGCTTTTATTAGGAAACAAAACTTGCCCGATAAGCAGTAAGATATAAATACGAGCATGTTTATTTTTATACTCCTCGGGTGACTCCTCGGTTGGTGGTTCATGTTGGTACATGTCTTTAAACCATGTCAACCTCACAGTCATTCCCTTATCACTTTGTGGTAGTTCATCCCCTAAAATAGAACTCCATGCACCACCACCTAGCTCGGATGGACCATTTACCATTTTACCATCTACAAGAAGCCCCAATAACATACTCACATCTTCCAATGTAATTGTGCATTCACCGTTTGAAATATGAAATGTATGAGTTTCGGGTCTCCACCGTTCTAGTAAGGCTATAATTAACCTTGAATCGATGTGTGTGGACCCTATTGTAGATACATGGTAGAAACTAGATTGGTGTAGGTAAGGGATTATGACTGCATATGGCTTTAGAGGTTTGTGAGAATGAATTCTCCATTTTGAAATATAAGTATCATCAATATGTAATAAAAATAAGTAATATAGAAAAATATCCAATATTTAATTAGAGTTTGTAGGTAGTTGGATAATTTAATGAAAGTTGAATAAATATAAATTTGTATACTTATTGAGAATATTATAAATTATACGGTTTTGTACACAACGATAAAACTTCATCGGCTGATCTACTGAATCTGACATACAACTCAAACAGTATTTTATTAACACCAATTCGAAAATCCTCAAACATCTTAAATACATATGTATCTGTAACTAACTTTGAAATATGTTGCATCAACACTCCATTTTCGTTGATTGTAGCCCGGTTGAAAGATATCTCTATAATACTCTTATTAATATCTGTGACTTGACGTAATTGATTTTTTCAAGTGAATGAGTTTAGATCTTTCCATAAGCCATACAACCAAAGGATTAGAAAATGCGTTTCTATAATCAAACATAGTAACTTGTGAATTATACGGAATAATGTATACTGAGAAAAATATCAGAGTCATTTTAATGTGAAAACAAAATTGTTTTATGTTGAATTTATATGCATGCCACGTATGCTATTCACGCCAGTATCCATGTTCTCACGCCATTTGACTTGGCGCGTAGCAAAGATTCACACCATTTGAGTTGGCGCGTATGACCAGATTCACGCCATTTGAGTTGGCGAGAGTGCATCCTGAGCACGCTCACGCCATTTAAGATGGAGACAGCATGCGTGAAATAAATTCAACAATGTTCTTTGTTTATTAATACCAATGCAGTTGTCTGTTGTTCAAACAATTGAATATTACTTTGAATATTACTTCAAACAATGCCACAAAATCATATTTCTTGTCTCTTACATTTCAATGGTAATATATTTACCGACGATAATATTGGAGTGGTCTTTCAAAATACAGATACACATATTTTAAATATTCATCGAAAAAGTGATTTAGTCCACTTGACGAAAAAAATAGAAGGAACTTTACAACAACATGTAACTTTTATTTTTTATCGATTTCTAATAGTTAATCCAGTTGATCACAATGTCACATACAACACTGCAAAAATCGAAGACGATGAAGATGTCCGTTCAATGCTTAAATGTCACTCAAGGTTTTGCAGTCAACAAACAATGGAGTTGTATATTTGTTTTCAACAGGGGCAGGAAGTATATCCAACGCAATCATCACAAACTCATGCATATCAACAAAGTCAGGACTTCCAACAAGAAGAGTATGTCCAAACACAACATAACGAGCCAATATTTTTGGAAGAGGAAGTGGGTGATGATACTGACTCCAATGATGCCAGATAAATTAATTTGTTTAGTGGGTCTAGTGACGAGTCAGGTGACGATGACAGACTGGAGGCAGACCCGACTCCTATACTTGATCTATACAACCCACTGTATCACTTAAGAAATGTTTCATTTGAGTGTGTGGAACCAATTTCAGTCTTTAAACCCTTAGACGAATGTGAGTCACGTGAAGACTTAAAGGTTGGTATGACGTTTGAAAACAAAGAAGCATGTCTCCATGCAATATCTGAGTATCACATAAAATTTTTTATACTTTTAAGGTTTGTAAGTCTGATCTGACACGATATTTAATTAAATGTAAAAAGGAGGGATGCAGCTTCACATGTAGAGCTTCGTTAAGGGAGGGATGTGGTAAATGGGTTATTGGCAGAATTGGAGGGCCACACACTTGCATGTTGACTGCTATATCTCAAGATCACCAAAAGCTTACCTCAAAGATGATCGCCCATAACATCAAACCTCTTGTCGACAGTGACGTGGCAATCAAGGTTAGACATATTATTGTTCATATCCGTACGACTTATGGCTACACCGTGTCTTACAAAAAGGCATGGATTGCAAAGAACAAAGCAATCGAAGATATTTATGGCAATTTGGAGGCCTCTTACAACAACCTTCCGCAATGGTGGCTAGTCATGCAACCATTTCTCTTAGGTACCGTCATAGATCTTGAAACATTTCCTGTATATTCAAATAAAGGAACACAAATTGGTGGTGCACGAATTTTTCATCGCCTTTTTTGGGCCTTTCAACCTTGTATTAGGGGTTTCGCACATTGCAAACCTATTGTGCAGGTAGATGGAACATGGTTGTATGGAAAATATAGGGGAACATTGCTCCTGGCTGTTGCACAAGATGGGAATGGTAACATTTTCCCAATCGCATATTCATTGGTCGAAGGTGAGACCGGGGGACTTGGAGTTTCTTTCTGAAAAATTTGAGACTCCACATCACACCCCAATCAGACTTATGTTTGATATCTGATCGACATGAGTCCATTAAAAGTGCCTACAATAACCCGGACAATGGCTGGCAGAATCCACCCTCGGTGCATGTGTATTGCATTAGGCACATCGCACAAAACTTCATGCGAGCCATCAAGGACAAAAACCTTCGTAAGACAGTTGTTAACATGGGTAATTACTCTCTAATTTTTAACATGACATTTCAATATATAGTTCTTTTATATTAATGTTTTTAATGCTTTTACGTAGGGTATGCAATTAATGAGTCTACATAAGCATGTTATCGGGAGGAGATCCGTCAAACAAAGACAGAGGCTTTCAATTGGATAGAGAACCTTCCAAGAGAAAAATAGTCGCGAGCTTACGACGGAGGAGCACGATGGGGTCACGTGACAACCAACCTTGCTGAATCTTTGAACTCAGTGTTGAAGGAAATCCAGAACCTACTTATTACATCACTTGTAAGATCAACATACTACAAGATGGGAACATTGTGGGGTAAGCAAGGAAAGGATTGGACAAAAAATTTGTCATCGGGAAAGGAATTCACAAATAACTGCATGAAAGGAATTGCAGAAGAAGTAGAAAAATCTCACAGTTATAATGTCTTGGCTTTTGACCATGAAAGATTATTTTGTGGTCCAAGAGACGGTTAATAATAGGAATTGTCGGCCACTTACTCATTTCAACGTCAACCTCCAAACACGAACTTGTGACTGTGGGAAATTTCAAACTTTTCATCTGCCTTGCTCACATGCTATCGCAACGTGTTCTCACATTAACCACGACTATACTACGTTTATTCATGATTTGTATAGAGTTATAAACGTCTTCAAAATTTACATACAAAGTTTCTTCGGTGTTCCCCAAGAAGATAATTGACCTCCATATTTAGGCGATACTCTCTTGCATGATGAAAGGATGCGACGAAACAAAAAAGGTTGCCCGAACAGTACTCGCATTAGAACTGAAATGGACATTGTTGAGAAAATAAAAAGACGATGCAAAATCTGTCAACAACCACACATGTGCAAAAAATGTCTGCATCGCCTCAACAATGCAGGCCCTTCTAACTAATTTTATCCATGTATTGTTATTTATAACTACTTCTAACTGTATTTTTTTATTTAGTATTTTGATTGTAATTGTGAAATTTTATTACTTAATAATTTTTTTTATTATTTAATTGTAATTCTTAAATAGTTATTTTAAGTTTATAATTATTTAAGTTTTTAAATTAATATTTTATTAATTAATTTTATAATTAAATAGTTTATTAAATTATTTATAATTAATAATAAAATTAAATAATAAAAATAATTAATATAACTAAATAAAATACAGAAAATGAGAAAAAAATTGTTACGCCCTTCATGCCATTTCAAATGGCGAGAGTCATTGTTGTGTCTGTTGGGTCCCACGTTCGCGCCATTTGAAATGGCGTGAACCCCCTGGATGTGGCACTCTGAGAAATAATTTTTAGTATGTGGCATTGCAGGATTAATGTTTCAAAACTGTGACACTCTGGAAAAAAAATTCTAAAATGATAACTATAAAATTCAAAAATATCTTAGAAGGTAGAAATAAGCAGTAAGTAGATTTTGATAAAATTTAATAATAAAATTGTAAGATGAAAAACGATAAAAGGTGTTATCAAAGGATTTAGAAAAACCAAAGTTCAATATTGTGACTAGAACTGAACTTGATAACCAAAAATTGTTGATTTGCACTGCTTTTAAGTATAGAAAAAGAGTGAAATCGTAAAAGTGGAGGAAGCATAGAGAATGGATTCGTTGTTAGCATTAGACGCGTGGAACATTGGAAGTAAAGTAAATGATGGTGGATATATAGGAAGAAATAGACATTTATAACGTTAAATCAAAAGGTACATTCAAACATTAGAGGAAACAGATCCAAAAAAACTCCTAGTTACATAATTCCAATAGATGTTTAATAACAAAATAAGATATCCTATAGAGGAGGACTCTAGTCTTGATGATGCTGCTTCTCCAATTTGATTTGTTTCTTCAGTTTGGTAGTTGACTCATCTCCATCAGCACCGAGACAAAGCAGATAATTCATTTGAACAGTGGGGAACAATCCTTTTTGATGCCAAAGTCGGCGTAACCAATTCAGACAAACTATAAGAAGTTATTTCCATGTCCTGATACATATGGGAGGAGTTAATAATGTAAAAGGTACAGAGTGGTATACCACAACTGCAGAAAAGTATTGTAATGACAGAACCGTATATAGAAAGTTTACGGGAATAATAGCCTAATCTTCAATTGCCATGGCTTCATCAACACTTTCATTGGAATGCTAATAAAATTGGAATAATAACGTGTCAAGTTAACAGCACATTAAATAAGAATGATTTAACATAAAAAGTGCCATGGTTTTTCAATGAAATTTATCTGAGTAACGGTTGGGGTGACATTAGGTTGAGACACAGTCTATAGAGACACTTAACAGAATAAGTATTCAATCCAGATTAAATATGACATGTTAATAAATAATAGATAGTGGAAGACAGTTACCAAGTCTTCGCCAAATGAATGTTCTAAATTTTTTTTGAGAGTTTCATCTTCATGGATAGCGACAACAGATGCATTTTCTCAATCAGGTTGCCATTTGACCTTAAAAATCATTGTCACACCCACCAACGCATCAAGTGCCAAGGGAAATTTCAGAGGGTCAGTTATCACAGCCTAATCAACAAAATTGCATATATGATTTAGAAGCAAAATACATAACAAGTATGAATAATGTTATATTTTTTAAACTTTTATATAAAATGATACAGTTTGTACTAACCTCAAGCATGTTGTTGCGCATTTGTGCTGCAGTAAGTTTCAGAAGTTGAAAAGCCTCGCGGTCCCATATAACAAAAGTAGCTTTCGCTCCATGGTAGACTGCTTCAATCAAAATTTTATATCTGTGAAAAACATTAACAAATGAGACTGATGTAGAAAATGATTTGGAAAATAAAAAGGTTCAAGCACTTCAGGCACTCGAATATCTGTGTTTCAGTTTTGTGGCCACTGCCACAGACAAAAGACGGTTGACTTCCTCTGACAACCATTGGACATTTATGACATGCCTGATAATACCATGTTCCCTTAGCAGCTTTAAATTTTTTAACTTTGGCCACAATAACACATTGAGTGATATGAAATTAAAACAAAAACGAAGACACAATTCTCAGGAAGTTCTGTTCCCATTAAACTATTTTAGAAAAAGGCTAAAAGGAAATTTTACCGCTTGAAATTTCACAATTTCTGCGAGAGGGAGAACAATTGCCTTATACATCAGTTTATCATAAGGGGTTATGTGGGAAGAACCAAAAGCCTGTGTGGAACTATGTGTTTGTGAAGTCAAAGTTTGAGATGAATATTCCTCTAAAATCAATTGTGGGATTCTACAACAGGAAATAAATGTAACACATTGTCATACGAAATAAGTGTAAGATATTACATCCAAGTTTATTGATCCATAAAGCAAGAATAGAATAATGCAAAATGTGTTACCTGGCTATAAAGTTCCGAATATCAGGTAATTCATCACAAATGTGCAACTTTGTGACATTGAAAGTGTTAGACACACATAATGGAAAATTTCCTAAATCAATGAGCCAGTTATTAGTAGTGATAGTATAAAATATAATATATTAGTCAGGTAAACCTTAATCTAGGTCCAAAACAAATAATTGTCAAATACCTTACTCCTTGACCTTGGCAAATTGTAAAACCATAATTGTTGGAATAGATGAGTCCTTCCTACCGTTGTTGTATTCGTTGAATTGCATTGTGTATCCCTCCCACAAAGTGCAATTAAGACAGTGGTTACTAAGGATGAATAAGTAAATAGTTTCATGAAATTATATGGTGATTGGAAAATATGAAGTCAAACAGGGTGTTTAACGAAAACAAACCTCAAATCCTTCAGCACCAAATTAATTTGTTGTTTTTTACTTTCGCTCTGTAGTTGAGTGTAACCTATCTCAGAGACCAATCCTATGACGTCTACGAAATGAAGGAAAAAAATTAAATGACAGACGTATGAAGTAAACCAGTTTTAACTTCAAGCATGTTATAATATAAAATGGTTGAACACACCTATCAAGACATTGCTTTTCCATTTTCCAGTGACGATATCAGCAAAAGGTTTGAACTGTAGTGGTTTAGGAGGGATTTCATGTTTGTTTTTGTCAGAAACTGAAGTTCCACCAGTAAATGTCACCACAAATTTGTATTCCAAAGGCTTGAACAAAACATCATTCAACGACACTTGAAAGTTTGAAATCGTACAAGTGTTATTGACTATTATGACAAAATCATAAACTTTGACTATAACATTTAGAACCTTCACATGTATGTCTGATCCCTGAATGCAAAAAAGGCAACAAAAATTATGTCATCATTGCTAACAAAAATTATTATCAGGAACAAAAAGAATTACTACAAATATAAAGTATTATAAATAGACAAAACCACAAAGTTTGAAGGCAAAAAAAAAAAAACCCAAAGTTGTAAAATAAACTTATAATAAGAAAAACCAAACATCAGGAAAACAAAAATTTTAAAAGAGTATATTTATATAGACAAAACCAGAAAATTTAAAAGAGTTTACTTTGATGCAATAAGATGTTGAAAACTAAAAACCTCAACTTTGAACCAGTAAGCTGTTAAAAACTGTTAGATATCGGAATATTCCATATTATGTAAATAGAATATTCTGTAAGTAATTAGGATATCATGTAAATAGGAAATAGAATATTATGTAATTATTATAGAATATTATGTAATTACTATGGCATTTATGCCTCCTATTATATATAATGAGCTCCGATGTGTAATTCAGACACACGGATTCAATCAAATCTTCCTCTTGTTCTCTCATTATTCAACATGGTATCTAGAGCCTAACAAGAGGCAACCCTAATCCGTGCTTTCCCGGTAGATCCACTATCTACCGGCGCCAATTTTTTTTTTCGGTAACCGTGCTTCATCTCCGGTTTCCGATATTCCTTCTCAGATCTTCCATTTTTTTTGGTCACTTCTCTCACCGTTTTTGGAATCCATGGCCGCCGTTCCCCCTCCAAGGGCTGAAGCCCCTATTTTCACAAGTTATATCACTACTCCTCTTGCCGTTGACAAATTGGACGGTACTAACTATGATTCTTGGGCTTCCGACGTCAAGTTATGGCTCCGGGGACAGGCCTATGAAGATCACCTCACTACGAAGGCTGACTCGGTGGCTGCCACTGATAGTGCTCGTTGGAAGAAAATTGATGCTCAACTCTGCAGTCTCATTAAGTCGACTATTAGTCCATCCTTGAAACAGATCTTTCGTTCTCATGAGACTTGCGAATCTGTTTGGGCACAGGCTAAGATCCTTTATACCAATGATACACAACGCTTATATGGAGTGTGTCAAAATTTGCAGAATATTATTTCCCCTCGTCACCTGGATGGTTCTATGGCTGAATACTTGGGTCGTGTTCAAGGTCTTCTTCATGATTTCAATGACTTATTGCCCCCAGCTGCTACCACTGCTAAGGAACTTGAACAACGTCGATCCTTCTTCATGCTTCTAGCTCTGTATGGCCTACCTCCAGAGTATTCGTCTGTTCGCGATCAGATATTGGGGTCTCCTACAATCCCCACTCTGGATACTGCATGGTCTACTTTGCTGCGTGTCCCATCAAAACCATCATCTGACGGCGGAGTCCCACCCACACCAGTTGATTCATCTGCTTTGGTTTCTCAAGGAGGTAATCGTGCTCCGGGTGATTATCGTGGCCACTTTCAGAAGACTGGAAAGCCTCGTCCTAAGTGTGATCATTGTCATAAGCTTGGCCACACTATCGATCGGTGTTATGCTTTACATGGACGTCCCTCTCCTCGGACTGCCCACGTTGCCCAGACCGCTCCACCTCCACAGGCTGCTACTCCGACTGATTCTGCCACCTCACCTGCTATCTTTAACGACTTTATCAAGTGGTATGAGGAGCGTCAGGCCGCTAGTTCCACTGCATCTGTTGCGCACACGGGTAATTCTTTTGCTGGTCTTTCTCACTCCACATCTCTTGGCCCATGGATCCTTGATTCAGGCGCCACTGATCACATTACTGGTAATAAATCTCTTTTTACTTCATTCTCTACCTCTGGTTTATTACCCTTTGTCACATTAGCAAATGGCTCCCAAACTCAATCTCAGGGTACTGGTACTATCCACCTTTTTCCCTCGCTCTCCATTACTAATGTTCTTTATGTACCCGGATCTCCGTTTAACTAACTTATTGTCTCTAAGTCGTTTGACTCGACCTCTTGATTGTACTATCTCATTCACCAAAGATTCTTTTTTCTTGCAGGACCGGAGTTCGAGACGGATGATTGGCACCGGATGTGAGTCTAATGGTCTTTATCTTCTTCAACCATCTGCACATGTTGGTTCCGTGGTGGATTCTCCCCTCCTGGTTCATGCTCAGTTAGGACATCCAAGTCTTGCGAAGTTACAAAAGTTGGTGCCCAACCTTTCCAAGTTATCTACGTTATCTTATGAGTCTTGTCAATTAGGAAAACATGTTCGTAGTTCTTTTCCGAGTCGTGTCAATCGTCGTTCTAAGTCTCCGTTTGCTCTAGTTCATTCGGATGTTTGGGGTCCTAGTCACATTGTTTCCACTTTAGGGTCTAAGTATTTTGTTACCTTCATTGATGATTATTCTCGATGTACCTGGTTATTTTTAATGGAAAATCGATCGAAGTTATTTGCTATTTTTCAAACATTTTATAATGAAATCAAAAATCAGTTTGGTATATCCATTAGTACTTTGCACAGTGACAATGCTCGAGAATATTTATCTACTCAATTTCAAACTTTCATGGCTACTAACGGTATGCTTCATCAAACGTCTTGTGCTCACACACCACAACAAAACGGAGTCGCTGAACGTAAAAATAGACACCTAGTTGAAACCACTAGGACACTTACTTCACAATAATGTTCCTCAACATTTTTGGGGTGATGCTGTCCTTACGGCTTGTTATCTCATAAATAGGATGCCATCATCTGTCCTCAACAATCAGATCCCTCACTCTATTCTATTTCCTCACCAGTCTCTTCACCCATTACAGCCTAGAGTCTTTGGGTCTACATGTTTTGTCCATAATGTTAGTCCTGGGCTAGACAAACTCTCAGCTTGTTCTCATAAGTGTGTGTTCTTAGGCTATACAAGATCTCAAAAGGGATATAAGTGTTACTCCTCGTCTCTTCGTCGATATTTCGTCTCTGCTGATGTCACATTCTTTGAGTCAGTCCCTTACTTTGGGACGTCTGCAGGGTCTGAGTCCCTATCACCCATGTTTTCTTCATCTCCCACTACTGCCCCACCAAACGTAGTTCTGTCTCCTTTACCAGCCAATCCACCCCCATTAGCTCCTTTGCAGGTTTATCGGCGTCGACCACGGCCACCTCCACTACCATCAACTAATGCAGAAATCACCATAAACTCCCCTCCGGATCCAACTCCTTCGTCCCCTTCGGTCCTGCCCCCTGAGACTGATCTCCCAATTGCACTTCGCAAAGGTATACGTTCCACTTGTAATCCATCTCCTCATTATGTTAATTTGTCTTATCATCGCTTGTCTTCTTTGCATTATGCTTGTATTTCCTCTTTGTCTTCTGTGTCTATTCCCAAGACTGTAGGTGATGCTTTATCTCACCCTGGCTGGAAACAAGTTATGCTTGATGAGATGTGTGCTCTTCAAAACAGTGGCACGTGGGACCTTGTTCCTCTTCCTCTTGGAAAATCTGTTGTAGGTTGCAGGTGGGTTTTCACAGTTAAAGTTGGGCCTGATGGATAAGTTGATCGTCTCAAGGCACGTTTAGTGGCCAAAGGTTATACACAGCTGTTTGGCCTAGATTATGGTGACACCTTCTCTCCCATGGCTAAAATGGCCTCGGTTCGATTATTTCTCTCTATGGCAGCTATTCGCCACTGGCCCCTTTACCAGCTTGACATCAAGAACGCATTCCTCCATGGTGATTTGTGTGAGGAAGTTTATATGGAGCAACCTCCTGGGTTTGTTGCTCAGGGGGAGTCTTCTGGACTAGTTTGTCGTCTTCATAAGTCTTTGTATGGACTTAAGCAATCTCCTAGGGCTTGGTTTGAGAGATTTAGCACTGTTATTCAAGAGTTTGGTATGACGCGATGTGAAGCTGATCATTCAGTGTTTTATCGTCACTCAGTTGTTGGGTGTATTTACTTAATTGTGTATGTGGACGACATTGTCATTACAGGTAATGATCATCATGGAATCACACAGGTAAAACAACACCTTTGTCATCATTTCCAGACAAAAGACCTCGGCAGACTTCGTTATTTCTTGAGCATAGAGATTGCCCAATCCAAACGGGGGATTGTGATTTCACAAAGGAAGTATGCTATGGATATTTTGGAGGAGACAGGACTGTTAAATTCCAAGCCAGTTGACACTCCGATGGATCCCAATGCTAAACTTATGTCAGCTCAGGGGGAGCCACTCTCCGATCCTGGAAAATATAGAAGATTAGTTGGAAAACTGAATTACCTCACTGTTACTCGCCCAGATATTTCATTTCCTGTTAGTGTGGTAAGTCAATTTCTTAACTCTCCTTGTGAAGGGCATTGGGAAGCTGTGACTCGCATCTTGAAATATGTTAAAGGAGCTCCAGGAAAAGGCTTACTCTATGAAGACAAGGGACACACTCGAGTTGTAGGATACTCAGATGCAGATTGGGCAGGTTCTCCTTTTGATAGGAGATCCACCTCAGGTTATTCTGTTTTCTTGGGTGGTAACTTAATTTCCTGGAAGAGTAAGAAACAAAGTGTAGTGGCAAGGTCAAGTGCGGAAGCAGAATATCGAGTCATGGCAACAACAACATGTGAGCTTATATGGCTTAAACAATTGCTTCACGACCTGAGATTCGGGGATGTTTCACAAATGACACTTATTTGTGACAATCAGGCAGCTCTGCATATTGCATCAAATCCAGTGTTCCATGAGAGAACCAAACACATTGAGATTGATTGTCATTTCATCAGAGAGAAGATTTTATCTAGAGATGTCAGCACTAGTTTTGTCAATTCAAATGATCAGTTAGCTGACGTTTTCACTAAGCCTTTGAGAGGTCCTCGAATTAATTATATTTGTAACAAGTTTGGTGCATATGATATATATGCTCCAGTTTGAGGGGGAGTGTTAGATATCGGAATATTATGTAAATAGAATATTCTGTAAGTAATTAGGATATCATGTAAATAGGAAATAGAATATTATGTAATTATTATAGAATATTATGTAATTACTATGGCATTTATGCCTCCTATTATATATAATGAGCTCCGATGTGTAATTCAGACACACGGATTCAATCCAACCTTCCTCTTATTTTCTCATTATTCAACAAAAACCAACAAACCTAAAATATATATTGCGTATCAACCTCAACCAGAAATCCAAAATTTTTAAGTTTGATTATAAAAACCTAACCACCAAACACGAAACTAGATAACAAAGGCTAACCAGTTTACATTTAAGGCAGAAGCATTATAAATATCGGTATCAATCAACGGTAAAAAAAAAATTAAAACTATGATTATCAAAGTTCAACATAATCATACAACTTACATCTTTATCAACAACAACCATCTTGAAGTGTTCCTTGTTCTTGTTGACCACAACCCATTTGTGATAGATTTGAACTGCATTCTTCCATATTTATTTGCTATAGTTTATATCTTTCACCAGTTCATAAGGTCTAGCCATTTAAATTTCTGGAAGCAGAAAATGTACCAACACATGTATGTAAATCAGTAGAAATATATAACATGCGTGAAGATGACATGAGAACTGGATAGTGAAAACAATACAGAAAAAAGGAACATACCAGGCTAGGTTGATGTTGAAATCGATCTTGTTTGAGGAAGATGAGAAGCAAAATCTGAGAGAGATGAAGATGACTTGAGAAGTGAAGAGAAAGACGAAAGAATATTGTTATGATGGATTTTTTCAACAACCTTTAAAGTGACTATGCATTGGGAAAGATAAAACTTTTTCAAAAGTTTCTGCCCTGTTACAGTTACCATGGATGCAAGCGTAACAATATATTGTTTAATATTGATTGTAGTGTTATTTTATAAAACAAATCATTTGAGTCTTAACCAAATCTGACATTCTGTTCAGATTTGATTAGATCAGACACAATTTATCTCTAAAAATGTGATTTGTCAAAAATTTAGTCAGGGTTAAGATTGAATTTTCCACATCGATTAATTTTTTTATATTATAGATTTTCAAGTTTTTATTAACATAGGATTTTCACTTCATCTAGTTATTATTTTCCTAAATTATAAACAAATGCAGTAAGTACATTCTAATGCTATAAAAACAGCTACTAATAAATTAATCTATTAAATTGAATTTTTAATGATGGGTGATGAACAAAAGCCATTACACAATATGTGTTCCACAATACTCTCTCGGTTATAACTTTGGTAATTGCTCTATATCAAGTGGGGTTATTCTCAGCTCTTACTGGAAATTGTAGGTTATTTGAACAAGCCAATAATTTAAACAGTGGAACAAGATTTATTTGCCCACGAATTATATTTTTCTTTTGTTTGTTTCCCCACGTTTTTTTTTTGTTGCTAATCTTGCCTTGGGTATCAAGTATGATGTGTGACAAGGGTTTTTCTCATTCCCCATATGACTGCGCATGCAGAAAAAATAAGCCTGCACAAAAAATTGGCAAGTTAAAAAAATCAGCGGAACAAATAATCAACTTATCATATAGTGGATGAATATGATGAGGTAGGAATCATTAACTTTAACTTAATCACTATATATCATCTTACATTTCTTTTCATTATAGTACACCTTAACAGAACCTAAAATATATAAGTGGAAGCAGATCCCAACACTAACTGAACCGACCTGAACTTAAACAGCTGAAATGTCTTTGTTTTCTTTCTCTCAAGCTAGCTCTATTAAAGAGGGGACATTGCATCCTTCCAATCGAGGGATTCACTGCTTTTACGTCCGATTAAGAAGCCAAGTCCAAAAGTTTTCTTTGAGGCCTCGCCCATGTTAATAAAACCAACCAGCTTCCCAACAAGTGCAGCGCTTTCTCTTACGTGGTTCAAATCTTTTGTATCTGTCCATATGAGCCATGCCAATTGTGTGCTTCTGTTCTTAGTCTTCAAATCAATGCCCCACGTCAGGTATAGTTCCTCTTTTGCCCTCCTTGAAAACTTCTTATGCACTTGCTTACTGAGCATTTTCCTCTCACGAGTCAGAGACGCGAGACTGTTCAGTATTTGTGGCATAAAAATAGTGTGAAAAATATTGTATATATGACCAAAAAATAGAATAAGTGTGACTTTATGCAAGTGTTTGATGTAAAGTATTCACAAATGAAACACCGGTCGTAATGTCTCGTGCGATAATCTTGTGCTTCGCGTTTTCAAGATGTTGAAAGCCGAATGGGCAAGACACCATATTTGACACAATAGAAAATCTTTTTACTATTGCGCTTTAAGAACAAAGCATGTCAATGGAGAGTTTTATATTATAGTCAGCAAGAAGTTTCTATTAAATATATTTTTGAAAGAAAAAAAACCTTTTAAATAATGGTGTATTTACTCTGGGATTTATTTTTTAAATACGTATGATGAAGTATACTATGTTTACATTCAGGAACAAAAATGTTTAAACAATTATGAATTTCTGCTCCACAAATGTCTGTTTTTCATCATATATAACAAAAATATGAAACATGCAGAATGGACTGGCCTATCCAGTGAAAATCAATCAATATGGTTGATCATATTCACAAATGTGGACTGCAAGTCAGAAATCTACTCATGAAACAAAAATATTTTACCTTGAATTAGGTGTGACATCAAGACCTTCTTCTCCTGTAATGTATTGTCCGCTTGAAAATGTGTCCTTTAAAAAGGACAAACGTCTGAGCTCTACATTCAAGTACACAGAATTCGAAAGTTCACCTTGGATGAGAAGGAAAAAATAGGATCTATGTACAAGAGGCACATTGCAAGTATCCCAAAGTTTGATTATATCTCTCTGCTGCATCTCAAATTTAGAGGGTATTAAATCCCCCCAAACTCCCGGGAAACTGAGACCTCTTACTCTGTTCACATTTTTATTGTCCCGAGGCATCCTCACAGGTACCTATCATTCATAAAAGCACAGACACAAGAAGAGGCTTCATGAAAGAATCCAGGAACTGAGGGAAGAGATCATAATCTTTTAATCACGTAACATTTAGTTTTAGTTATAATCACAAAAGACCCAAGAGTGATAAAGATTGTTTGTTGCCATATTGAGGTTAATATTTCTTAGGAGCTGGTGCTGTGGTAACGGGTGATACTAGAAGAAGACTGAAGGTAGAAGATTTTATATGATTCATGTACCTCAAATTATTGACTCAGTTGTTACGTTTTCTCTTTAAAAGGGGCATATATGTAACAAGCTTAGAGCTTAGTGGGCTTCTGCTATTATTCTGGTAATTTTTACGCACTATTCTGGTCATTTATAAGAATTAGCATAATGATAAGGTTCATGTGCTATTATTATTACTTGAGTTTCGTCTTTTCACCAAAAGTCTTATAGCTAATAATTAAAATTAAATAAAGCTATGATAAGTACACTGCAAGAAAGATAGATGGCATCAGAATTTCCATTTGTGCTTACCATAAGATTATTAATGTCCATGTCCACTGGTTTCTGCTTATTTTCGTTCATTCTTGGTTCAAAATTGAGGACGCTGGAAGTTTCCTCTGAATCAGAATCCATAACAGATTCTGCATCTTCCACTGAAGCATTCATCTTGTGAATTAGAGAAGATTTTCTTCTTTTAGCGCGTAACTTCGGTTCGAATAGCTTCTCAGGAAAGCGGTCCAAATTAGTAGAATATTCCTTTTCAACACCAGCCGGTGATTTGAATGATACTTGTTCCAGATCATCAAGTTCTGGGGGTGACACAGTTTTAAGCTCTTCCTGATCAGACTGAGGAGGTGATGTGGATTCCTGATCAGACTGAGGAGGTGATGTGGGTTCCTGATCAGACTGAAGAGAATATTCCTTATCAACACCAGCTTGAAATTTGAATGATACTTGGTCCAGATCATCAAGTTCAGGAGGTGACACAGTTTTAAGCTCTCCCTGATCAGACTGAAGAGGTGATGTAGATTCCTGGTCTAGCTTATTAAACAAAGGAGGTGACACATTCTGCTCCAAATTACTGAATTGAGAATGTGGTGAATCTTCCTGATCAGACTGAAGGGGTGATGTGGATTCCTGGTCTAGCTTGTTAAACGAAGGAGGTGACACATTCTGCTTCAACTTACCGAATTGAGAATGTGGTGAACCTTCCTGATCAGACTGAAGAGGTGACGTGGATTCCTGGTCTAGCTTATTAAACGAAAGAGGTGACACGTTCTGCTTCAACTTACCAAATTGAGAATGTGGAGAATCTTCCTGATCAGACTGAAGAGGTGATGTGGATTCCTGGTCTAGCTTATTAAACGAAGGAGGTGACACATTCTGCTCCAACTTACCGAATTGAGAATGTGGCGAATCTTCCTGATCAACCTTATCTACTTGAGGAGACATGGAAGCCAAGCATCTAGATTTGGATTCAAATGTGTCATTATATTTTTCAGAGAGGTCTACAAGATGGTCCTTGGTCCTTTTAATGTCCTCAGTTTTTTGCTGAAGAGCATATTGATCACCATGCCCATTTCCTGAGGATGATTTATCATCTACTTCCTTAAATTGAAGCACGGGTGAATTTCTTTCACTTTCTTCAGAAGCAGGAATGGACATATTAATATCTGTTTTGTGTTCCGTTTCTACTTCTTTTATTTCAATACACGGTATTTCCTTGCAGTTATCTCTAGATTCAGATCTCCTATCCATTTCCTCCCAACCTTGACATGGATCAGGCCCAACAAACGTGGGAGGACAACCATCCAAGAGAAAGTTGTCTTCAGAATTCTCAGATTGCTTGAAAAGGTGCTCATTGGAAATAGACGAAATGGATGTAGTTCTGTCAAAATGCCCAGAATTGATGCATCTAACTGGACTAGGATCATTAGCAACACCTGACCATTCTGAGGCCCAATCTTGATCTACTCTTAAAACCCCATCTTTTCCAACTGACTTGAGCAAATTTTGAAAGAGATCACGTTGCCGAGTCAAATCTTTAATTTCCTTATCCATCTGCAAATATTCAAATTAAGGAGGAAAAGGACTAACTTAATAAAAAATTTCAACAGAAAAAAGAAACAACTAAATTTCTATAATATATTTTCTTTTGGTAATTATGTTATCTGTGAGTGTTAATTGTCTTTTGGCAACAAATTATAGAAATGGTTGATTGTGAAATAACCTCGTCAAAGTTTATAAACCACTAGCCCCATCCATTCTTTCACTTCCACCAAGTAAACAGAAATTTCTTCTTTTGATGGTCCGGGTATTAACAATTTAACAGATATGCTTAGTGAATTTGATTTTAGCTCTAAGTCATACAAGGTAAGGATCTTATCTAAATATTAATGGGGTTTCTAATATATAGCCCTCTTAAGGGCCTTATTATGATGTTCTCAAAATCCAAGTCTTTGAACAGACTATAAAAAGGAAACAATAATTTAAAAAATTGCCATGCCTGGCCATTATTAGAGACTAAGGTGTGTTTATTCTCAAGGAATAAGGACATCTTATGAAAATGGAAAATAGACAAATTCCTCATCCTCCGTAGCTCCTAAGCTTCGTCCGTGCTGAGAAAAATAGAAAAAAGGACACAAAGGACACACAATGCAATGGATTGTAATATATTTTAGCAGCAAACTCATCCTTATTTGGATATGAAACTTACTAACCCCGTAGTTCTTCACTAATTTGAAGGAAAAATGAGCATCATAATGAATACAGGCTGATTATTTTCATTCGTAACAGTTAGTTAATAATTTTTAACCAAGTTCATATATGCTTCTTTTTAAGTGAACCAAAATTATAAAATTGTTTAAAGTATTGTCATAATATTCGATGCAACGCAAATATTACAGTAGAGTATAACTACCCTCAAAAACACAATTTATTGAGTCTTCCTCACCTGTATAATCTGAAGTTCCCTTTCCTTTAGTACGATGGTATTTAAGCTCTTCAACTCATTCTCCATTCTAGACAATTCCTTTTGTAGTTGCTTTACCAAAACCTTGTCTGACATCACGACGTTGACCCGAGCATTAGTAGTCACCTGTTTTGCGCAAGCAGCAAAAAATAGAGTATTTTTGGATTGCTCAACCTGGCTGCGGGCAGGACTAATTGTACAAATGATGGCTGTTCTGGCATTGCCTCCTAAAGAGTTATGCAGAATGCGAGTAAGCTTAGAGTCTCTGTAAGGTATGTGCCCATTTCTTTCCTTGCTGCAATCAATAATTGTGATTTATTATTTAGACCGTTTATGTAATGAAGTAAAGAGATGGAGATGAAAAGGGCAAGAATGATAAAGGAGAACTTTCATTAATGATAACTTGGGGCAGGGGAAAACAGTCAAAATCCAAGATCAGAGATGAATAAAAACATAGAATTGAAGATGCAAATGAAAAGGAATCGGTATCCGGTGAACTGAAAAATCGAATAATTCGTAAATAAAAGAACTTTTTTTATAAAATGCACAAGAGAAATGCATACTCCGACGCCATATTGAGTCTTGATTCTCTATGACATTCAGTCAAAAGACCGAAGTATAGGCGCAAGACTTTAGCTAACAAAATCTCTTTAAAGTTGCTAGTTCTAATTTCATAGATTTTCCTACATTTACCCAATTCATGTACGAATTGCATAACTGCCTAATTAAATGCAGCATTAGTGCTAGCCAAAATGTTTTAAAGTATATGCTTAGAAACATATTATACTAAACTTCTATGAGAAAAATTAAGTTTATAATCAGAATTTTTTTTTAGCATTTTATTATAAACAAAAACTATGTAATGTAACATTAACCTATTTGACACAAATCGTAAACTCAAAGTATAATGTGAACCCAGCCCAAAAAAAATCATTCAAGACAGATTTCCAGAACCCAACCCATCTCAAGTAGCTCCTGGCTGGGCTAGGTCTTGAATTGCCCTAGTAAATTTAGTATCATGTTGTGTATATTGGAAAAATGGAATCAGAATGTGGGTCGTGAACTGTTAGGGTATATATAGAATAATGGGCAAGCTCTTAATATTCTATATTGACCCAAACTTACATGTGATCAGAGTTTTGTAAAAAAATAATTGAGTTGTGAGTTGAGAGACCCTAGCAATGAAGTTTCACAAGAAATGTAAATTAGCAACATGAAAGAATATCTGCTCTTCAGGTTTCCTGACCTACGAAACTATAACACCCACTGGTAAACAGAACACCTCAATCAAAAGGTTCGACAAATTATACAAATAATCTGCTATTGTACAACAAGCAAACTTAAGAAGAATAAAAAACAGAAAAAATACGACATGAGAGAAGGTTCTACCTTAGTTTCCTGATTACTGTTCCGAGTGTCAGTAAACTGCGATTGATGTGGCTACCTTCTCTCAATCTTGTCCCTGCTGATAATGCTTGAGAAGCACGCTCACTTCCTGCTAGATCCACAAAATTCTGTTCAAAGAAACTAATTATTGTTCATTTCATCTACCAGACAACAAAAATACACAAACACGCATCCCTTCTCCAGGAGTGAAAAACTTACCACACTGGCAAAAAGTGCACCAGATCTTGCAGTGCCTACAAAATCACCCGGATTGCTTTCAACTGTCTGCAGAAAACCATCAACCTATTATTTTGAGAAAAATTGGGCATAAAATATGCAATTTTAATCTCAATTACTAAGTTGATTTATAGATAAAGTGAATACCAGTCGAAGAATTTGATGAGATCTGGAGCTTGTTTCATTCATGGCAGTCTCTTCTGTTGTCCTTTCAGCTGCAAGATATATGCAGATACTGAGTGATGGCTTGAAATGGAGCATCGTAAGGTATCAAAAGCATTATAAGAAAAACAATAATTAGACCCTAGTACCTGCACATTTTGATATAAGTTGCTGCAACCGACTTCTCTCTGTCAGAGTCTCCTCAGTAAGTTTCTCGACAACAGTCCCTTTCTGTTTGAGGTGCATAGGTTATCAACCATTCAAAAGAACTAAGTTCAGAAAGTCTTGACATCAACAGAATATGGGAAATATGCTATTAAGTTTACCTCTGGATCATCAAGGAGTCTTAGTGAGGTAGCATTTGAATTGAGAAGATCTCTCACAGCTTCATTATAAATTTCCATGGCAGAGAACTTCACAACAAACTCTCTTTCTTTATGCTGAGACAAAGAAGAAATGTCATATTTTTTACAACAATCAAATAACATCAACTATTTGAATTGTTTTATACCTTTTCTATGTATTGATATATATCACTCACGGCAAGTTCAGTAATTCCCGTCATGGTATACGTCTTTCCACTGCTTGTTTGCCCGTATGCAAAAATGCTAGCTGAGAATAAGATTCATCAATGAGAAGAAAAAAAAATAACACTTCCACCAGCCACCATAACGATAAATAAAAAGTGATGTTAGTTGAACATCTAAAATTTGACACCGCGTTTCGACACTGAATAAAAATAATCATCTATAAAGATTCATGTGACTTGGAGATAGAGAATGAATTAAAAAAAACAAAATGGTATCAACACCAAGGTTGTCAGGTTTGCGAGTCTCAACTTATAGACTCACAAGAGTCTATGGAAAATAAATAGCGACTTTAAATGACACATATACATAATAGAATGCCTAGGGACATTTTGAGACACACAAACGGAACAAACTATAACAAAACAAAGGGCCACTTTGCTTAAAAAAACAAAGCATAAAAACAGCACAAAATGAACAAAGCAACAAAGTGAAGAGAATATCAAAATCTATCTGATTCTAAGCGAGTCTACCACGGAAACGAGTTTGAGTGCGAGTCAAATCGTTTTGGTGTCCTAGCCTAGACTTGTAAACTCACCCAAATCTACGAGTTGACTCATGAGTCTCACAACTATTATCTAAACCGTATATGAATACAGTGCTGGAGAACAAAATTGTTTTCAAAATAACGTTTCTCGTAAATAAATGTAATCAATCACCAAGCATGCAACAAGAATAGGAAGAATATTACTCACAGTTGATACCCCTAACTACTGAAAGGGAAACATCCTTAATCCCTTGCTCATAAACTTGCTTAGTAGGACACTTTTCCCCAAACACCCTATCTGCATCCAACAAATCATCAATAAACAGGATTAGGGATTCAGAAAACAAAATCCTCGAAAGCTAAAAATCTATCACAATAACATTAACAGATTCAATTAGCATCTCCGTTACCAAATGTATATGTATCCGTCGGTGATCGCGGTTCGGCATGGCCATTGTTCTTCAACCTGACGCTGTTATGAGAAACGCATTCCCACTCTGATACATCTTGTCTCGCTTTTTCCCTTTCGTTCAAAGGCCTAACTCTGATCGCAACAAAAATCCTCTCAACTGTGTTTCCTTCTTCCTCTCCGACTTCCATAGCGAACGTAGTCGTTTCTCTAATCTTCACAAACAAAGGTTAAAACACTAACACGAAAATTAACAAATTCGCAATCGTTGCGATTGCAACAGCAACAACGCCTCTCTTATCCATTTCGTTTCTTCAACGTTTCGCTATCGTATTTTCCACATTACTCACGATGATTCAAATATCTGCAAAGCAAAGCAACGATCGCTTTTGTGTTTGTGTTTGTGTTTGAATCGCACGATAAAGAGAAGGAGGAAAAGAAGGTTAATCGGTGAAACCGTTTTCTCTGTCTCGGTGGCCGCCGGTGGTGACCGGAGAGAGAGATAACGGAGTTGGAGAATCAGATGAAGCGGGTTGTTATGGTGTTCTCTTTCCGCAACCACCGCGAAATATGAAATCGTTTCGCCCGCTAAAACTGAAATTTAATTGATTCACTATTTTGCCCCTTACTTTTATAGTTATTCACGTTGTCACCTATTGGAATTGTCCTCGTAGAACTGCCCCTCGTGTGGAATTGTGAAAAGGGTTGTTTTCAGTTTCTTACAACTTCACCGTCTGTAATTATACCAGTCTGGATATTGTTTTCGTACAACTTAAGTTCGGTATATCCCTGTTCCTTCGTTGTCAAAACAAGTTGAACTTCATAGTTTGGATTCTTATATTTCAATCTCACTGAATAAGTTAAGAAATAGCAAGTTCAATACCAATACACAGTCCAATGAAAATGTTAGGAATAATTATTTTTCATTACAATAATTCACTCTATATTATATTTTCTTTTTGTTAATAAGAAAATATCAAACAATTATATATATTAATGCAAATAACATCATTTGATAACTCTAAGGATGTTAGTCAGTCTCAGTCACTTTGAATGACATTTCTGCTAAGAATTTCGGTTTGTTTTTCTCATTTAAAGTCCTTACTTCGAAGGAGGATAAGGGAGGTATATTCGCTCATTATGAGTTTTGAGGGACATGTTTGAACATATTGATGTTACGATGATAAATGCTCAAAATGGCATGTTCCCGGGTATCTTGACCCCGAACGGCGTATACGGCTTCTTCTAGTCCTTCGTCTAGATTCGGCTCCATACTAGCGCACCATCCGACCCAATGATCGGGATGAGATACACGGGATGTACACAGTCCCTCAATGTGAGGTCTGAAGGATCGAATTGCTTAAGGGTAATGTCATCTTGACCGCCAATGTCTGGGATATAACATTTGGTAATTGCACATCGTTATATGCTTAGATCCGATCTAACATGCTTGTGCCTTCCCGTCAGTTTTTAGGATGTACATAGTTCCCTAAACATAAGGTCTGAAGGGGATAAGTGCTTAAGGATGAAACTGTTTGATTAATTCGACCAAGTCTGTCGAACAGGTTCCAGCTCCCGCCCATTTACGAGATGTACACAGTCCTCCAAACGTGAGGATTAGAGGGACGAGATGCTTAAGTTAGTAAGTCAAAGAAAGAAAGTGATGACTCTGACGAAGAAGCTCCTAAGAAAGAGGAGATGAATTTATTCGTCAAACATTACAATAGATACCTAAAGAGAAATAAGCTCAAGTATTTTGACAAAAGTTCGTCCGCTCAGAAAGGAACACAAAAAAAAGGATGATGACATTACGTGTTCCGGGTGTGGTAAATTGGGACAGAACTACATGTCCAGGTCTCACCAACCATCATAAGAAGAAAGATAAGGAAGTCTAAAAGACGAAAGGAAATAATTCCAAAGGTCGTAGAGCCTATATCGCGTATGAAGAAGAGGGTGAGAGCTCCTCCTCTGATTCTTACTCAAGTTCAGATGATGAATGTGTCAACCTATGTTTGATGGCACGTAAGAAAGGTGAAACGTCAAAGGTATACAATTCTAATTCTGATAATGAATATTCTTATAGCAAAAAAAAAAATTGATTGTCTGATATGCCCGAGCTTACCAGGCTGACATAGAACATTATACTCCCTTTAAGTTTGGGGGTGAAGGCACCTATAATAGTTTTCAATTATGTTATTCGTTCCATCTCCAAAGATATCTTAAGTGGGGACGTCGCTCACATGTCGAACATGTATTCTAATTTGTTGAACATTATTTAAGGTCTCTCGTGCATCTCATATGCATGTAAGTGAGTGGACCAAAATCATTGATACTATATATCCGAGCTACAATATTTATGACGATCTAGATAAACTCTCAGAGTTTAAAAATAACTATAAATGATGAATACGTTATTTAAGAATTATATTTTTTTTAAAAACAAATTTTAATTATTATTATAATTTTTTATTTTGTTAAGAGACCATGCTAAAGAGTGTCCAGAGCACTCTTTAAGGATTTTAAATTAAAAAATAAAATTATTTTAATTTCTAAAATATTAAATACACACATTTTTTACATAACTTATTTAAAAGTGACCTGGAGATAGGGGTGACAAACGAACATATCCGTCACGTTTAGGTCAGCCCCGTAAAAGACTGCAAAAATAGGGTCGGGCGGGCATTGTTGAGGATGCGGGCCTAAAACTTATCTTTGTCTCGCAAAAAATGAAGGTGGGATGGGAAAAGCCTGCGGGCACTGTATCTTTTAAGTCTAAAAACACAAAAATTTATGTAAATGCGCGTGCACGTAAAAGTCCGCTAGAAAACGGAGTGGGGCGTGGCGGACACATTAGAGGGTGAGGGCCTAAACTCTTGGCTCATCTCGCACTAAAGTACGGGTAAGATGGACATTATCCAACGGGCTGGGGCCATTTTACCATCCTTATCTTGGGACATTTGTTAGCATTTCTTACTATTAATATTTGTTAATAGATTATCAAACTCTAATATTTATTCTATTAAATCACCAAATTTGATGAAATTTATCATAAAAATATATGTTATTTTAAATAAATAAAAACTCACATCACATTACATTTTATACAACATTTAAATTAAATGTATTTTTATTAGGTCTGAAAATGAGTTGAATCGAACTTGTCTCAATTCAGTTTGATAAGAATTGATTCAGTTTAAAATTTGGTTCGAGTTTGACACTGACTTTTTTAAGCTCAAAATGCATTTGTTTTAAGTTCACAAACAACTCAGTTCAACTCGTTAGATTTATCTCGTTAAGTTCGGTCCGTATGCTTCACAAACTTATATGTCATTTTTTTCTAAATATATTTTTTTATATATTTAATATTTAAAATTAATATTTTTTAAACAAATATTGAAATAAAATTAAAATTATAAAATTGGCCAATTGACTAGAATGGACTCAATCTGCTTCCACCTTCAACATAGCCTAAATAACTTTGGCCCACTAACTCTGGTCCTCGGTCGAGCAAGCTCGGTCGACCACACCACTAGAATACCAAGGGTGACAGCATCCTGACCACCCGTCTGCCTGCATCGTCATCTGTCTTTGGGTATGCTCACTACACGTCGAGCATACAACCAGGAAAGCGCTTATAATGTGTCTGCCCATCATCTCATCCTTCCTCGAAGCAACGGCTAGTTACGGGCATGACTGTCCGTTTTGACCAGGTCCTGGCAGTTACCTATTTTTGGGGAATATAATATCTAAGCCTAAAAATAGGAACCAGTAGTTACGTGTCGGGGACATTATATAAACCCTCACATTCGTGAGGGTCAGGTATCAAATATTCATACGAAAAAACCCTAATATCTTTCTTGTATCTCTTTGCACCTATTCTTACTTGATCGTCGGAGGGCCTTGTAGATGTCATCCTCCAGTCCACTTTCAAGTTCTGATCAACCGGTAAGATCAGTGGTGTTGTCTGTGGGAATTTATCTTTCCCATCTTCCCTTTCCTCAAAACCAAAGGCCAAATATACTTTCACAATTTCTATCATGGCTGACCATGATGACCACCACCTTTTTGGAAAGATTGTACTCTCCCCCGTCCACAAGATAGACGAAAGCCAGGAACATCTTCATCTCGAGGATGCCCCCGATGTCACAGATGGTCAAACAACGTCCCCAGATTATGTCGATCTTGAACGTGACAACCTCCAGTTCTTGGACGATCAGAGGTCCAAGAACCCCAACGAAGAACTGCCAGAAATCCTCCAGACAGTTCCTATTCCACCAAATACCGACCCGGCCATGGCAGTGTTGCTCGCTACCCTCAATCAAAACAACGCCCTAATCCTGCAGCAGAGCAAGATGATTGGGGCCTAGTAGAAGAAGCAGTCAAAGTCTTCTCCTAGGAGACACCAGCATTATGACTCCCGCAGTTCATCACCACCAAGGCGCGACCGTCTTCCCATACGAGAGAGGCGAGAGGTGTCTTTCCTCAAGAAACAAGGTCGCACACCTCCCCAGAGAGATCAACGCTCCCTGATCTCCAAGAAAACAAAGAGTGACCAGTGGCTTGATCGTGACTGTTCTCCGTCACCTAGGCCAAGACATCATCTAAGGAGCACTTCTCCCCAACAAGACGACAGCCCCCGACGAGGAAAAAACAACTACTCCCCGTCAGTGTCTCTTGATCACAGTGATAACGACGAGCCCCGTAGCCTGTTATCCAGAGAGATCATGGAGACCCTACTTCTTCGGTCTTGAGAAACCCCCACACTCGGGGACGTGCGATGGCACGATAGATTCGGACGAGCACATCGAAAACATCGATGTGTTGCTCGACTATAGAGGTTGTCGAGGAGTAATCAAATGTTAAATCTTCCCAATGACACTCAATAAAGGAGCCATGGCTTGGTATAAAATCCTCCCTGATAAATCCACTACCTCTTGGAAGGGCTTGGGGAGACAATTCTCAAGACATTTCACGGTATCTCGCCGACATCTTAAGTAAGAAGTTGCGCTCAATGCCATCATCCAGGGGAAGGATGAGTCCCTTCGAGCATACATTGAAAGGTTCAACCAGGAAGCTGCCCAAGTCTCCACGACAAACGGAATGAAAAAATATCTCCTCGAGTGAGGCATGTGCCCTCGCAATGATTTTGCCAAAGCAGTTGGCATTGAGACTCCTATTGTAACACCCCAAAAATTTAGATTAATTTTTTAATTAATTATTTAATTAATTTAGTGTGAATATTGGTGATTATTGGTGAATATATGAATTATGGTGAGTTATATGATGCATGGTGATGCATTGGTGAATGTAGTGCTATGAGTAGTGTGGAAATGATGATAAGGGTGGGGTTCCGACTCTCTAATTGTGGGTAGATGATGATTTTGAATGTTAGATTTTTGGTGTAGATTGTTTTTGACTTAATCCGTTGAAATTATGCATAATTGATGAATTTGATGATGCGAATTGAGTTAGAATGTAGTACATGTAGTATGACAATGTGATAAATTAGATTATGCATTTTGTTGTAGAAAAATTGGGGTTTTGGGTTGGAAAAGGATGATTTTCGTAACATAAAAATATGGTTTTTTTCTCTGGTACAATGGGAATCAGTTACAGTATATGGGTAACTAGTTACCGCGTGAAAAAACAATGTTTCTAGGCATTTTGACTGGGTGTACCCGGGTACGACATATTGGGTAATCAGTTACCCCGAGAGTAAACTGGAAAAAAAATGAAATTTTCAAAAGTTCATAACTTTCAAACCGTGAGTCCGTTTTGGATGCCGTTTAAATCGTTGGAAAGTTAATACAATGTACTTTCTTGTAAAAATGGTTTCAAGTTCTGGAAATAAATTTGTGTGTAAATATTTTTTGTGGTGTCAATGTTTGTGGCTGTAGGTTGCCGGTGTTGGTAAATCTTGTAAAACTTCAAAAATTCATAACTTGAGTTTCGGATATCAGATTGACACGTAGTTCAAATCGTTGGAACACTGGTTTAATGTAATTTTTCTTAAAATTATTTTTAGTACCATAATTCTAACAATTTTATGTGTGGAATGGTGTTTTGTACTGTCGAGTTATGTCATTTTGTGAAATGTATGCAAATGTTTTGTATAGTAGATTAATTAGGAATGTCCTATTTTTAATGATGAATTGTTGTTGTTGTTGAATTAATCATGAGGATTTTGGTGTTGATATGATGTGATATTTTCTATCTTATGATGATTATTTTGGTGAAGGTTTATGCCTTGTGTGTTAATGTTGTATAAAGTGTGATGCATATTGATGTGATTGAGTAAGATGATGTTGTATGAATAATTCGATTGTTTTGCATGATACATTGCATGATAATGATGTTGATGATGGCCTGTATTAGCGTGGCATTGATGATTAAGAATAATCAATGTGAATTGTGTTGTTGCGTGTCAGTGTGACATGCATTCATGAATGATGGCCTGTATTGGTGAACGATGGCCTGTATTAGAGGACGATGGCCTGTATTGGAAAATGATGGCATTTATTGGAGTTACAATGTTGTATCTCTAAGTTGGCATTATCACAATGAGGGTTCTACCCTATTGGTACCACATGCATCTGGCATTAGCGTCAGTGGCATTTCATTTGATTGAATTGTTGACATAACAATGAAGTTGAGTTGCATAATTGGTATGTGTTGTATGATAGATGATGATAAATATGTATGTACTTGTATAATAATTATGAATTATGATTGATGATTGTTGAGCTTAGAATCATGCGTGATATATCTGTCGTATACCTATGATTATATAACTTATTATATTGTTGTGATGTCTCACCTCTTCTGCTTGAATGTTGCCTCTACGTGGGTAACATGCAGATGATTCGAAGTAGCTCGAGGTAAAGGCTCACTGAGAAGTGATTCATTTTGCGTAGATTGAGTCGGTGTCAGCTCTGATATATAACACTTGGGGGGTTTGCGTTTGTTTTGTTATGATGGGAGCAAACTATTGTAGAACTCCACTTTGTTGGCTTTATTTGATGATTTATGTTAAAGTTTGAATTATGATAATTATAACTCATGTTAAAGAGTTAAGAATAAATGATGTTGATGTTTTTCCGCTGCGAATATATGAAATGAAGTTTAGACTTGGTGAACATGTGATTATGTGTTGCGTATCTTATTATATGAGAATGTGTGTATGTATAAAGATTTGACATCCTATTTTTGATGTTTTTATATTATGAATTAATTTACTCTAATTTTTGGTTAAATTACCGACGGGGAAATAAGGTGTTACATCAATGGTATCAGAGCAGGTCGGTCCATCCGGCCAAGTTGTCGAGTCAGTGTAGTATGATAGTTGAATATTATCGATGTGTTGTTCCTTAGTACGCGACATGTGTGTGAAACACCATCACGTGCCACAAGTCTGAGTTGCTCGTTTAGATAAGTGAGATTGTTCTTCGTGAGCACTTCATTCACTTTCGGAAGCTGGTCTTGTTCTAATTTCCATCCCCTTTCCTCAATAATAAATTGGTTTTTGATACTTTTGAATCTTTCCCGGTGGAATGCAGATTTGAACCTGTTGGAATCGTAATCTTCTAAGGCCATTTTTTTAGTGGTGGTGAGGTGAGGATGAAGGAATAATGTTACCTGCACAAGTTTAGGGAACACAGACGAAAACACAGCAAAACAATGTGATACGAAATTTTTTCTGTACAAGCAGACGAAAATAATGACAAAAATATGAGACATAATATAAATACTTGCGCAGAAAAGTGATATGCGTATCATACGCATTTTGAAAAGGATACGCGTAACATATTGTTGTACCCCAAAAATTGCCCTCTCAATTCTCAAGGCTTTTCTCACAAAGATTCTCTGGATTTAAGCTTGCACAAGTGCATTGGGATTTTCTAGTACCAGAATTAAAGGGAAACTATCAAAAGGGAGAAAATAGATAAAAATAACATTTTGACAAATTTGGAGAAAAATAGGGCTCCTTTGATTCATCCCCCTTCGATTGGACTTTGCACCTCCTTCAATTTCTCAAAAAGTACTGCTAGCGTGCCTCTTTCGTCTGGGCATGTGACTTCTTGTTGCAGGCTTCGTTTGTGTCTTCCACTGCCTGCATGTTTACTTTGAATTCCAAATTTTTCTGCCACAAGTGCCCAATGCAGGGCAAGCCTTTCGATTCACCCAGCATGTTGCCTGCATGCTTGCTTTGAGTACCAAATTTGCTGCCGCAAGTGCCCCCTAGAAGCCAAGCCTTTCGATTGGACAAGTATGCTTCCTGCATGCTTGCAATCGAAGGACATGACCTGCTAGCCACATGTGCCCCCTACAAGGAAAACCCTTCATTTGGACAAAAACACCTGCATACAAGCCTTCATTTGGGCATTCACCTCCTGCATTCCTGCATGCAAGTCTTCGTTTGGGCATTCATCTCTTGACATGCCTACATGCAAGCTTCAGTTGAACAAGGTCTTCGTGCCACTTGGGTTACATCTTTCATTTGGGTATTGAAGTTTCCTTCGATTTAGAAGGAAATTATATGCTGAATATTTCCTTCGTTTCAGAAGGAAATTAGCTTCTGAAAGCTTCCTTCGATTCAGAAGGAAATCATCCTCTGAAAGCTTCCTTCGATTCAGAAGGAAATCATCCTCTGAAAGCTTCCTTCGATTCAGAAGGCCTTGGCCTTCTGAAGGTTCCCTTCGGTTGCACCATTGGCCCCTCACATGTTTGTCTTGGATTCACAAGTTTTCGATTGGATGAATGGCTACCTTCATGTGACTTTCGATTTCATCTTCATGTTTGCTTCAAATGCGCCTTCATATCACCTTCGAATCCATCTGCAAACCCTTCAATACGCCATAGTGTTGCATTATGACACACAACCTGGTGACCCATTCGAAGGACTTGCCATAGTTGAGGAATAATTGTTTTTGTTTACTTTGGAGTCTGGTCGAAGGTTTGGACCTAAGTGATCAAAAGCAAGAAGACTCAAAATGGCATATTCAGCTGAAGAGGGACATTCGAAGGACACACAATTGGTCCATTCAAAGGACACACAACTGGTGGAAACGAATGTTGCTTTGTTGAGTCTGGTCGAAGGTTATGGAAAGATGAAGGATTCGATTCAAAGGGTTAAGTTGTCCATAAGTCAGGCTACATAGGCCTCCAACTTGTGCCTCACTCCATATTAAAATGTTCTTCAAGCCAACTTGCTCTTGATGACATCACTACTTTTTTAGAAAAGTTTTTGAGCCTTGCGCCTGTCTCTTATAAATATTTCCCCCCTATAAACTAGGATCCACCCATCTAAACCATTGATTTTGGCACTTTTATCATGGGATTATAAAAAGTTGACACAAGTGGATGTTGGCCTTTCAAAGAAACTATATTTTATTCTTTCACCAAGCTGCTTATTCAAAAAAAATTCTCTATAAATAGAGAGTTCATTTGTACAAAGAGAAAAAAAAGAAGAGGAGGGGAACGTATCTTCAAAATTCTCACACACCACAAATCTCTCAAGTCCCTTCAACACTTATGAAATCAAAAACCCAGAATCCTATTGTCACCTCCTTCGATTCTGAAGAACAACCACCCTCCAGTCTCTTTCGAATCCAATGGAAAGAAGTATCACACTTGCTTTCTTTCCTCCTTCGATTTCAGCATCCAAGGCTCTGTTTCAGGCCCCCTCTTTCGAATCCAGCACCCAGGGCCTCCACTCAAGGTTCCACACCCATTCAAGGCTGAAGCAAGGTAAGTTACTCTTACCCTTGCATCCTTCGTTTCAATCATAGCATGTATATAACATTTTGCCTCCCTTTTGTTTACACCCTTTGAATCTATTTTTCTGGATAATCTTTTTGTTCCTTGTTGCTTGAGTTCATTAAATATACTTTAATTTTAGTTTGGCCACAAGACAAAGGCTAGCATGGTCTTAGGCCATGTTGCCATTTTTATGTCCCAAACGAAAGAAACAGGAGGAAGAAAGACATGAAATGAAGCCTTGGGCTTCAATGCTAACTTCCAGGCCCAGCTAGAACACATGCTCATGTTGACTTCCAAGCTCCAGAAATCCAGAATCAAAGGCCATGACTCGCTGATTCCAAGCCTAATCGAAGAATTTAACCAGGCAACTAGGTAGAACCAGAAGTCACACCCAGCTGCTGCCAATGCCCAATCAAAGGCCATGACTTGCTAGATGCTGATTCCCAATCGAAGGAGGCCAACAGAAGCAGAATCGAAGGCTGCTTCCCCCCCAATCGAAGGAGCTCACTTTTCTTCCCTTTTTATCTTATTTTTGTCTTTATATTTCTATGAACTTCAATATGGTTGTAATAATGTAGGATTTATTTTTTCACTTTTTATTACTTTTGTACAAATGCTAGTAATTAGGTGTGTATGGCAAGATAAAACCAATAAGTAGACAACCCAAAAATCAAAGACAAAATGCATGCAATCAAACACACTTGCACACATGCGCCCTTAGGGTAATTCCACTTGTCGCCTTATAAAAATGGTCATGTTATTCATGTGGGATATCTTAGCAAAAACAATCACAAATACAAGATCATAGTCCCTCGATGACGCTACGAATGTTGCCTTACAAATGATCTTAGTCCCTCAAAGAGAAATGCTAAGATATCTCACAACATTGCTATCATGACTATACGATGACCCACGCTCGTCCCTTTACATCCAAAGATAAGGCTTCTTACCAAATCAATGGTAAGATAGCAATATCAAAGGAAAGGAAGAAATGAATAAAGACTTTTGAGTAGGTAGATTGTTCCTAGTTGCTTTCTCACTTTCAAATCAAACATCCTTGCTCATTTTCAAAACAAACACCAACACTTACAAAAACACTTTTAAAACATTTTACAAACATTTTCAAAAGCTCAACACTCACGTTCTTAAAAACGAGAACTATTACAAAGTTTTCCTAAAAACGATGGCGCCTTTTCAAAATACTTTTAAAAAACCACACAAAGCATATTTTCAAACAAAAGTAAGTGATCTAGCAAGCAACTAAGAGCCCATAGATAACTATGGATGAAAAGGGTGCTAATACCTTCCCTTTTCATAATCTACCCCCCAAACTCAGAAATAATCTCAAAAGTATTTCTTGTTCTTTTTAGCCTTTCCTTTTGAATAAAAGAAAAGTCGGTGGCGACTCTTGCTAACTGCAACATTTGCGATAAAACACAAAACAACCAAGTCAGTTCTCCCACCGTATCACACATACGCGTACCAACAGGGACATTTTTTCAGTGTAAAAAAGTAAATCACGTACGATACACATAAGGCCTGGATTTGCTATTGCGGTACACATATCATACACGTATGACCATAAATGCTTTTCAAAGGCCACACACTCAGATCTCTTATGTCTTACGTATGAGCTTTGATACACGTATTGGCTTTCTTACACGTAATGCCTCTATTTAGTACATGTTTGATACACATTCGAGCAGAATGGGTCATTTTTTACACACCCATACACGTATGATATGACCCATACGCATATGGGCAAAACATACATTTTAAAAATTGATTTTTTTTAAAAAATTTCCTCATGTTCTTGGCCTTTCTGGTCTCTTGACTCGACTGTAACTCAACACGGCTCAATTTTAAAGACTAAAACGAAATTACAAATGAAAATATTGTTACCTTCCTTGGGTTGCCTCCCAAGAAGCCCTTTGTTTAACGTGGCATGGCTCGACGGTTGTCCATCTTATCCTGTAATACTAATATCATCTATCAGAGCACTCTCTTGTCCTTGATAGTATGGTTTTAGTCTCTCCCCATTCACCTTAAAGGTGTCCCCATTTGCTTGATTTTTAAGCTCAATTGCTCCATGCGGGAACACTTTGTGAACCACAAATGGTCTGGACCATCTGAACTTCAGCTTTCTAGGAAACAACTTCAACCTAGAATTAATCAACAACACCAAATGTCCTTCCCAAAATTCCTTCCTTGGGATCTTCTGATCATGCCACTTTTTTGTTTGTTCCTTATAAAGTTTGGCATTCTCATAAGCCTGATTCCTAAATTCTTCTAACTCGTGGAGTTGAAGAATTCAGGACTCACCAAAATGCTTTGTGTTCTAATTCGAGTGATGAATGATAAGCTTTACCATAAATCAACTGATAAAGAGACATACCTATTGGAATTTTAAACATTGTCTTGTACGCCCATAATGCATCTTCCAGCTTCACTGACCAGTCTTTATGAGAAGCACTAACAGTCTTTTCAAGAGTTTACTTTATATGCCTGTTAGATACTTCGACCTGCCCACTCGTCTGAGGATGATACAAAGTCACAATTTTATGCTTCACATCGTACTTTTTCAACAAATTCTCCATCAACTTGTTTAGGAAATGGGTGCTCTTGGCAAGGGCACCCCAAACCTAGAGAAAGTATTATTTTTTAGAAAGTTCACTACAACCCTGACATCATTAGTAGGTAACGTTACCGCTTCTACCCACTTGGACACATAATCAACCGCTACCAAGATGTAGTTTTTTTTCTAAATGAGGGTGTAAATGGTCCCATGAAGTTTATACCCCACACATCAAACAATTCTACCTCCAACATAGCATTTTGAGGCATCTGATTTCTCTTTGAAATATTATATGTCCTCTGACACCTGTCACATTCCTTCACGATGCCTTGAGCATCCTTGAAAAGTGTCGGCCAATACAGACCTGACTAAAGGACTTTTGTTGTTGTTCTATCTCCACTAAAGTGTCCTCCATAGTCTGAGTCATGACAAGCTTTTAGGACGTCCCTGTGTTCTTCCTTTGGGACACATCTTCAAACTAACACGTCTATTCCTTTTTTATACAGGAATGGTTCATCCCACAAATAAAACTTGCAATCATGCAAAAACTTTATCTTTTTGTTAGAATCAAAATCTCCAGGTATTATTCCACCTACCAATAATTCGCATAGTATGTGAACCACAGAACACCAATAATAGCTAGGATTCGTTTGTCAACAAACTCATCCTTGATTGGGTGTTTCTCTTCTGTTTCTTCTATCGAGGACATACGAGATAAGTGATCAATAACAATATTCTCACATCCCTTCTTGTCCCAGATTTCCAGATCAAACTCTTGAAAAAGCATAATCCATCTCAGAAACCTTGGTTTCAGTTCCTGTTTAGAAAAAAGATATTTCAAAGTAGCATGGTCAGTATAAATAATTACCTTCAATCCTGAAACAACCGGCTGAAATCATCGCAAATCAATGAAGTCTCCATCAACCGTTTTTTATCCCGCGGAGGGGAAAGGTGAACATCGAGTAAACCCGAGGGGGTGAAATCACGATCAAACGACTGAGAAATACGGGTAAGGGAGTCGATTACGCTAGGGGAAGGTATTAGCACCCCTCATGTCCGTGGTACTCCATGAGATCCACTCTTGTTCTCTAATCTAAAGGGTGTGTCAAGTCTACATATAAGTTGTATAGGGAATGCATGAATGCAAATGATTATATACAAAAAAAGAAAGTTTTTATTAGTCTTGTCTTCCGCAGTTGCGAATTTTTGTGCCTACATACCACCAACTGTGCAATGGGGATCAAGGCACTCGTAGTTCCCCTAAAAAGTTTTGGTGAGTCACATGTTTTTTATGGATAATGCCATGTTCGCATCCTTGCGGTTAGGATTGGAACTCGTGCTTGGTGTTACAGCTCGTAAGAGACTCATGATTAACCACTCGCACACTTAGCATTTCCAGGTTGCTTGAACTTGAAACAACATACCCTTATTGAAAAGGTTTTAAAAGAAAAAAAGTCTGAAGATAAAAAGAGTTTGCATTGGTTGGTGTTTTTTTACCTTGAAGAAAGGACTTAAGTATTATTAGAGTATTTTATGAATTTGCCAAAGAAAAAGGTTTTAGTTTTAAACATGTGAAAAGGGAAAAATAAGTCTAAGGGAGACTATCTAACTCTATCCATAATGTTATCATACAATGATGGTCCTAGAGTTGTGATTAACAAAAGGGAAACATCTACCTAATGTTAACATGCATGGATAACCATCCTAGGGTCTACTTAGTTCGATCTTAACCAAGAAAGAACTAAGAATCCTAAGGGTAACATATGATCAAACAATATAGAGAAACTCATAGCAATCAAGAACTTAACCAATCCCAGAATGCAAACACACAACGCTTGAGGAGTACTATCTACTCACTTAAGTAGCACACACCTAACCATGACGTCGTGTCGTCAAGGTAGGATAAAGGAGAGAGAATACCACCTAGCCATGATATCAAATCACCAAGGCAGGATAGGGGAATGAGACACCTAACCAAGATATCGTATCATCAAGGTAGGATGGGGGAAGTTCCTGAACATAGATATATTATCATCTTGGCAAGAAGGGGTAATGAAAGTAAATCTTAACCAATGTATAGTATCATCGAGGAAAGAAATAAAGAGAGGGGAATCAACTCTTAACCAAGATATCGAATAATCGAGGCAAGAGAAGAACAAAAAGTGAATCGTCATAAGTGAATATACACCTAACCAAGATACCAAGGATTGAGGTAGGAGATAGAAGACAATAATGAGATCACTAATAAGCATCAAGCATTAACCAACGCGAGCTCAAGACAAAACGTGGGGGTTGATCACGAACCCTCCTCCACTTGACCGACTCGATAACAAGAGCAGCACAGTTCAGTGGCATCGAAGTTACAGTGTAAGCTATGAATGACCTGGGGACTATAAATGGAGGGGTCGATTGCGGACCCTCTGTCACCTATGCCTCCTTTTGAGGACTTATCAATGGGGAATAGGAATGGGACGCCTTCATCGAGGTCTTGGCACAAAATGTAAACATACCGAATTGTAAACAAACACACATAGGAATTGCCTTAAACAAGGTCTTTAAATAAACCAAATTTGCCTCAAAGGGACTCCCAAAACATGCATCTCTAGTCTTACTTATCATGGCATCAAAAAAACGGTAAATATAGAAAGAAAATGGGCTAGAAGTATACCAAATGGATAAAAATCTGTATATGCTAAGAAGCAGCAAAAGAAACCTGAGAACTTCGCGAGCTAACATCAACAACAAAATAATCAGAAATCCGGCACGCAGAATATGCATCAAAACACCAATGTGAAAATAAATCATAATACGGAGTGTGTGTCGAACACATATAAACATCAATCAGTACACCTACACAAGATATCGACCCAAACAAGCAATAACAAAAATAATACGGAATGTGTATCATACACATCTGAATATCAAACAGTACACTTGCACAAGACATCGATCTAGACAAGTAACAACAATGTAATACAGAATGTGTATCGAACACATTCGAATATCAAACAGTACATCTGCACAAGATATCGATCCAAACAAATGATAATGTAATACAAAATATGTATCAGACACTGTTGTACCCCAAAATTTCCCCCCATATTTGACAATACATTTCAAGTGAGGTCTTCAAATTACTCAAGGAAGTCCAAGGGTTGACCAGACAAACTCTCTCCTAAGGCAATCTACCTCAAATTAGGGTTTCAGTTTGCATCAAGATGTTTGAGTCCAAAGGATCCAAAATGCTCACCATTGTCCTAATATGTTCTCAAGATCATCCATGTCAAGTTTCAAGCCTTGCATAGGAAGTTTGCTCAGTCAATTGCTCAAAGGCCTAAAAATCGACTGTGCTAGGGCAAAAGTCAACTATGGCCCACATGCAGTCAAACTTCAAGATTTTTGGTCAACATCCTCATTTTGAAGTATTATTCATCATTTGATAAAGGGTTGATCATGATTCCTCAAGGATTGCTCACAATTCATAAAAACCCAAAAGTTGTTAAATTAGGGTTTTACAGGAAAAGTCAACTCAACTTTGACCAAGCATAACTTTCTCATACTTTATCAAAAATGACCCATCCAAAGCTCATTTTTAAGAGGATGTAATTCCATACAATTAATATTCATCTCCTAAGTTCAAAATATGCACTCACAAGAAGATATGAATTTGGACATTATAGGTCACTTTGGAAAGTCAACAAAAACACCTTTTGGGTCAAAGCTTCATACATGAACATGGAAGACTCAATTGAGATGATACCAAAAGGGTTGATTATAGGACATCTTGAGCTTTCTAAAAATTCCAAGAACACCTTTCTAGGGTCAAAATTGAGAGAGTTATGCATTGGCAAAGTTGGCCTTTTTTGCAAAATTGCCAAAAGTCAAATGTGGCCAAAATTGCATTTTTTGCTAAATAGGCCCAACTTTTTATGCTTGCACTAAGTTTGTAATGTGACCCACAACCCATGAGCCCTTCCACTTGTCATTATTTTATTTTTGTTATTTATTTTGATTTTATTTCATTTAAATCAAATAAAATCATGAAAATGTCAAAAACTAATCAAAGCTTGAGATTTTGTGCATGTTTAGGTCTATTATACAGTTGAAGTTGGAATCAAATCGTGCAAGGTTCATTTGGAAACAAAAAGATTGCATTTTGCTTGATTTAGAAAGATTTTGAACAATGATCAAATCATGAATCAATAATCATAATTGAAGAGATTTGATACAAGTTTGTAACCCTAATTCCTTCTAGGGTACATAAGGGACAATTAAAAATCAGAAACAAGAGGATTAGAGGCGTGTAAAAGAGAAGGCAAGTTTTAAAAAATTCAAGAAAAGTGGCAAACTAATTTCCACGTTTTAGACCAATTCAAAGCATTCTAGTCATCCCAATCGCTTGCTGGACATCCAAGGATCAAGATTCAATCATTGGTAAGCTTCCTCAAGCCTTGAAACACACTGTAAGAGTCACGCGGTTCCTCTTTTTTTTTGAATTCGTATATCATAATTCTGGCACATTTAGCATGATACATTGATATATTCTTAAACCTTATGATGTTTGCAAGCTAATGGTCATATTTAATTGCGTTTTCATTAACTGTACAACAAGATGCCATAGTTAGGGTTCTTGCTTCATTTTTAGGGTTTTTCTATACAGGGACAATTGGCCATTAATAATGGTACAATGATGCTCGTGAGGATGCAACGAGTTGATTGGTGCCATTGTTTTGCATTTATCATGCTTGTTTAGGATTTTAGAAAGGCACATGGTTATACCTACACCCAGGTGACCGTAGGTAAAAGTCAAGGAACTTTTAGCAACGGTGGGAGGAAGAAGAAGAATAACGTGGCATTCCCTGACTCGCTCATTCAAATTCCGCGCGTTTAGGAATTAATATTTTATTTTTTCCATATAATGTTTGTTTGTTATTCTTTGTACAACTAACAAAGTTGGCTCAACTGGTAATCGCGCAGGGTAAAAATGCCAAAGGGCCTGGGTTCGATCCCCAGGTCCCAACAATGTTCCATATTATTTTTCCTTGTATAATCAGGTGCATAGGCGTCCCATAAATCCACCATACGTCCTCAATATCCAACCAATCATATCATCAACAAGCCAGATCCAAGGCTCCTCCCATGAGGGTCCACCATGGGCATAAGTCAAGCAAGCGCAGGAGATTGGAAAAGTCAAACAGGGCTAGGAGTTATTGGGCCAGATTTGCCATCAACACCCCTCCTTTGCTATTCAAACACCAGACCCATTCTTGTTTCTATCTTTTTTTATTTAATTTAATTTAATTTGTTTAATTTATTTTCTAACAAAATAATTTATTTTTTTACAAAAAAATCATAAAATCAATTTTCACAAAATTTAGAATTAGATTTTTATTTTATCAAATTAACTTAATATTTAATTTAGGGTAATTCTAAATTTTTGTATATAATTAAAATCAATTAGCAAGTTAGGGTTATCATGTGATTTAATTTTTATTTCTCTTCTCAATAAAACAAAAATACAAAAATAGGTTGATCTAATTATTTTTTTTAAATTTTAAATTAATTAGTAATTAGGTTTTTTATTTATTCAATTAAATCTTATTTTCTCAAAACAATCAAAAACAACAAAAAAATGATTTTTTCTCTTTAAGTTTCAATTAGGTTTAGATGGGGTTAAAACCCTAATTCCTTTTCATTTAATTCGTCGCGCGCGTTTTATTATTTTCGCAATATTAATGTAACTGCTTACAGTATGTAATAGTTTAATTAGGATTTTCTTTTATTTATCGTTTTATGGGTTTTTTGGCTATGTAATCCCTACCCCGAAGCCTTGTAATAGCGTAGTTTTTATTTCCCGCATTTTAATTCTCGCAAATATTAACTGTTAGATGTATGTTAATAGGATTGTATGACAAGACTACATGACAATTTAAAATGGCTAGAAAACCCTAAATGTGCAAAGATAATAATTGAAATCAAATCACTCGCACATGCGTACTCCTAGGGTATACTCTCAATTCGGTTGCCTTCGGTAAACGGTCATTAAGTATAGGGTGTCTTAGCGGTTGCCCTCCAGTCTAACAAAGATCAAAAGTCCCGTTCAGAAATGTTGCCTCGGAAATGTTGCCTCGAATATGATCTTAAGACTTTAGGGTTATTACTAAGACGTCCTAACATTGCTTTAGTGATCGTATGTCCCTTTCGAATTGACCCTTATAACTCCAACGACGGTGCTTCCTATTTCTCAATAGTAGGATAACATTGTCTAAAGGAAACAAGAACATAAACAATCTTTTTTCGAGTAGGTAGATGCTAGTAGGTACTTGCTCAAAACAAGCTTTTTTACACTCACACTTTTTCAAACAAAGTTTTCAAAAACACTTCGTAACACTCTTGAAGACAGAAGCAAGGGTTAAAACGAAGTAAAACAAAAACTTTTCAAAACAAACACACACAAGTAATTTTTAAAAGATGAGCAAGTACCTAAGAGCCCATGGAAAACCATGGATAGAAAGGGTGCTAATACCTTCCCTTTCTATAATCTACCTCCCGTACTCAAAATCTTGAAAAAGGATTTTTTCTGTGCTTTTTCCTTTCCAGTTGGATAAAATAAAAGTCGGTGACGACTCTTTCTTACCGCGACATTTTGCAAACACAAACGCAAAACGCAAACCAGCATTTTCCAAAACAGTCGGTTCTGCCACCGTATCACAGAACTGGCGACTCTGCTGGGGATTAATAAGTGGGGTATACCTTAGGATATAGTTCATCATATAATTGCTTCTCTTGTTTGTTTTGGTTGCTTTACTTTTAAGGGTTGTTTGGGAGTTACTATAGATCCTAACCCGGATCTGGGGGACACCTTTTAGGTAAGTAGAAATAAACTATGAGGGAACTGTACGGCATAGACTGATACGGTTGAAGCAGTAGCTACGTTTATGTGACACATTGGTTGGTACCGGTATCCCTTGTGGATAAATGAGGAGAATACGGGGCCGCTATGTGTGTCGTTAAGCATCAACTGACCTTAGAACCTTTAATCGACCAACTTGGCCATTAGGAAGTAGTGAGATAGCCGGCCTCAGTGTAAAGCTGAGAACTGGTTGATACTTGTGATACGGTGGGAGAACTGACTATGAGTTTTGCGTTTGTATTCGCACTTGTTCGGTTGAGCAAGAGTCGCCACCGACTTTTTACTTTATCCTAAAGGAAAGGTTAAAAAAAGCACAGCAAAAACCTTTTGAGATATTTCGTGGGTTCGGGGGGTAGATTATGAAAAGGGAAGGTATTAGCACCCTTTTCATCCATGGTTATCCATGGGCTCTTAGTTACTTGGTTTTTTAGATCACTTGCCTTGATCGCTTGAAATTGTGGTGTATGTGTGTGTTTTGAAAATGTTTTTTGAAATAGACGCCTTTGTTTCGGCAACCAATGTAATTGACTCGTGTTTGAGTGTTTTACAAAAGTGTGTATCTTTTCGAAAAGATGTTTCAAAATGTTTTTGGAAGTTTGTTTGAAAGTGTGTATGAAGTGTGGTTTTTGAAAAGGAGGCAAGTGTTTTTGCAAGTTGATCTCAAGTAATTAAGAGCTTTGTCTACCCTATTGTACTCAAAGGTTTTCTCTATGTTTTCAACCCTTTTTAACAATTTTGTTCCACCATTGAATTTGGTGGACAATCTTGCGTTTAGGATGTTTGTTCGGGACAGGCGCGGGTCATCGTATGGACCATGAATGCAATGGTGCCAAGTGTCTTTGGCAATTTGCTTTGAAGGGACTTGATCATTTTGATAGGCAACTTTCGAAAGCGTCATCGAGGGACTTATGATCATTTGAATTTGTTTTGCCAAAGAAACTCGATGTGCAAGCATGGCCCATTTTGGGAAGGCAACATATGGGATTACCCTAGAGGGTGCAAGTGTGATTGTGTATTGATTTCATGTATTTGTCTTGTATTAGGTTATCTAGCGTTTGATTTTATGTACATGCAAACCCTAGGTCTAACCATGGTATAATTGGAAAGCGGTAAATTGCAAGAATTTAAAATCTACGCTATTACAAATAGTATCCGGGAGTGGGGGTACAAATTCACAAATGGGGATGAGACTTATAGTATCCAATAAGTTACAACCAGATCGAATTGCAACAAAAATGTAAACAATGTATAGTAACGTATAAGAATATATAATGCGTCAAATGTAAATTGTGTATGTGTAGGTGTAAGTGTACATGTATATGTGTATGTAATTATTTACAAGTTAGGAAAATGTGAATTCGAATGTATTATTAAGCATTGTTTTAACTTTAAATGAAAAGAATTAAATATTTCGTTTAATTAATCTTTTGTAATCTTGTATATTCTTTAATATGAACAAAAAGAAAATTTTAAGTAAATGAAAAGAAAAATGTTTTCAATTTTAATTATATATATTAAAAAATGTATTTTATTTATTATGTACAAATTAATTTTAAGAAAGAAAGTTTTAAGAAAAGATTTAAATCTATATTTTTCTTAGTATTCTCATATGCCAAATTAATATCAAAAAAGGAAAAAAAAGGTTATGTTATATAAACAAATAAAAATAAATAAAATCTTATTAGTTTGTTTGAAATAAAAGAAAAGAAGAAAAGTAAATGGGCTAAAGGGATTAAGCCCAAACATTATTCCAAAATTGTTTTAGGGTTAAACCATGTCTTAGTTTAGTTTGAGAAGACAAATTAGGGTTAAGGCGAAATGGGACAAAACGGCGCTCATCTTCTTGTCTTCTTCGTTTTCGCGTTCGCTTTCTTCGTTCCATCTTCTTCTCCGATCGTCCTCGTCGCTTTTGCTTCGCTTCCGAGCTCTTTGCCACGGCCACCAGCTTCTCCACTTTCTTCTTCCCTCCAATGGACGCTAGGGGGCGAGGATTTACGGTATAGTCGTTTTCTATTTCGATTAGGGTTTTGTTACAATGCATGTTTGTGATTTGATTCTGTTTTGATTCTTACTTCATTTTTTTCTCACATGATTATTGAGGTATTATGAAAGAAAACAAAGAGGGTGAAAATGCTACCTGGAGAAGGAGGAGGGAGGTAGGGGCGAGCTAGGAGGCCGGGGCGAGGAAAGTTGACGCCGTGAGCTTGCTTCGGACCACCGGTATTTCGTTCTTATTATCTCTGATTTGTGGCTTGATGATGACCTCTGCGTGATATTTTCTTCTTCTTCTGTTGCCTCTTCGTATGCTTCTGTTGACTTTGAAAACTTTTCCTATCTCAGTTGCCTTGAATTTGTCCTATGATGAATGTTCTGATGCTTGATAGTTGCCTTGTTGCTACTGTTGAAATAATTTTGACTAGCTTCTTTTCTTCTTCTTGTCTTTACTACTGTATGCTTTGCTGGGTTGCCTTGATGCTATTGTTGAAACGTTTTGACATTGGTTTGATAAAAAGCCTGCATTGTCCTGGGTTTTGCTTTGGTTGGATGGACAAAGGGGTTATGGTTTTAGGCTATTACAGGTTGCACTGGTTTTGGTCGTGATACAGTAGGTTTTGAGGTTTGATGGTTTAGGCCATGGTTATGGTAGCAGGTTTGGTGGTATTATGCAGGTTAATGGTTTAGGCCATATTTATGATGGTTTTGAAAATGGTTATGGTAGCAGGTTTGGTGGTTTATGAGATAGCAGGTTAATGGTTTTTAGGCCATATGGTTTGATGGTTTATGCAGGTTTAGCATCTGGTTTAGGCCATGGTATTTGACATGGTTTTGATTTTTGTGATGGTTTTACTGGTTTTATGCAGTAGGTTCTATGGTTTTGAAATGGTTTTAAGGTTGATGGAAATTGGTTTGTTTCAACATGTTATGGTTCTTTAGGCCATGTTGGTTTTTATGCAGGTTAGGCGTGTATGGCTTATGTTGTAGTTTCAGTTTTTGAAATCAGTTTTGGTTTGAGGCCTCCTCCTCAGGTTATGGACTCTCTCCCCTTTTTGAAGGGGTTTGTGTTATGTTATAACCGTTGCTTGGCATATCTTTGATGGCTCAGGTTTGAATATTTTTATATTTCTTGGCCTTCTACACCTCTACTGCTCCAACAATTTGTTTGTATTCCTATTTCATGCTTCTTTTTTCTTCCTGTATACTGCTGATTTGTTTTGTATCTCCTTCTGCCTAAACCAAAACCTGTAAAACCAAACTTCTATCTCTCTTCTCTCTCTTAGTACAAAGAAACACTAAAATGTTGTGTACTTTAACTGCTCTGAAAAAGTAAACATGCTGGAAAATGATGAAAAATGGGAAATATGCTTTGCTTGCAAATTGGTTTTAAAATGCATATCCTCTTTGTCTCCCAATGTAACAGTAGAAGAGCCTCATGTTTTGGCCTCTTCCTACCTCTTGGCATAGTTTACGTTGGCTTTTGGTGGGAAGCTTGCATATGATGTTGATTTTTGTATGCTGATTTTGAAATATGCTGTGGACTTTTAAAATGCAATTGATTTTTAATTATGCAGTTTTGAAAACAAAATGAATTTGTGCATCCTTTTAAATTGTGCATTCATTTTTGAAAATAAAAATCCATCCCTTTTTTGTGAACCGGGAGAAATCCCGTGATTTGCAAAGAGGGTAAAAACTGATTCCAGCCGTTTGCTTTTAATGATGAACCCAAAACTTTAATTGTCTGCTTTTAATTATTTATCTGCTTCTAACTTTTCTTCTTTTCTTTTGCAGATAAAAATTGAATGGAGAGGATTTAGCAACAGATGAAGAATGAAGAACTGAAAAATTAGAAAAAATTAGGATATTCTTATTTTAAATTTAATTTTTGCAACTATTATTATTATAAACACCGTGTAAATGAATACTTGTATTTACATAATAATTTGTAACAAATATTTAAAGATGAAATAAAAATTCTTTTTTATCCAATTAATTCTTTTTATCCTCTTCGATTATTTATTTTATTATTTATAATTCCAAAATTATAATAAGTGGAAATAAATTCCAATTATTTAAACTCAGAATAATAAACAATTAAATAAACAATGTTTCAGCACCGATCGACTAATAAATCTGGTGCTTCACAAATCCAAAGCAAAGCACAGTCAATCACAGCAATTGTCCACGTTGCAAATCCAATTCAACTGTCTCTTTTCACTGATTAAATCCAACAAACGCAAATTCAAACCCAAGGTCTCCTTTCACTGATTCAATCACGCAATGCGAACTCAATCCAAATGTTTCAATCCACATCCCAACATAACTTGAAAAGCACTGTAGAATTAAATCTTTCTGAGAACGCGCGCACAAAAAAAAAACCTAATTCCTGATCAAACGCCATGGAAGTGTTTGCCTGATCAAAATTGATCCCAAAATCAACCAAACCTTAAACAAACTGTATGAACTGTTCCAGAGTCATGAAAACCAATAAAAACCCTAATTTTGTCTGACTGACGAGAAAAGTCTGTTTGACCGATTCTTGAGCCAGTTTGAAAAATCAGGAAACGCCTGAAGCTGTGATTTCTTGTGGAAAAATGCGAGGGCAAATTTTGGGGTACAACAGTTGCCCCTGTTCAATCTTCTTGGACCTGAAGAGTTAGATTCGCAAGTTTGCCTTTCGCGACTTGAAGGTAAAAGAAGATTGGACACTAAAGTACCCAGAAAATTTGCGCTCGGCGATGCGATGGTAAAGGTGAATGGGCTTACAGATGCCATTTGGTGATGGGCTTAAAGATGCCATCTGATGCGATAAAATCTTGTCGGGGGATGGGCTTAGAGATGCCATCTGGAAATGGGCTTAAAGATGCCATTTGGTGACTGCTGGTAGGAGGATGGGCTTATAGATGCCATCTGGGAATGGGCTTAAAGATGCCATTTGGTGACGTTGAACTGTATGTCAATGGTGAGTGGACGAGTATAAGAAAGGCACCCATGTTTTGGAACATCTCTGAATTGGGGGTCCGAGCAAGCAATAGATTGTCATCCATGTCTGGAGAATCCGTGAACTGTTTTCAGGAGTTGAGATTGAATAAGCAATAGTGCAGCATCCGTTGTTGGGAAGCGTTCGTAAACTGTTTTCAAAAGTTGAGAAGAGTCTGAACAAGTGATAGGTTAATATCCGTTACTGGAGAACCCGTGAACTGTTTTCAGAAGTTTGAGAAGAGTCTAAACAAGTGATAGGTTAACATCCGTTATTGGAGGACCCGTGAACTGTTTTCAGAAGTTTGAGAAGAGTTTGAACAAGTAATAGGTTAACATCCGTTACTGGAGAACCCGTGAACTGTTTTCAGAAATCTTGAAGTTGAATAGGAACCGGTGTAGAGCTTCCTGATGATGCGTCCGTGTAAAACTGCATCTGCATGAATCTGGAATAAGTATCAGAATGTCGCCGTGTCTGGGTCACATATGAACTGTCTCTGAGTGAATCTGGAATAAGTATCAGAATGTCGCCGTGTCGGGGTCACATCTGAACTATCTCTGAGTGAATCTTGGAAGATGATCTGTGCCTGTCGACTGATCTTACCTGAAAAGGTAAAGGGTTAGTTGTATGCAATGTTATGATGCATGATGCAATGTATGTGGCATCAATATTTACGACATGAATGTGATGAATGCGCATGTAAGCTGGAGAGCTGTCTTGCTGAGGATAGATGGATCCTGGATGACTGAAGATAAAAGAATCTTGACTGCTGCCGGGGAAAATAATTCCTTGGCTGCTGATGTGGAGGGCAAGAATCTTCTGATTGTTGAAAATGAGAAGTCTTGGGACCACTGTTGGGGAAATCATAAGCTTGGGTTGTATGCCAAACTACCGGGGACTTCCTGTCTTGAGGAGACCTGTGTAGGATTTCCTGATGATGAGTTCGTGTAAAACTGCATCGGGTTTTTGAACACTTTTGACATTCGAATGCCCCAAGTGGTGATGTAGATAATTTCCTGGCTAGTTACAGGTGTTGATCCACAATCAGTCGTCCACAGATGTTTCCTGGCTTGTTACAGGTGTTGATCTGGAACTAGTCGTCAATAGATATGCCCTGGCTGGATACAGGAATCGAATCTTCAAACTCTTCAGACGTGCCCTGGCTAGATACAGGAATCGAGTCTGGAAATAGTTGTCAACAGATATGCCCTGGCTGGATACAGGAATCGAATCTGGAAATAGTCGTCAACAGATATGCCCTGGCTGGATACAGGAATCGAATCTGGAAATAGTCATCAACAGATATGCCCTGGCTGGATACAGGAATCGAATCCTCAAACTCTTCAGACGTGCCCTGGCTAGATACAAGAATCGAGTCTGGAAATGTGATAGTTAACAGATATGCCCTGGCTGGATACAGGAATCGAATCTTCAAACTCTTCAGACGTGCCCTGGCTAGATACAGGAATCGAGTCTGGAAATGTGATAGTTAACAGATATGCCCTGGCTGGATACAGGAATCGAATCCTCAAACTCTTCAGACGTGCCCTGGCTAGATACAGGAATCGAGTCTGGAAATGGTTGTCAACAGATATGCCCTGGCTGGATACAGGAATCAAATCTGGAAATAGTCGTCAACAGATATGCCCTGGCTGGATACAGGAATCGAATCTGGAAATGTTGTCAGTTGATAGATATGCCCTGGCTGGATACAGGAATCGAATCCTCAAACTCTTCAGACGTGCCATGGCTAGATACAGGAATCGAGTCTGGAAATGGTTGTCAACAGATATGCCCTGGCTGGATACAGGAATTGAATCTGGAAATAGTCATCAACAGATATGCCTTGGCTAGATACAGGAATCGAATCTGGAAATGTTGTCAGTTGATAGATATGCCCTGGCTGGATACAGGAATCGAATCTTCAAACTCTTCAGACGTGCCCTGGCTAGATACAGGAATCAAGTCTGGAAATGGTGATAGTTAACAGATATGCCCTGGCTGGATACAGGAATCGAATCTTCAAACTCTTCAGACGTGCCCTGGCTAGATACAGGAATCGAGTCTAGAAATGTGATAGTTAACAGATATGCCCTAGCTGGATACAGGAATCGAATCCTCAAACTCTTCAGACGTGCCCTGGCTAGATACAGGAATCGAGTCTGGAAATGTGATAGTTGATTTGATGAACACTTTTGACATTCGAATGCCCCAAGTGGTGATGAAGGAGTCTTGAATCAGATTATTCTGCATATTGAGAGATTTCTTGAAATCTTGACTGGACTGCCCCAGGTTAACTGGATTTTGAAAGATCTGTTGGACCTTGACTGGACTGCCCCAGGTTAATTGGATGGTGCTATGTCATGCCCCTTGCTGATAGGAGATTTGTAATGGAAGTGTCATCCTCTTGAAGTGATTTTAACTTACTGAGAGAGTTTTCGTTCCTCCGAACATTCGCTGAGATTCTTCGCTGTCAAACAAAAAGCCAGATGCAGACAGTGATATTCAAGCAATGCAAAGTTTATGTTTGTCTCGAAGTTTTGAAAAATGCGTTTTTAGCAGAAAAATTTTTATAAGACAGATCAACACAAGATTTAGAGCAAAGCCTTACAGGAGTCAGGATACCTTTTGTAACAGTACGCTTCCGAACTAACCCATGCTTCAATTAGGACTTTTAAAGGGTTGTAACGTGGCCTGGTTCACGGTTTAGGAAACAAAGGATAAAGGCTCAAAGTATATTTGTACCCACCCGCTCTTCGTGATGTTCTCCAACCTAAGCTCAGTTAATTGTGCGTCGCACTCTGTTTTGAGTTTGGAACGACTTTTGGGTGATGGTTCACCAGTTGAATTTGGGGAGACAGTCATCATCTCCTTTTTCTTTTTCAACATTTTTTCATGTTGTTGAGGATTTTGTAATGACCTCACTATTTTGATTTTGATTAGTTATCCCTAACTTTTGCCCGACTGTTCCCGTTTTTCGAGATTACCGTCAGCGGGATGCCCCAGCTTTCTTAAGCCTCCTTCATAGGTTTTGGCTTGGTGGGCTTTTCTCTTTTGAGAGATTGACTGTCTATGTGATGGGGAACCACCCCTGTCTTTTGATTCCAAAGGAATGCTTTTCTTTTTCTTTGACGTCGTCCGTTGTGTTACGAACTGAGAGTTTGCGACTTCAATGCACATTTTCTTTGAATTAACTGAGAGACTACCTTGCCCCAGGTTTATATCAAAGGTTTCGATTGTTTAGAACAGAAAACTCTACTTCTTTAGCTCGAAGGGGTTGACTAGGGATTAACTTCCTTATAACTCCAGTGTTTGGGAATCGAAAGAAATGCCTGTACATCATCAACAAGGTCTGTTCAAAAGCATACTGTATAAGATCATGGTATTGTTTCGTCATCCTCCCTCTAAAGGCTTGCAGCTTTTTATCAAGAGTCAGATGTCATAAAGAAAAGCATAAGAGTAGTGAAACGAATGGATGAATTCAAGACAAACATATGCAATGCATTAATGAAAACAGAGTTTAACATCAACAGATAATTGTTTGACAGCAAAAGAAATTACAACTTTGAAAATTCAAAAAGAAGCAAAAGGCTTTCAGTTTGAGCTTTGTCACTTCAGGTGGAGAACCCCTTAACGGAAGATTTTCATCTCGCCGTCTGGCATGAATTCCAACACTCCAATGTCGATCAGATCTTGAATCTTGTTCTTCAAGGCCCAACAGTCGTTGGTGTCGTGTCCCGGGCTGTAGGAGTGGTAAACACAAAATGCGTCGGGATGATAGTTAGGAGAGGAGGTATTGAGCTTCTGAGGAGGATCCCTTAGGGTGAGCAAGTTGACCTCCAACAGGCGCTTCAGTATGAAGAATGATGATATTTCAGTCTCCGTGAACTGTCTTCCCGATGTTTCTTGCTTACGCCGATTACCCCGTTGACGCTGGCGAGGTTGTTGATGGGCTTGTGACCCTGAAGCAAGCGAAGGAGCTTTCCCCTTGTCTTCTTGAGTGAATGGAGGCTGAGCGGTGATTTGCTCTTCAACCTCAGATGTTTGCCCCAATTGGTTGTTTGGAAGCAGTTGGCGGACAAGAACTCTGAGTTCCTCTTGTCTTTGAGATAGGTCTTGGATGAGAGCCATCTGGCCCACTAACTGCCCCATCATCTGGGTCCTCAATGTTTTCAGATCAAATTGCAGCTCCGCAAGCTGATCACTCCTGGAATTGTTGGAATTCCCCAACCCCTTTGTGAGGAGAGCTTTCATCTCTTCTTGCCCCAGAGACAAGTTCAGGAACATCTCCTGCAGCCGAGCAGTCTGGTCTTGGATGTCTTTGATAGACCTTTCTAGAGCCATCTCTTACTGAAATAAACAGCAGGAGAGTAAGGAAACCTGAAAAAGGAAAAACTGTCAAAATGCAATGCATGATATGTGGATGCATGCTTTCAAGGATCTCTTGGGGTAAACACAAGAAAATGTTAGAGGTTGAACTTTGATCTTGGATTGGAGAACTTTGCACCGATGGATGTCTTTCCACTAGAATCAAGCTCACCATGTCGAGTGGGTCATCGCCACTGATTCAAGTTGTTGCACTTGAACTTTGATCGGAGAACTTTGTATCGGTGGATGTATTTCCACGAGAATTAAGCTCACCATGTCGAGTGGGTCATAGCCACTGATTTAAGTTGTTGCACTCGATCTTTGATTTGGAGAACTTTGTATCGGTGGATGTCTTTCCACGAGAATCAAGCTCACCATGTCGAGTGGGTCATAGCCACTGATTCAAGTTGTTGCACTTGAATTTTGATTGGCGTTTGTTAAAGGAGAAACCCCCTGCCTCTTGGTAGACATCTGGTTTAACGTACCCCTGCATCAAAAGAACCCTCGAGATCCTTGAGATGGTTATTGGAAAATGCTATGGTATGATGTCATGATGTTATATACATGTATGCGAAAAGCAAGTGAGTGTATATACAGACAAACATATTCACACAAAGCAAACAAGTCCTTAGGTTTAGGCTTGCATGAGGTTCAGGTACTACCCTCTTTCAGTTTCGTTGGTTAAAACCTGTCCTATTAAAAGTAACCGGGTTCTAGAGGATCTCAAATCATTGACTACCCTCAATCGGTCATAACTCCAGCATCGCAATCTTTTCTTGCAGCCAGAACCATCGCGAGAGTTTAGCCTCAATGAGTGTAGCATACTGCTACTGTTCTAATGGCCAAGTTGGGTCAATTTAGGGTTCTAAGGTTGGTTGGTGCTTAATGACTCCTTGGAAGACCCATATTCTCCCCGCTTCAACACGAGGGATATTGGTACAGACCAAGGTGCCACACCAACGTAGCCACTACTTCACCCATGTCGGTCTACGCCGGACAGGTCCCTCACAGATTATGCTACCTAAAAGGGTATTCCCCAGATCCGGGTTAGGATCTATGAAACTCCGATACAAAGCCCACAAATGTAAAAGCAAACAAAGCAATCAATTGAAAATAAAGGTGATCTAAACCCTAAGGTAACCCCACTTTTAAGTAGTCCCCAGCAGAGTCGCCAGTTCTGTGATACGGTGGGAGAACTGACTATGAGTTTTGCGTTTGTATTCGCACTTGTTCGGTTGAGCAAGAGTCTCCACCGACTTTTTACTTTATCCTAAAGGAAAGGTTAAAAAAAGCACAGCAAAAACCTTTTGAGATATTTCGTGGGTTCGGGGGGTAGATTATGAAAAGGGAAGGTATTAGCACCCTTTTCATCCATGGTTATCCATGGGCTCTTAGTTACTTGGTTTTTTAGATCACTTGCCTTGATTGCTTGAAATTGTGGTGTATGTGTGTGTTTTGAAAATGTTTTTTGAAATAGACGCCTTTGTTTCGGCAACCAATGTAATTGACTCGTGTTTGAGTGTTTTACAAAAGTGTGTATCTTTTCGAAAAGATGTTTCAAAATGTTTTTAGAAGTTTGTTTGAAAGTGTGTATGAAGTGTGGTTTTTGAAAAGGAGGCAAGTGTTTTTGCAAGTTGATCTCAAGTAATTAAGAGCTTTGTCTACCCTATTGTACTCAAAGGTTTTCTCTATGTTTTCAACCCTTTTTAACAATTTTGTTCCACCATTGAATTTGGTGGACAATCTTGCGTTTAGGATGTTTGTTCGGGACAGGCGCGGGTCATCGTATGGACCATGAATGCAATGGTGCCAAGTTTCTTTGGCAATTTGCTTTGAAGGGACTTGATCATTTTGATAGGCAACTTTCGAAAGCGTCATCGAGGGACTTATGATCATTTGAATTTGTTTTGCCAAAGAAACTCGACGTGCAAGCATGGCCCATTTTGGGAAGGCAACATGTGGGATTACCCTAGAGGGTGCAAGTGTGATTGTGTATTGATTTCATGTATTTGTCTTGTATTAGGTTATCTAGCGTTTGATTTTATGTACATGCAAACCCTAGGTCTAACCATGGTATAATTGGAAAGCGGTAAATTGCAAGAATTTAAAATCTACGCTATTACAAATAGTATCCGGGAGTGGGGGTACAAATTCACAAATGGGGATGAGACTTATAGTATCCAATAAGTTACAACCAGATCGAATTGCGACAAAAATGTAAACAATGTATAGTAACGTATAAGAATATATAATGCGTCAAATGTAAATTGTGTATGTGTAGGTGTAAGTGTACATGTATATGTGTATGTAATTATTTACAAGTTAGGAAAATGTGAATTCGAATGTATTATTAAGCATTGTTTTAACTTTAAATGAAAAGAATTAAATATTTCGTTTAATTAATCTTTTGTAATCTTGTATATTCTTTAATATGAACAAAAAGAAAATTTTAAGTAAATGAAAAGAAAAATGTTTTCAATTTTAATTATATATATTAAAAAATGTATTTTATTTATTATGTACAAATTAATTTTAAGAAAGAAAGTTTTAAGAAAAGATTTAAATCTATATTTTTCTTAGTATTCTCATATGCCAAATTAATATCAAAAAAGGAAAAAAAAGGTTATGTTATATAAACAAATAAAAATAAATAAAATCTTATTAGTTTGTTTGAAATAAAAGAAAAGAAGAAAAGTAAATGGGCTAAAGGGATTAAGCCCAAACATTATTCCAAAATTGTTTTAGGGTTAAACCATGTCTTAGTTTAGTTTGAGAAGACAAATTAGGGTTAAGGCGAAATGGGACAAAACGGCGCTCATCTTCTTGTCTTCTTCGTTTTCGCGTTCGCTTTCTTCGTTCCATCTTCTTCTCCGATCGTCCTCGTCGCTTTTGCTTCGCTTCCTAGCTCTTTGCCACGACCACCAGCTTCTCCACTTTCTTCTTCCCTCCAATGGACGCTAGGGGGCGAGGATTTACGGTATAGTCGTTTTCTATTTCGATTAGGGTTTTGTTACAATGCATGTTTGTGATTTGATTCTGTTTTGATTCTTACTTCATTTTTTTCTCACATGATTATTGAGGTATTATGAAAGAAAACAAAGAGGGTGAAAATGCTACCTGGAGAAGGAGGAGGGAGGTAGGGGCGAGCTAGGAGGCCGGGGCGAGGAAAGTTGACGCCGTGAGCTTGCTTCGGACCACCGGTATTTCGTTCTTATTATCTCTGATTTGTGGCTTGATGATGACCTCTGCGTGATATTTTCTTCTTCTTCTGTTGCCTCTTCGTATGCTTCTGTTGACTTTGAAAACTTTTCCTATCTCAGTTGCCTTGAATTTGTCCTATGATGAATGTTCTGATGCTTGATAGTTGCCTTGTTGCTACTGTTGAAATAATTTTGACTAGCTTCTTTTCTTCTTCTTGTCTTTACTATTGTATGCTTTGCTGGGTTGCCTTGATGCTATTTTTGAAACGTTTTGACATTGGTTTGATAAAAAGCCTGCATTGTCCTGGGTTTTGCTTTGGTTGGATGGACAAAGGGGTTATGGTTTTAGGCTATTACAGGTTGCACTGGTTTTGGTCGTGATACAGTAGGTTTTGAGGTTTGATGGTTTAGGCCATGGTTATGGTAGCAGGTTTGGTGGTATTATGCAGGTTAATGGTTTAGGCCATATTTGTGATGGTTTTGAAAATGGTTATGGTAGCAGGTTTGGTGGTTTATGAGATAGCAGGTTAATGGTTTTTAGGCCATATGGTTTGATGGTTTATGCAGGTTTAGCATCTGGTTTAGGCCATGGTATTTGACATGGTTTTGATTTTTGTGATGGTTTTACTGGTTTTATGCAGTAGGTTCTATGGTTTTGAAATGGTTTTAAGGTTGATGGAAATTGGTTTGTTTCAACATGTTATGGTTCTTTAGGCCATGTTGGTTTTTATGCAGGTTAGGCGTGTATGGCTTATGTTGTAGTTTCAGTTTTTGAAATCAGTTTTGGTTTGAGGCCTCCTCCTCAGGTTATGGACTCTCTCCCCTTTTTGAAGGGGTTTGTGTTATGTTATAACCGTTGCTTGGCATATCTTTGATGGCTCAGGTTTGAATATTTTTATATTTCTTGGCCTTCTACACCTCTACTGCTCCAACAATTTGTTTGTATTCCTATTTCATGCTTCTTTTTTCTTCCTGTATACTGCTGATTTGTTTTGTATCTCCTTCTGCCTAAACCAAAACCTGTAAAACCAAACTTCTATCTCTCTTCTCTCTCTTAGTACAAAGAAACACTAAAATGTTGTGTACTTTAACTGCTCTGAAAAAGTAAACATGCTGAAAAATGATGAAAAATGGGAAATATGCTTTGCTTGCAAATTGGTTTTAAAATGCATATCCTCTTTGTCTCCCAATGTAACAGTAGAAGAGCCTCATGTTTTGGCCTCTTCCTACCTCTTGGCATAATTTACGTTGGCTTTTGGTGGGAAGCTTGCATATGCTGTTGATTTTTGTATGCTGATTTTGAAATATGCTGTGGACTTTTAAAATGCAATTGATTTTTAATTATGCAGTTTTGAAAACAAAATGAATTTGTGCATCCTTTTAAATTGTGCATTCATTTTTGAAAATAAAAATCCATCCCTTTTTTGTGAACCAGGAGAAATCCCGTGATTTGCAAAGAGGGTAAAAACTGATTCTAGCCGTTTGCTTTTAATGATGAACCCAAAACTTTAATTGTCTGCTTTTAATTATTTATCTGCTTCTAACTTTTCTTCTTTTCTTTTGCAGATAAAAATTGAATGGAGAGGATTTAGCAACAGATGAAGAATGAAGAACTGAAAAATTAGAAAAAATTAGGATATTCTTATTTTAAATTTAATTTTTGCAACTATTATTATTATAAACACCGTGTAAATGAATACTTGTATTTACATAATAATTTGTAACAAATATTTAAAGATGAAATAAAAATTCTTTTTTATCCAATTAATTCTTTTTATCCTCTTCGATTATTTATTTTATTATTTATAATTCCAAAATTATAATAAGTGGAAATAAATTCCAATTATTTAAACTCAGAATAATAAACAATTAAATAAACAATGTTTCAGTACCGATCGACTAATAAATCTGGTGCTTCACAAATCCAAAGCAAAGCACAGTCAATCACAGCAATTGTCCACGTTGCAAATCCAATTCAACTGTCTCTTTTCACTGATTAAATCCAACAAACGCAAATTCAAACCCAAGGTCTCCTTTCACTGATTCAATCACGCAATGCGAACTCAATCCAAATGTTTCAATCCACATCCCAACATAACTTGAAAAGCACTGTAGAATTAAATCTTTCTGAGAACGCGCGCACAAAAAAAAAACCTAATTCCTGATCAAACGCCATGGAAGTGTTTGCCTGATCAAAATTGATCCCAAAATCAACCAAACCTTAAACAAACTGTATGAACTGTTCCAGAGTCATGAAAACCAATAAAAACCCTAATTTTGTCTGACTGAGGAGAAAAGTCTGTTTGACCGATTCTTGAGCCTGTTTGAAAAATCAGGAAACGCCTGAAGCTGTGATTTCTTGTGGAAAAATGCGAGGGCAAATTTTGGGGTACAACAATACTCAATGCTACACTCATTGAGACCATACTCTCGAGATAGTTCTGGCCGTAGGAAAAGATTGCGTGAGCTGAAACCATGACCGATGGAGGATGGTCAGCGATATTGAGAACCTCTAGAACCCGGTTACTTTTGCTAGGACAGGTTGAAACCAACTGAACTTTAAGAGGGTAATACCTAGATCCCATGCAAGCCTGAAACTTAAGGCCTTTTGTGTGACTTGTTTGCCTTTGCCATGTCTGTTATCTGCTATACCTGTTGTTTTTATCATGACATCATGCATCATAACATAGCATGCATACTTCATTATACTAACCATTCCAAAGACCGAGGGGATTTATCTTTGTTCTGTTTTGTAGATTATGGCTTCCGTGCGCAGAAACACCATCCGAGTTAACTTTGTGCAAATACTTTCTCAACTAAAAGAGTTAGCCTTAAGAGTTTCTGAGACTTCTTCATTCATTAAAAGACATGGTCAGCTTCTTAGCTTGGTTACCTCAAAGTTTGATGATCAGATGATGAGTGTGCTTTTCCAGTTCTTTGATCCTGTGCATCATTGCTTCACCTTTCCAGATTACCAGCTGGTTCCCACTTTAGAAGAGTTCTCTCACTTATTGGGCATATCCATCCTTGAGCAGATGCCCTTCACAGGTATGGAAGAGACTCCTATACCAGAAGACATTGCCTCAGCTCTGCATCTGAAACGGGCTAATGTAGTATCCAACTGGGAAACACGAAGCGGGGTCGAAGGTTTTGTAGCCAAGTTTCTGATAGATCAAGTTCAAATATTATGGGATAGTTTGGATTTTCAGGCTTTCGAAGATATCTTGGCTCTCCTTATCTACGGTTTAGTTCTCTTCCCGAATCCAGATTCCTTTATAGATGTGAATGCGGTTAAGATCTTCCTTTCTCGCAATCATGTGCCTACTCTACTGGGTGATATCTTGCATGCCCTCTACACTCGTATTGTGCGTAGGAGAGGGACTCTTATGTGTTGTATGCCGTTGCTGTCGAGGTGGTTTATTTCGCACCTCCCCAAGTCTGTGCTGAAGAATGAAGAAGGTTTGGGATGGTCCTATAGAATAATGTCACTTGCCCATACAAACATTCTTTGGAGTTCCAAGGCTATGGAAAACACTGCTGTCATTGATCGTTATGGGGGATACCTTAATGTCCTGTTTCTTGGAATCAGAGGGGGTATAACCTACAATCCTTGTGTAGCTTTGCGACAATTTGGTCGTGCTCGGAGGGATGGTCCCCATGAGCTACTTCTTGCAGATATTGCATTTGACTACAAGGAAGACATTGACGAGCATCGCCGAAGGTTTATACGAGCTTGGGGCATGGTGAACAGATCTGACCCTCAAGAGCTAGGACCAAGGACTTCCCTTCCTATGCAGCCTTATCTCCAATAGGTCCGAGCTCGTGCCCAGAAGCTTGGGATGCCCTATGAAGCAGTACTTCCAGTAATTGTGGAGCCCACCAATGAAGAAGGCATTCCTTATACAGTTCCTTATCCTTACATGCCCACTGATCCTGGGGCATTATAGAGGTCTTGGATTCAGCTGAAAGAGGAGAGGGATACTTACCGGGAGAAGTATCATGAGCAAGAACAGAAGATCTTGAAGCTCACCAGGCAGCTCGAGGAAGAAAGAACGATCAATGACTACGTCAGCACAAAGAGGAAGCGTCCATGGGATTTTTGATTTTGCTTTTCTGGTTTAGATTTGTTTTCCTTTTATTTCTTTGTAACGCCTTAAAGGCATTATTGAACCTTTTTACAAGTTAATCTAATAATGTTTGTTTTTGGTTTGCAAATTTAAATCTCCCAAAGTCTTTGAAATCATTACATACGCATCCCATTATCATGCACACCATTACAGGTACCATTACAGGTTTCTCATCTTCTTCGCTGTTTATTTCAGCACAAAATGTCTTCTGATCAAGCCATCAAGGACCTTCAGGAACAAAACGCCCAGTTCCAACAGATGTTCTTAAGCTTGGCTAAAGGGCAAGAGGATCTAAAACTCTCATTCTAAAAGAGAAAGAGAAGAAGAAGAAGAAGAAGGTCGTTCTTCTGAATATGGGCAAAAGGTTTGGGGATAGGTTGAAACAGCAAGCTGACTTGACCTCTTCATCCAATGAAGGGGAAAACCAAGAAGAAGAAAAGGGCCCCAGTCCTGCAATTTCTGATAATGATACTGATTATGATGAGGAGCAATATCCTCCTGCCGAGGATAGGTACAAGCAGTTAGAAGACCGTCTGAGTGCTATGGAGATTCAGAAGATCCCTGGTTTGGATTTCGGAGAACTAGGATTGGTGTCGGGAGTGGTGATCCCTCATAAGTTCAAAGCTCCAGTTTTTGCCAAATACGATGGAGTATCCTGTCCAAAACTCCATCTCCGCTCATACGTCAGAAAAATCCAACCCCACACTACTGATAGAAATTTGTGGGTGCATTTATTTCAAGATAGTCTATCAGGGACTCAACTTGAATGGTTTTATCAACTGAAAGGAGCCAATGTCTGAAACTGGGAAGACCTTACTGCTGCTTTTTACAGGCAATATCAGTATAACGCCGACCTTGCTCCCACTCGTACTCAGCTTCAGAGTATGTCTATGGGTGAAAGTGAAGGTTTTAAGGACTATGCTCAAAAGTGGAGAGATTTGGCTGGAAGAGTCCAACCCCCTTTGTCTGATAGGGAGTTGGTTGACATGTTTCTAGGGACGCTATCTGGTCCATTTTTCAATCATCTGATTGGCAGTTCGTCATCTGGGTTTACTGAGTTTATCTTGACTGTAGAGAGAGTAGAAGCTGGTATCCAAAGTGGTAAGATACAAAAGGATACTTCATCAAGTGCAGTGAAGAAGCCTTTTGTTGTACCCTAATTTTTGCCCCTAAGACCCCCCTATCATATCATATCAACTCAATCATGACAAGATCACATTAGGATTGGTTCTTCCTCTTTTTCTATCTCCTATTTTTAAGTTTGCTTTGGAGGAATTTCCAAGCACCTTAGTTGTGTATCTTGTATATGTGTTGTTGACTAACCTCTAACCAAAATACAAAAATATTTGTCTTTGTCTTTGCACAATTTGTGTTTTGCAGGTACCAAGTCAAAGCATCCAACAAATAAGGTCATGCAAAGTTGATTGATCCTATTGTGGCAAAAAAAAATCCAGTATGCATCGACCCCTAAAGGTATGCATCGACTCATTTTGTTGTGCATAACTAGCATGCAACGACACATGCATGTATGTATCGACTCATCCTAATTGTAAAACTAGCATGTGTCGACACATACGTGTTATGCATCGACTCATACAGTTTGTGTGCTTCTGTAATATGTTGGAATAACAGTATGTATTGACACATAGAGGCATGTATCGACACATGCTATGTTATACAGCTAGGATGTATCGACACATACCACCTATGTATCGACTCATAATAGAAAAATGCACGTGTTTTTTGAAAAAGCCAGCAAATTTCAAATTGTTATCATTTTGGCTCCAATTTTTTCTGCATAATTTGAATTTATATCATTAATTCAAATTTGGCTCCAAGAATCAATTACCAAATTACCACTAATCCCAATCCTAAAACTCTATAAATAGAGACCTCATTTCATTCAAATCACAAGCTTTTGATAGCCAAAATCATCTTGCTAAAAAATCTCTCAATTCTCTCTATTTACCAAATTCACTCAAAGCTCCATTTTCACAAAGTTAGTAAGCTTTGCATTGAAGCTTACTAATCTTTGAGCTAAACCTTCATCCAAACACTTTTTCTTCATCAATTCTCTACATCCAAGCTTTGGTGATTGATTCTTGTTGTTGAATTGAGGCAAATTCTGGAAGTTGTTTGATAATTCTCTAATTCTACCTTTGGTAAGTTGGATCATCATCTTTCACAATGTGATCTCTTGTTGATTTCTGGTTTTGATTCATTGAGCACTGTTTTTATAACTACATTAGTGCTATTTTCTCAAAATTTGCTGGAATTTTCATGTTCAATTGGATCCATGATCATAAGGTGTTTGATGAAAAGTTGGAACAAGAACTTGATCTTTAAAATGCTGTTTTCTACTGATTTTTAATAGGTTGCAATTAATTGTTGTAACATTGCAATTGATTGTCACAGAAAATTGATTTGATAAAAAAAACTGCACTGATGCAATAGGTTGTTATCTAGGCACAATTGATTGTAACAGTGCCAAAAATACTTTTGCTGCCTTATTTTTGAGGCTATTTTGACTCAAATATTTTTCTGCACTCTCTTTGATGGATAATTTGGATTGCAATTTTAAATGTCCGATTTGTTTTTAAACTCAATGGACTTTGTGATGTAGATGAAGTTGGATAAATGTTCATCAATTCAAATCTACCTAAGAGTGAATTATTTTAATTCATTTTTGGTGCTTTGGATTAATGATATGTTTAATACTTTAATCCATCTAGAGGAGTGGTTGAATTTAAAGATGAAATAATTTTGAAATGGTAATCCAAATTAGCTTATCATTCCCCTCCCTCTTCATCTTATCTCTTTATTTTTTAATTGTGCTACATGTTAAGGGATGATGATCTCTATATCATTTATCCAAACATAAAGTACATAGATTGCTATTGACCGACCTCAAAATAGGTGTGACTTCTACATAAGTCCACTTACGATTGCTTAACATAGCGCTAAATTTTGCCCCGATCCGAATAAATGATCATTCGTGGCCTAAACTTATGATTGCAAGCCCAAGTATGTTAATTTGATCTCTTTAATCCAATAACCTTGAGATTCATTATGTGGAGGCTTTGGTTCTACCAATCCTCTAATGGATCTACAACACCTTTGGTCAACGCGGATCACTTAAACATCGTTGATCATTACATGTTACTTTTTTTGATAATTCCAAAATGGATGATATACTTGACAAAAAGCAAATGCAACTTGTTGTGTGGAGGCTTTGGTTCTACCAATCCTCTAATGAGTTCCAAATGCAAGTTTCAAGATGGTCATCCAACTAACCACTAATTTCTAACAATTGACTTTACTTTATGCTTTATAATTTTTTATGCTTTATGCACCATTTAATTTAAGCATTTACGTTTCATGTCATCTTTTTATTTTGCTCACTTGAGCATTTACTTTTATGTCATTTTTATTTTGCTCACTTGAGCTTTTCTTTTCCTTTTAAATACACCTAATAATCAACATGAACCATAGAAATCTTTAATGATACTTGGACTATTAGTTACTATCCTTGGCATTATGGAGCATTGGACTTCTTGGACTTAGGATTAGAGACCTTGGCCTATCTTGGAGACCTTGTGACCTTATTTCATATTTTGTCTGGAGTTCTTAAGGTTTACCTCAAGACATTGGGTTGTTTGTTTGTTTTGTGTGCAGGTTATTGTGATTACACACTTTGTTTGTAATTTGGAATTCACCCGTATACAACCGTTACTCTGCCCAATTTTTGCGAAGACTTAATACACTTGAAGTTTGGTTCTCTCAAGAGGTCTAGTATCTTTGCTTGCTTGGTTTCAATCCAAAGAATGGGAATTCTATATTGACTCATAATGTCAAGTATTGGCTTCTTGTTGGTTAGATGGTACTTATCCCTAGCTTTTACCTTATGCTTTAGGATAGCCTCTTCTTCTCCTTCTACCTTCTTTAATTTCAAAAATCTTCTCCCTTCCTTTTGAAAACTTTTCTTGTTTTGAAACTTGAAACACTTTCATAATAAACTTGGACTTATGTCCATGCATTTTCAAAACATTTTCATAAATAAATTTCAATCAATTTAATAATACGTTGACATTTTTTGTGAGAAGACTAAAAGTCAATCAATCTCATTTCAAACCATTTTTGTCGCTTTGGCTTTTTATTTTAAAACTTTTCTTAAAAGATTAGATTCTTGTCAATCCTTGTAGTGATGCAAACAACTATACTTCTACAATATGTAGTAAACAGAGATATTTTCAACTTGGGTGATGAGTGAGGCATTGTTGATTTTAAAATCCAAGCCATATCCTCCACTTTGAGATGAGGCAAATTATCCTTTCTCATGATTGTGGGTAGTAAGTATGTTTTCCACACGGACAATGATGATGATGTCTTATCTCATAAAATTAACTAACATACTTGTGTTTTAAATTTTTAAAAGAGGAACTACTTGTACTGATCCCCTATTGCATGAAAGGTGGTACGTAGGCACTAAAGGTTCGCAACCGCGATGGGTGCAAAAAAAAATCATAAAAATATTTCTTTTCTCACCTCCACCATCCATTTTTTTTATATAACACATTTTTATAGCCAAAATATACAGATTTTTTCAAAGAGGTTCTTGCGGAGTACCGTAGATGTTTAGGGTGCTATTACCTTCCCTCTGCATAACCAACCCCCTTACCTTAAATCTTTCCCCCTTTTTGGGTTATTCGCTCTTTTCCCATTCTTTTGGAAATAATAAAGCGCGGTGACGATTTTGATTTTGATTTGTATAAAGTTTAGTCAATCCAATGGCTTAGTCTTGAACATTTCTACCTCTACACCTTTCACCGGTAAGAAAGAAGCTAGTGCAACCTACGGCCCGAGGGGCCAAAGCAGACATGAACACCGTCAAGTAGTGAATGCGGTAGTGATATCAAGACCCACAGTTGCTCCATAACGCAACAATCAACAAAGGGAGGAAAGACCACCGAGACAGTACACTCGACTCAATATGACCTTGTCTCAAATTCTACAACAATTATTAAAGACCAATCTGGTAACTCTGAGGGAAGCCCCGAAGAATCCCAACACCACTTCTCCTTACTATAACCCGAATGCCCGTTGCGCCTATCACTCCGAAAGTCCAGGTCATGATACAAACAACTATTGGGCCTTGAAGAACAAGGTGCAAGACTTGATAGAATCCAAAGAGATTGAGTTTGACGCTCCGGAGAAGCCCAATGTCATAACTGCTCCCATGCCTAAACATGGTCATGGAGTAAATGCTGTGGACGATGATTTATTTGTGATCTCCGTGGAAGAAATTTCTACTCCTTTGATGACAGTTAAGAGGAATTTGTTGTTAGCCGGTTTATTTCCGGATTGTGGAGAAGGTTGCCACATGTGTTCAATTCTGCCTGCTGGTTGCCACTTATTGAAATCAGGTGTTCAGCGCCTGATGGATAACAAAGATATCATGTTCGAAAAGACTATTATTCCGTTGGTTCCGATTGAAGATGTTGCCATCATAACCATTTCCGCCAATCCTTCCTAGGTTTCCTCGAGAAAGCCTGTTAGGATTACACCCGTCCCAAGAATTGCTCCGTTAATAATTACTGTCCCTGGTCCTATCCCATACACTTCGGATAAGGCTGTCCGTTGGCACTATGGTGCCGATGTGTATTACCATGGAGTTAAACAAGACTTAAAGAGTGAGGAAGCTGGTGTTGATATCAGCAATATTGTCGGGGCTAGCAAAGTCACCAGAAGCGGAAGACTCTTTTCTCCCGAGATTTCCCCTCTGACTGTTCATAAACCTGTTGTCATTCTATCCGCTAGTACATCAACTACTATCCCAGTTCCTATTCCAGTTATCACCCCTGTCGCCGAGCCATCTGGGATTCGGGGCAAAGAAGTCATAGGTGAGTCTGCCCGGACGGAGGCACCTAAGAAGATCATTGTAGAAACCTCTAAGCATGAGATAGAAGAAATTCTGAATATTATCAAGAAGAGCGACTACAACATAGTCGAGCAGTTGGGGCAGACCCCATCAAAAATCTCCATGTTGTCCTTGTTATTATATTCTGAAGCCCATGCAAAGGCTTTAATTGCATTCCTCAAAACTGCACATGTGCCGCAGGAAACTTCTGCCGATTAATTCAAAGACCACGTAGCTAGTTTGACTGCCGACAATGGGTTGGGTTTCTTAGACGCAGATCTGACTTCTAAAGGAAGAAATCACAATGATGCTCTGCACGTCTCGATTGAATGCATGAGCACTACTATGGCCCATGTACTGGTGGATACCGGGTCCTCATTGAATGTTCTGCCAAAGAAAGCATTAGACCATCTGGACTGCTGTTGTACCCCAAAATTTGCTCTCTCATTTATCAAGATTTTTCCCACAAGACTTCTTTGACTCAAGATAAGATTAGGGTTTGCTCAGCTCAGGACATCTCATCTTGCACTGATAACCCAAAATTAAGGTTTGAGTTTGCACAGGGATTTTTGGATCACCAATGCTTCATGTGACTTTCTTACATCACTTTGGACCCCTGAGATTGCTCATGTTAAGTTTCAAGCCTTGAACCACATTTTTGATCAGTCAATTGGACAGTTGACCTAAAAATCAGCTGTATTAGGGAAAAAGTCAACCATGGCCAATTTACAGTCAAAATTCATGATTTTTGATCCACATCAACATTTTAGACTCATATGTACCATTTGATCAAGTTTGGATCACAACTTCTCAAGAAATTTGATCAAATCATTAAAAGGGCAAAATGGTCAAAATTAGGGTTTTTGAATAAGGAAGGGCAATTTTTGATTTTTAACCTAGCCAATGACCAATTGAGTTCAATCATGATTTCAAGGGTTCAATGGCATCATATTGACCTAATTACATGGTTCAAAAGATCTCAAGTTCATTAGATTGACAGATGATTTTGCAGTCAACTGTATACTGAAAAGTCAAACTTTGACTTTTTGGTCAAAATCAAGTACCAAGGGTCATAATTCATCAAGATATGTCAAAATGTGAAACTTGTTGACCAAGAAAACTAAATTTGCAAATTAGGGTTTTAATTTGAAAATTTTCAAAACTTAGAATTTTTCTAAGTATAAAAATTTTCTTATTTTTTCTCAATTTTTCACCATGATGCATTTTGATTCAAGAAAAACTTCCAACATGAAAGTTGTAATACTCCATGAAATATACAACTTTGCTTCACAAACTTTTCCCTAAATATGCTTGGATCTCAAGTTATGAATTTGTGAATATAGGGCCATGAACTAAATAACTTAGTGAAATTTTGCCCTAATTTAGGCAGGTTTTAGACCCAACTTCATGGCAATTTTCACCTAGTTCCAAGAGGTATCTCAAAATGCATTTCAAAGATGGATTACAGAGCACATTGCAAGATTTCCAAGATGTCCAAGAACTCTCCAAGATCATTTTTGAGTAGGGAGAATCAAAGAGAGGAAGTTGGCATTTTCTCACTTTTGTTTAAGCCATTTTCACATAGAATCAAGTTGAAAATCAAACCTATGCTGGTTATATCTTGTTTTACAGGTCCTAAGCTTGCTATACACTCCATAATTAAATGCATACTCAGTTAACAAAGCCTTTATCTTTGCTTTTGAAACTTTACACAAGATGTATTTCCATTTTGGGCAAAAAGGTTACATTGCCATTTTCATAAAGATGAACTTTTGCAACTTTATTAATCTTGAGCATTGAACCTGTCCCCTTGATGCATACAGACCACACAGCTCTCAAGAAATTTGTACAAACTCTTACCAACCCTAAACAAGCTGGTATAAGCATGTGAAGCATGGGTCTTGTCACTTTGCTTCAAGTACAAGAAAGTTGGCAAAAAGGCTAGCATTGGCAGATCTATTGGGAAGCTGGCTTTGGATCACTTCTATACAAATATGCAAACTTTGTACAAGGCATAACACGCTTGGCTTGGACTTGAAACTCTCTCAAACTCAAAAACACCAAAATTCTACCCAAGCATACAGTTTTCAGCAAAAGCACAACCAACTCTCATTTGGCTCGTGCGTTTTGTGTTTAATCAATTCAAACATCTTATTCACTTGATACCTAGCCAATCCAAGCCATCACCCTGGTTCTGTAACCTCTGTTTCAGCATCTGCCATTTTCAACTTGGAAGCTTGCAGTTGGGCTTGGTTAGGGAGTTCCAGCCATCCTCAGAGCAAGATAAGCATTGGAATAGGTTCAGGGAAGTTCAAGGAAACTTAAACAATCACCAGGCCTCCATTTAAGTCCCTACATTGTCCTACACGATTCCAGCTGAAGGAGATATTTTTTCAAACTCTATCTCTCTGAATAGGCAACTTCAAGCCACGATTTGTGAAGAAAAAATGTAGCTCTCATCATAACGAAGCTGTACATATCATTACTTTTCATTTACATTACTTGTGCTAAGAGAATTTGAAGCTTGAAATCTCTGAAATTTTTAGGTCACGATTTGGGGATTCAAAAATTCTCTTTGATCTTTAAGAGTTAGGTTACATAATTTATATGGTTGGAATCGTGAGCTCAAATGCCACATTTTTCATGTTATGAGTTTTTATTTTTATGCAAGCATAAGCAAGATACAGGTTGAATTGGAAAACGTGTGAACGAGATGGACGAAGGACATGGATGAAGTGGTTCCGGGCTTTTTGGCGCCTTGGCCTTTTTGTTTTTGCTATCCCCCCCCCCCTGACTTGCTTCTGCATCCCCCTGACTTAACTATTTTATATTTTTGTATTTTTTTTTATATTTTCATATTTAATACTTTTATTTATTGTTCTTAATGATAAAAAATACTAAAAAATGATTTATTTATTTTCACACTTTTATTTTATTTATTTATTATTTTCTCACATGAAAAAATAGTTTATTTTGATAAATAGAGTTTATTTTCTTAAATAACTTATAAATATAATTAAAAATACTTAATATTTTTTATTATAAATTTTTATACTCACAAATACTTATTTTTTGTACATATTTAATTTTTAATATTTACATATAATATTATTTATTATTTTCTTATACAAAAAATGTACAAAATAATAATATGAAACATTTATTTTCTTCTAATTGAAAATTAGGGTTTCATCCCTTTCAAAAAGAATTAATTATTTTTCCTTATTTTTAGGTTTAAGTTAAATATTTATTTTATACAAAAATAAGACATAAAACATTTTCCTAACATAAACATTGCATTGCATTTTAAATATTTGTATTATATTTATTTAATTAGCGCATATTCGATTTGGTTGTAATAATATATTTAGCTTTATATTTGTGCAAATCCCCATTCAAGCTTGTATTCCCCCTCCCTTAAAAATTGTTGTAATAACTTAGTTTATTTTATGCAATTTATCGCTTTATATACTATGACTAGTAATTAGGGTTTGCATGACAAGAACAAAAACAAAGCAAAATAGAAAACCTTAAATGCAAGACAAAAGCATGAAAATAATACACTTTGCACACAAGCACCCCTAGGGCTTCTCCCACTTGGTTGCCTAAAAATAAAATGGCCATGTTACGCATGCGAAGTATCCTGGCAAATCAAAACAAATATAAGATCATAGTCCCTCAATGACGCTATTCAAAAGTGGCCTAAACAAAATGATCTTGGTCCCTAAAAATGCTAAGATACTTGGCAACATTGCTATCATGGTTATACGATGACCCACGCCCGTCCCATTTATATCCAAAGATAGGGTTGCTTACCAAATCAATAGTAAGACAACAATATCAAAGGAAAAGAAAATGCACAAGAAAGATATTTGAGTAGGTAGATAGCTTCTAAGTTACTTGCTCCATTTTAAACAATCCTTGCTATTTTCAAAAATACACACACACACATTTCAAAACATCTTACAAAATATTGAAAACATTTTCAAAAGACAAACATCTTTGTATACATTCTTATGAACGAGAATCATTACAAAGATTGCCTAAACAAATGGCCTCTTTTACAAAATACTTTCAAAACCACACCAAACACCATTTCAAACAAAACAAAGCAAGTGATCTAAACAAGTAACTAAGAGCCCATGGAAAACCATGGATGAAAAGGGTGATAGCACCTTCCCTTTTCATAATCTACCCCCCGAACTCAAGAAAACATCTCAAAGGTCTTTCCTGTGCTTTTTTACCTTTCCTTTTGGATAAAAGAAAAGTCGGTGGCGGCTCTTGCTAACTGCAACATTTGCGACAAAACGCAAAACCCTCAAGTCATTTCTCCCACCGTATCACATAACTGGCGACTCTGCTGGGGACTATTCTAAAAGTGGGGTTACCTTAGGGTTTAGATCACCTTTATTTGATTACATTGTTTGACTTGTTTGCTTTACAATTATGGTTCTTTGTTTGGGTTTAAATCCTCCACCCGGATTTGGGAAACATTACAGGTAAATAACAATACGTTGTGGAAACTGTGCAGGGTATACCGACATGGTCTAAGCAATAGCTATATTAGTGTGACATATTTGTGGGTACCGGTAGCCTTTGAGTTAATCAAAGAGAATACGGGGCCGTTGAGTGATGTCATGAAGCACTAATGAACTTCTAGAACCTTTACTTGACCAACTTGGCCTTTTAGGATGTAGTGAGATGACCGGCTTTGGTGCAGTCCGAAGTTGGTAGATACTCGATACTACACTCATTAAGGCTTGGTTTCTTGGGATATTTCGGTCGCCATTAAAGAGGCTTGAGCTGAAACAATGACCAAGGAAACAATCCAGTGATATTGAGCTCCTTAGAACCCGGTTACTATTACTAGGACAGGTTGAGCCAACTAAACTTCAAGAGGGTACTTACCTATGAAACCCCATGCAAGCCTAAACTAAGAACTTGTTTGATTTGTTTGTACATATATACTTGTGCATAACATCATGAACATCATGAACATCATATGCATTCACTAACCATTTCAAGGATTTTGGAGATTCATCTTTGTTCTTGTTTTGTAGGATATGGATTCACTTCGCAGGAAAACTATCCAAGTCAACCTTGTAAGAATTCCTCCACAACTCAAGGAGCTAGCTTCAAGGATCCCTGAGAACTCTCCATTCACCGAGAGACATGGTCGTCTACTCAACTTGGTCACTTCCAACACAGAGGAGGATATGATGAAGGTTATCTTCCAGTTCTTTGACCCTTTGCACCATTGCTTCACATTTCCTGACTATCAACTTGTGCCCACTTTGGAAGAATTCTATCAACTTCTGAGGATTCCTATCTCAATCAACTACCCTTAAACGGTATGGAAAGAGATCCAAAGCCAGAAGAGATTGCTCAAGCCCTGCACTTGCACTCTGCTGATGTCACAACTCATTGGGAAACTAGAAGTGGTGTCAAAGGCTTCTTGGCAAAGTTTCTGTTTGAGAAGGCCCAAAGCTGTTGGAATTCCCTAGACTTGCAAGCTTTTGAGGAGATTTTAGATCTTCTCATCTATGGGATGGTCTTGTTTCCTAATCCTGACCAACTCATAGATGTAAGCGTTGTCAAAATCTTCATGTCTCGTAACCCAGTGCCTACATTGCTTGGGGATATCCTACACTCTTTTCACACTCGTACAATGAGGAAAAGATGTGTTCTTATGTGTTGTACTCCTCTCCTGGCAAGATGGTTTATTTCTCATCTTCCCCAATCAGTCTTGAAGAATGATCAAGGTTTGAGGTGGTCACAAAGGTTGATGACACTTAAACATTCCGATATTCATTGGTGTTCTCGATCCAAAGAGAATGTTATTATTGTTGACTGTTGTGGGGAATTCCCTAATGTCCATCTACTTGGCATTAGGGGAGGCATCACCTACAACCCGTCCATAGCTCTAAGACATTTTGGTTATGCCCGAAGGGATGACCCACATGATATGTTGATTCAAGGCCTGGTTTTTGATTACGACAACGACGATCAAGGACTTTGCCAGAGATTCATCAGAGCTTGGAGGATGCCAAACAAGGTGGATAGCAAGACTTTGGGACACAAGAATTCCACCCCTCTTGAGCCTTACCTCAAGTGGGTACGAACCCGCGCTCAAAGTCTTATGATGCCTTATCCCTCCATTCTCCCAATGATTATTGAGCCTGTTAAGGAAGGAGAAGTTCCATACACTATCCTACATCCTGACATGCCGACATCACTCAAAGACCTACAAAGGGATTGGATATAGCTCAAAGGAGAGCGCGATACTTTCGAAGCCCAATTATATGCAAGCGAGAAGAAGGTTTTGGAACTCACTCGGCTACTTCATGAAGAGCAGACTCTCAATACCTACATTGCACCAAAGAGGATGCGCAATGTCTTTTTACCTTAGAATTTTGTATTATTTTGCCCAAGGGGCATTGATGTACTCAAATTATATCTAATTAATATTACGTGTGTTTCTTTTTTGTTTAAAACAAATTTGAATTTTTAAATCCTTGAAAGCATTGCATGAATACATATCATTCATCATAAACATAAACAGGTCTTTGCAATGAGTTTCCTCATCTCTCTACTGTTTATTTAAGTAAGATGAATCTCGAACAAACGGTCAAAGATCTGCAAGCTCAAAATACACAATTTCAACAGTTACTCATGACCTTAGCCAAGGGGCAAGAGGAGCTGAAGAGTCTTCTAGAAAAAGAAAAGGAGAAAAAGAAGAAGAAGCCAACTGGTGTGGTAATCATGGGCAGAAGGTTTCAGGGACAAGCTAGAAGGACCTTAGATTTTCCAACAACATCTGATGAAGGGGAAAGAAAAGGAAAAGAAACGACAGTACCATCAGATTCTGAAGAAGAAGAGGAAGAGGAGGACTACTCTGAACAACAATTCCCTCCGGCTGATGACAAGTACAAACACCTTGAAGAGCGTTTAAGCGCTATGGAAATCCAGAGAGTACCAGGGCTAGATTTTGAGGAGTTGGGGCTGGTGTCAAGAATTGTAATCCCGCTAAAGTTTAAAGTGCCACTATTTGCCAAGTATGATGGAGTGTCGTGTCCTAAAATGCACCTCAGATCATATGTCAGGAAGATTCAACCACACTCTACCGACAAAGACTTGTGGGTCCACTTTTTCCAATACAATTTATCAGGAACGCAACTTGATTGGTTCTTCCAATTAGAAAGGGCTGACGTCCACAATTGGGAAGACCTGGCAGCAGCTTTCTATAAACAATACCAGTACAACGCCGACTTGGCGCCTACCCGTACTCAACTTCTGAGTATGGCCATGGTTTCCAATGAGGGCTTCAAAGATTACGCGCAAAAGTGGAGAGATCTAGCAGGAAGGGTGCAACCCCCTCTGTCCGAAAGGGAGTTGGTGGACATGTTCTTGGGAACTCTATCAGGCCCTTTCTTCAATCATCTGATTGGGAGTTCCTCTGCAGGGTTTACTGAATTGATTTTAACCGGCGAAAGGGTGGAGGCTGGTATAAGAAGTGGGAAAATTCAGATGGACGCGTCTGCCTCTACAGTTGTGAAAAAGCCCTTCACTGGAAGAAAGGAAGTATTTGCTGTTTATTCACAGAGGAATCAGGGAAGAACTGAGCACCGACCAACGGTGGGGGCCGTTATGATTCCAAAGCCTGCATCAGACCAGCCAAGAAATAACCAGCAAAGGGTGGAAAGGCCAGTCCGACAATTCACCAAGATTAACATGACTCCAGCCCAAGTTCTACCACATCTTCTGAAGTTGAATCTGGCCATTTTAAAAGAGGCCCCAAAGAATCCCAATACTGCGTCTCCATATTACCATCCGGATGCCAGGTGCGCGTACCATTCTGAAAGTCCAGGGCACGACACCAACAACTGTTGGGCTCTGAAGAAAAAAATTCAAGACCTGATAGATGCAAAGGAAGTTGAGTTTGAAGCACCTGAGAAACCAAATGTTATTTTCGCTCCAATGCCTAGGCATGGTCACAATGCCAACTCTATTGAAGAAGATTTGTTTGTTGCTACCATGGATGAACTGTTGACTCCGCTCCCGACTATTAAGTTGAATTTGTTGAAAGCTGGTATATTCCCAGGTTGTGACAAAGACTGTCAGGTTTGCCTATCCTCATCATTTGACTGCCCTCTGTTGAAGAAAGGTATCCAACGATTGATGGATAACCAAGAAATTCTGTTCGAGAATGCTCCTGTTTCACCCGTTCCAATTAAAGAAGTTTCTATCATAACCATCTACGCCAATCCTTCCAGGTCCCCTAAAAGACCCGTTAGGATTACACATACTCCAAAGACTACTCCTCTTAAGATTACAATGCCTGGGCCGACCCCTTACAAATCAGATAAAACAGTACCATGGAATTACGGTGGAGAAATCTACTACCATGGTATTAAACAGGATGAACTGACTGCCAAAGAAGAGAGCTCCGAAGAGGACAATTCCGACATTAGTAATATTGCCGGAACTAGCAAGATTACCCGCAGTGGTAGAATCTTCTCTCCAAAGATTTCCCCTCCAAAGGCAGCCTTTGGACCCGTGGCTGTTCCGAAGATTACCTCTGCACCAGGGATTGTACCTGCAAGCGTACCTACCGACAAAGACAATACAATCCCTATCCCTACTTCCACTGCTGAGAATAAAGGAAAAAACATTCAAGAAGAGCCTGTCCGGACGAAGGCTTAATAACTAGCTATTCCCGAAACATCCAAGAAGGAGATGGAAGAAATCACGAGGATAATAAAGAAGAGTGATTATGATGTGGTTGAACAGTTGGGGCAAACCCCTTCCAAGATCTCTATGCTAGCCCTGCTGCTGTGCTCTGAAGCACATGCCAAAGCTCTGGTAAAATTTTTGAAGACAGCTCATGTGCCGCAATAGACGTCCGCTGACCAATTCCAGGATTGTGTGGCCAGTTTGACAGCTGATAATGGCTTGGATTTCTCCGGTGCTGATTTGACACCCAGAGGGAGAAAACAAAATGAGGCGTTACATGTCTCAGTGGAGTGTAGAGGAACAACCCTAGCCCATGTCTTGGTTGATACTGGATCATCTTTAAACTTCTTACCAAAGAAAGCCCTTGACATATTGGATTGCGAGGGGATGACTTTAAAACCCAGCAACATAGTGGTGAGAGCTTTTGATGGTTCGAAGAGGATGGTCCACGGGGAGGTGGACATCCCAATAAAGGTGTGAACTCAGATTTTCAACTCAACCTTCTATGTGATGGACATCCGTCCTTCTTATTCCTGTATGTTAGGTCGCCCATAGATCCATAATGTCGGTGCTGTCACCTCCATATTGCATCAAATGCTAAAATACCCGGCCCAAGGAAAGATCATAACTGTCCATGGGGAGGAGGAGTATATGATTAGTCATCTGAATTCTTTCCGATATGTAGAGTTGGATGGAGAGTTCATTGAAACCCCTTTCCAACATTTTGAAGAAGTCTCTGAAGAAATAGTGGCGACCAAGGCGGTATCCTTGATTCCTAAGATCACAAGACCTCCACCTCGGATGTCATCTCTAAAGAATGCAAAGGCGGTAGTGGAAGAGGGGGGATGCACCATCTGGGGGTAGCTTCCAGACATCCCGTACAAATCAGACAAGTTTGGCTTGGGGTTTACTTCAACTGGTCAGAAGGCTGTGCGCCGTGCCCGTGCTAGGGGGCCACCTGTGAAGATTAGCAACCAAGGGTCAATGCAATAGAAGACAATGAAGAGGATGGCAGCCTGGAAGATTGGATATTTCCTACTGTCAGCGGAGGACTTCGCAATTGGGAAGCCAGAGACTTCATCCCAATAACTTTCATCTCTCAGTAATTTATCTTTTACATTTCTGTTGGACTTGTAATATTCACAAACAATTCGCACTTTAAAAACCTTGTGTCTTACCCGAGGTACAACGATCCATTTGTAAGGGTTTTTATTTCACCTTCATATGACATTCAATGAATCATGGACGCCTTTTCACATATAAACCTTTTGTGCTCATTGTCTTTCTTTTACATTTTATTGTTTAAAGATGGCTATACCCTTACACACACCCACACTCACAAATGCATGTACCCTTCCATTCCGGATCCCATGGGTAACGATACTGCTATAGCCTTCAGTGACTCTGAAGATCTGATTTACCAAGCCGAATACGAAGGTGAGGAAGATTGTGAGGTGCCAGGGGAATTGGCCAGACTATTACAACAAGAGGAAAGAGCTATTCAGCCTCATGAGGAGCTGTTGGATATAATCAACTTGGGCACTGAGGAAGATAAAAAGGAAATCAAAGTGGGTGCCAATCTAGAGCCGAGTGTTAAAGAGCGCCTGATTCAGCTATTGCATGATTATGTTGAGATCTTTGCCTGGTCGTACGAAGACATGCTGGGACTCGATACAGACATTGTGGTACACCGTCTACCCACAAGAGAAGACTGTCCACCAGTGAAACAAAAAGTCCGCCGCATGAGACCTGACATGTCAGAGAAGATCAAAGCAGAAGTTATGAAACAGTTCAATGCTGGATTTTTGGCTGTTACTTCTTATCCTCAATGGGTGGCTGTTGTACCCCAAAATTTTCCCTCTCATTTCATCAACATTTCTCATCACAAGACTCTGGGAACTCAAGATCCAGCTAGGGTTTGCTCTGCTCAAGACACCTCCTTGCACTGTTGACCTTAATTAGGGTTTGAGTTTGCACAAGGATGTTTTGACCTACAATGCCCAAAATTACTTTCATACTCCATGTTGGACTCACAAGTTGGTCCATACCAAGTTTCAAGCCTTGAAACAAATTTTTGCCCAGTCAATTGGACAGTTGACCTAGAAATCAGCTTGTATTGGGGAAAAAGTCAATTGTGGCCAATTGACAGTTAAACCTCATGAATTTTGACCCACATCAACATTATGAACTCATATGAACCATTTGATCAAGTTTGGATCACAATTCCACAAGAAATTTGATCAGATCACCAAAAGGGCAAAATGGTCATTTTTAGGGTTTTGACTATACAAAGGTAATTTTTGACTGTTTGGCCTAGACAATGGCAAATCAAGCTCAACCATGGACACAAGGACTCAATGGCATTGTTTTGACCCATTCAACAAGTTCAAAAGACCTCAAATGCATGAGATTGACAGATGAATTTTTGAGTTAACTGATCAAAATTTGACTGTACACTGAAAAGTCAAACTTTGACTTTTTGGTCAAAATCAAGTGCCAAGGGTCATTTTTCATCAAAACATGTCAAATTATGAAACTTGTTCATCAAGAAACCCAAAATTGCAAATTAGGGTTTAAAATGAAGAAATTTCATAACTTAGAAATTTTCTAAGTTATGAAATTTTCTTAATTTTTCCTAACTTTGTCCCACATTTTCACCAAGATGCCAATGGATTCAAACAAAACTTATAACATAAAAGTTGTAGTTCATCACAAATTCTACAACTTTGATTCACAAAGTTTTCTCAAAAGAAGCTTGGATCTCAAGTTATGATTTTTGGAACAAGGGTACCTAAAACTTTTAACTTAGAGAAATTTTGCCCTAGTTTAGGCAAGATTTTGACCCATCTTCTTGGCCATTTTTCACATAGTTCCACTTGGAGTTTCAAGTTGCATTTCAAATATGGATTATAGTACATGTTTCAAGCTTTCCAAATTGTCCAAGAACTCCTCAAACACCTTTGTGGTTAGGGAGAATCGAATGCTTGAAGTTGGAAAAAACTCACTTTGCAACCATGGCCAATACATGTTCATACCACTTGCCAAATCTGACCAAGCTAGCTTAGTTCACAATTACAGGCCTCTAAACCAATTTCTACTCCATAATTTAATGCAAATCCATTGAGATAAGGCATTGTCTTGGTCATTAGGGTATTGTACACAAGTTTAATCCCTAAATGGTAAAAGGCACATTTCCATTTTTGCAAAAGGTTGCTTTATGTCAAACCACTAATCCTTGAGCATAGAGCCAAATCTCTTGCAGCTAAACAAATCCACTAATTAGAGGGGCCAAGATGATGGTATGAAGGGTGATAAGATGGCCTGTACAAGCTTGTAACCTCACTTCCACTTTTTTGCTTCAAAAACAAGAAACTTGTCAAACACAAGGCATCTCACATATCTGATAAAACTAACTCAAGCAAAGTTATCAAACAAGTTTCTCATACCCTAACAAGTCAGAAGCACGAGCCTTTCACCCCTAAAGCACCCTCATACTCCAAAACCCCATTTTCTTGCAAAACAGGGCCAGTTCTGCATTTTGCAAGCCACCATCAAATTCCCTCGTGCGTTTTGTCCAAAACTACTTCAAATACATTCCAATCAACCTACCTGAGCTATCCAGACCATTCATAAGTTGCTGTAACTCCATTAACACACATTTCCATTTTTGTTTGGAAGCTTTGCAGGTTGAGTTCTGTAGCACGATTCAGGCCACCTCAAAACAAACTAAGCATTGGGAAAGGTTCAGTGGACATCAGGCAAGCTCAAAAGAACCTCAGGCACCATTGGAAGTTGCTGCATTGTCCAGCTCGAACTCAACTGAAACAGGTATTTCATGAACTTCTATCTCTCTATTCAGGAATAGTTAGACTTAGGTTTATGAATGAAAGATGTTGTATTCATAGCCCTGAAACCATACATATGCTTAGTTTTCATTTATATTAATCGTGCTAGGAGAATTTCATCCATGAACTTTCTGAAAAAACTAGGTTAGAAATTAGGGCCAGAGAAATTCTCTCTGGTCTTTGAGAGTTAGCTTGAGTTTTTTATATGGTTAGATTCGTTGTTTGATACTCTACAAGTTTCATGTTTTGAGTTTTGTCAAAGGATCACAAATACAGGAGATACAGGTCTGTGTAGCTAGCGCGCATTTTTTTCAAATTTTCTGTGGACAGAGGAAGAAGATGAAGTAGCTGGGCTGGGCCTGGTTACTTCCTGCTTTTCACACCCCATTTTTCAGCTTCACACCCCCCTGGCTCATTTCTTGTATTTTTATTATTTTTACATTTTTATTTCATTTGTGACTTTTGTATTTTATTTTCAAACATAAAAAATGCCAAAAAAATATTTTCATAATTTTTTACATTTATTTGGTATTTATTTTTATTTTTACTAGCATAAAAACATTTTATATACTTTTATATTATTTTGTTTAAATTTTAAAATATTGAAAATAATACTTTTATTCCATTTCTTATTTTTATTCACATTGAAAACATTTTCTTGAATATATTTTATTTTTGTAAATAATTTATTTTATTTTTTACATATTTAATATATATATATATATATATATATATATATATATATATATATATATATATATATATATATATATATATATATATATATATATATATATATATATATATATATACACACACACACACACACACACATATACTTTTGTTTTATTAAAAACTTAGAAATAAAAACACAAAAATATTATCTTTTATTTTTATTATTATTTATATTAAAAAATGCCTTTTTGGATATATTTCATTTTTATACATGTTAATACATTTTTGTACATAAATAATACATTATATTTATTTTCTTAAGAAATTAGGGTTTTTTGCCCTAAAAACAAATAAATTAACCTTTTATTTAGTTCTTTACATTTCTTTACATAAAAAATACTTTTTGCATACATGAACAAATAAAAAAACTTTTTTTTGCATAATACATTTTATTTAATATTTATTTATTGTATTTATTTAAATATTGTACATTTAAATATTATGCCTTGCAAATTCAATTTGGATGTAATAGTAATCAGGGTTTTATATTTCTTGCAAAATAATCCCCAATTCAAATTTGTACCCCCTCCCTATATCATGTTGTAATAGTGTATAATTTAAATTCTCGCACCTTTAAATGCTTCCAATTATGCCATGATTAGACTTAGGGTTTGTATGCAAAATCAAAACCAACAAATAGTTTGACCTAATCAAAGACAAAAATGCATGAAAAACAAACACAATGTACACTTGCACCCCTAGGGTTTCGATCCACTTGTTGCCTTCAAAAATGGGCCATGATATGCATGTCAAGTACTTTGGCGAAACAAAAACAAAAGAAAAGATCATAGTCCCTCGATGACGCTATCTGAGTTGCCTAAACAAAAATGATCAAGTCCCTCAAGAAAATTGCTAAAAATACTTGACACAATTGCTATCATGGTCTATACAATGACCCGCGCCTGTCCCATTTAACATCCTAACACAAGGTTGTTCATCAAATACAATGGTGAAACAACACTGTTAAAAGGGTTAAAAACATAAGAAAGATCTTTGAGTAAAATAGGGTAGACGACTCTTAGTTACTTGATCAAAGCTTGTGTTGTACCCCAAAATTTGCCCTCGCACTTTTCCCCAAGAAATCTCAGCTTCAAACATTTCCTGACTTCTCAAACTGACTCAAGGATCGGACAAACGGACCTTTCTTAACAGTCAAGCGAAACTAGGGTTTTTACTGATTTTTAGAACTTTGAATTGTTTCATACAGTGGGCTTAGGGTTTGATTGATTTTTGGTTCAATTTTGATCAAGCGAGCGTGATTTGGCATTTAATCGGGAATTAGGGTTTTATGGGCATATTCTCAGAAGAATTTGAATTCAACAGCGCTTTGCGATTTATTTCGAGATTCGGATTAAAATTCGCGTTATCTTGGTTTGATCAGCAAAAGAGACGGTGGTTTGAATTCAGTACGTTCTGATTGGGCCAGTCAGATGCAAGATGCAGTTTTGGAATTCACAGTGTTCATGTGTTTGATCAGTCTATCTGGGTTAATGGCTGCGTTGCTTTGGATGTTGGATAAGACAGGTTTATTGGATCAATGTTGTTTTATTTTAGTTATTTATTATTCTGAAATTAAAATGATTGAATTTATTTTTCAATTGTTTTAATTCTAAGAATTTTAAATAAATAAATAAACAATAAGGAAATTAGAATTAATTAGATAATTTGAATTTTTATTGATATTTAAATTATTTGTACAAATTGTTGTTTATTACAAACAATAATTTACATTTAATTTAAATATTACAATAGAATGAAAAAATATCCTATTTTCTAAATACTCTTCATTCTTCACTCCGCTCCGGCATTCCATCTTTCATCTGCAAAAAGAAATAAGAAAGTCAGAAAGAATTAAAATTAGCAGAGACGGATAAAAATGCTCATCATTAGGGGCCACTGACTGGGATCAGTTGCCCTCTCTGCAAATCACGGGATTTCTCCCGGTTCACAGAGAGGGAAGATTATTTTATCTCATGAAATGCAAATGTCAAAAATGCATAAGTTATGAAATTCAAGCTGCATAGAAATTCAAGATTCAAAATCCAATCCAAACTGAAAAAAGTTCAATCCAAACTTTCCATCCAAAATAAAGTCCACTCAAAGAAAATCAAGGAAGTACATTTGCTGTCACAAGCTCAAAAGCTATCATGGAAAGATTTGAGAAAAAGATATCAAAAAGCAGAAAATCTGTCCAAACTGTCAAAACTGGATAAAGGAGATGCAAAATGTAAGATGCAAGCAATCTATTCATCATTTCCCATCCAAGGCCCTTTCAGAAAAGTACAAGAATATCATATAAAATCTTAAGCTGTACTGTAAAGAGAGAGTAAGGAGAGATAAAGCAGTTCAGGGTTAGGCATAGCAGTTCAAGCTCAGTACAGCAGACAGTGCAGTAGCAGACAAAAAAAAAGATTATGCAAATCAAATCCAAGCCTAGTTCAATAGCAGGTCAGAATAAGACAATTCACAGCAAGACAAAGAGAGATATGCAAGACAAAAGAAACATAGCAGTTCAGCATAACATACAAAAAGGACTGTCCACAAAACTGAGTTCAAGAAAAAAGATAGCAGTTCAGGACAGTTCAAAGATATGCAAACTAAACCACAACTCTGCATAAAAAAGAAACATAGCAGTTCAGCTCAGTCCAACATAGCAGCATAGCAGGTGAGTTCAGAAGATAAAAAGATACAACACAGTTGAGGGATATCAGTTCAGGAGAAGGCAGCATAGCAGAATAAGATAGAAAAGGGATACTAAACCAGTTCAATATAACACCTCAAACCATGATCTAACCAATAACCTCACCATACCAAAAACTATCAAAACCTGAACTTGGCCAAAAACCCCCCCAGAACCTGATAACCAATTCTGCATAGTGAAAAAAAAGATAGCAGTTCATAAGATACAAAACTGATATCAAAAACTCAAGCCTCAACTTTCAAACCATACTTACCAAAACTGATATCAAGAACCCAAACCATCATCCAAAACCAACCCTGCATAACACAAGGAGACCGAAGCCAGAATAGAGAAGTAAGGCAAACAAGAACTCAGAATAACCTGATATCCAAACTCAAGCCTCCCCATCTTATGCTAAACACCAACACCAAGCCTCAGAAGTGGATTCATCATAGGCAACAATTCAAAGGGCAACCCAATCTCAAAGGCAATATCTGTTCAAAATCATTCAAGATAATCAAGGCAACAATTCACAAGCATCAAGAGAGCCTCAGAAGCATGCTTCTTCATAGGCAAATCAGAAAAGAAGAAACTCAGTGAAACACATCAAGGCAGCACCTCAAAGCACACAAGCAAATCATCACAAGGCAACGAGAGAAAGATAAGCATACAAATTCCCAAGATCAACACGTAGTAGAAGAGGAAGATGAAGAAGTGAATACATTAAGGTTCTCAGTCTAGCGTCATCATCAAAACCTTAAATCATAAATAGCAAGGAACGAAGTTACCAAGAAGGCGTCCAAGCAAGCCCCATCACCGCCGTTCCGGCCTCCTGAAGCATCATCCCTTTGCCTCTCCTCCGTCTCCCAAGAACAGGTAGCAACATCTTCCCTTTCACCTCATAAAACGAAAATATAAAACTCAGTTTAAAGACAAGTCCGAACCACGCGAATCCAGAAAAAAGAAAGATGAAGATATAGCACTTTAGGACTAACCTTGTTTCAAAAGACGCGAAATCCTTGCCTTGGAGGGAAGAGAGCGTAAGGAGGATGCTGGTGGCCGGAGACAACCAAGTACTCAGGGAAGCTTGAACGAAGAAGACGAATTTCAAGTGAACGGCGCCGTCGTCACCTCACAAAACCTCGTCTCCACTCTGAACCAATGCCAAACCCTAAATTTCGTTTTTGGATCAGCTTGGGCTTAACCCGTTCCTAATTCCTCCAGGCCCAACGCAAATCATTTCATTTTCTTACAAAAACATTTTCATAAAAAAAAACTAACTTTGTTTTAAACAATACTTATTCTTCTTTTATATATAAAACACTAATCTTTTTTTTATTTTACAAAATAATGTTTATTCTTTCTTTATCTTAATTAAAAATACTTTTTATCACAAAATTAAGACAATTTTTAGATAGATATTTTATACATTTATAGTTTTTGCACATAACAATAATCAAAATACTTTTATACACAATTAACTAAAAAACATTTTTTTGAAATATATTTGTACATATCATATAAGTTAAACTTGAAAATATTTTCTTAATACACATTTGCATATAAAATAACCAAATACTTTTTGTACATAATTAAAGATACGTTCTAATTAAAACTTTTCCTTTTGTACATATTATACACTTTTATACATAATTAAAATTAAAACTTTTTTTAATTAATTAACATTCTTTTTTTTATACATAACAATTCAATACATCTTTTAATATTGAAATTCATAAACATACAAAAATCAAAATTCATTTAAAAACGTATATCTAAGACAAAACCCTAATACGGCTCAATTTCGCATTTCGCACCTGTACATACTTACACTTACACTTACACATACATATACATTTGTACACTTACACAAATACATTCACATTACCCTATACACATGTTTATCTTACATTTATATTTGATATTCATTTTGATTGCGACATTCGATTTGGTTGTAAATTATTGGGTACTATAAGTCTCATCCCCTTGTACATTTATACCCCCACTCCTGGACATTATTTTGTAATAGCGTAGATTTACATTCCGCAATTTACAGCTTTTCAATTATACCATGGTTAGACCTAGGGTTTGTATGTACATAAAATCAAACGCTAGATAACCTAATACAAGACAAATGCATGTAATCAATACACAATCACACTTGCACCCCCTAGGGTAATCCCACATGTTGCCTTCCAAAATGGGCCATGCTTGCACGTCGAATGTCTTTGGCAAGACAAAATCAAATGATCATAAGTCCCTCGATGACGCTTTCGAAAGTCGCCTATCAAAAATGATCAAGTCCCTTCAAAACAAATTGCCAAAGACACTTGGCATCATTGCATTCATGGTCTATACGATGACCCGTGCCCGTCCCGAATAAACTTCCTAAAACGCAAGATTGTCCACCAATTTCAATGGTGGAACAAAATTGTTAAACGGGGTTAAAACATGACAAAAACCTTTGAGTACAATAGGGTAGACAAAACTCTTAGTTACTTGAGATCAAGCTTGCAAAAACACTTGCCTTCTGTCCAAAAAACACAATCCACAACACTTTCAAAAATCAAACTTTTCAAACTTTTGAAACATCTTTTCGAAGAGATATGCACCTTTGTAAAACATTCGAGTAAAGAATTATTACAAGGTTGGCCTAAGACAAGGCATCTTTTTCCAAAACATTTTCAAAACAACCCACACACGCACCATTTTCAAAGCAATCGAAAAACAAGGCAAGTGATCTAAAAAACCAAGTAACTAAGAGCCCATGGATAACCATGGATGAAAAGGGTGCTAATACCTTCCCTTTTCATAATCTACCCCCCGAACCCACGAAATATCTCAAAAAGGTTTTTGCTGTGCTTTTTAACCTTTCCTTTAGGATAAAATAAAAAGTCGGTGGCGACTCTTGCTAACCGCACAAGTGCGAATACGAATGCAAAACACTAGTCAGTTCTCCCACCGTATCACAGAACTGGCGACTCTGCTGGGGATTTCCTTTTAAAGTGGGGTTACCTTAGGGTTTAGATTACCTTTACTTTCAATTAATTGCTTTGTTTGCTTTACATTTATGGGCTTGGTATCGGAGTTTTATCAATCCTAACCCGGATCTGGGGAAACCCTTTTTAGGTAGCAACAAGGCTGTGAGGGAACTGTGCGGGGTATACCGACATGGTTGAAGCAGTCTGCTACGTTGATGTGGCACTTTGGTGTGTACCGGTAACCCTTGAGTTCAGTCAAGGAGAGTACGGGGCCGCCGCGTGGTGTCGCGAAGCATCAACTGACCTTAGAACCTTAATTGACCATCTTAGCCTTTTTAGGGTAGTGAGATGACTACTTTGGTGTACTCCGAAGTCGGTCGATACTCGATACTACACTCAATTGAGGGTTGCTTTCCTGGGATATTTCGGTCGCCAGTCAGTGGCTAAATCGAAACGATGAACAATGAAAGCAATCCAGTGATATTGGGACCTCTAGAACCCGGTTACTTTTGATAGGACAGGTTTTAACCAACAAACTGAAAAAGGGTAGTACCTGAACCTCATGCAAGCCTAAACCTAAGGCCTTGTGTGCTTTGTGTGAATATTGTCTGCCTGTATATACACTTACTTGGTTGTGCATACATGTACATAACATCATGACATCATACCATAGCATTTTAGCATTTTCAATAACCATTTCAAGGATCTCGAGGGTTCTGTTGATGCAGGATTACGCTGAGCCAGACGTCTATCAAGGGGCAAGAGGTTTCTCCTCTAACCAATCCAGTCAAAGATCAAGTACAACAACTTGAATCAGTGGCTATGACCCACTCGACATGGTGAGCTTGATTCTAGTGGAAGGACGTCCACCGGTGCAGAGATCTCCAATCCAAGAGCAGAGTTCAACCTCTAACATTTTTCTTGTGTTTACCCCAAGAGATCCTTGAAAGCATGCATCCACATATCATGCATTTTGACAATCTTTCCTTTTTCAGGTTTCCTTACTCTCCTGCTGTTTATTTCAGCAAGAGATGGCTCTAGAACGGTCTGTCAAAGACATCCAAGACCAGACTGCTCAGCTGCAGGAGATGTTCATGAACCTGTCACTGGGGCAAGAAGAGATGAAAGCTCTCCTCACCAAGGGCTTGGAGAGTTCCAACAATGCCAGGAGTGATCAGATTGCGGAGCTGCAGTTTGATCTGACAACACTGAGGACCCAAATGATGGGATATTTGGTGGGCCAGATGGCTCTCATCCAAGACCTATCGCAAAGACAAGAGGAACTCAGAGTTCTTGTCCGCCAACTGCTTCCAAACAACCAACTGGGGCAAACATCTGAGGTCGAAGAGCAAGTCACCGCTCGGCCTCCATCCACTCAAGAAGACAGGGGGAAAGCTCCTTTGCTTGCTTCAGGGTCACAAACCCATCAACAACCTCGCCGGCGTCAGCGGGGCAATCGGCGTAGACAAGAAACGTCGGGAAGGCAGTTCACAGAGACTGACATACCGTCATCTCTAATTCTGGAGCGCTTGTTGGAGGTTAATCTGACTGCTTTGAGGGATCCTATCCGGAACCCAAATACCTCTGCTCCTGACTATCATCCCGATGCATTTTGTGTTTACCACTCCTATAGCCCAGGACATGACACCGATAGCTGTTGGGCCTTGAAGAACAAGATTCAAGATCTGATTGACATCGGAGTGCTGAGGTTCATGCCAGACGGCGAGATGAAGATCTTCCGTTGAAAGGGTTCTCCGCCTGAAGTGACGAGGCTCGAATTGAAAGACTTTTGCTTCTTTTTGAATTTTTCAAAGTTGTAATTTCTTTTGCTGTCAAACAATTATCTGTTGATGTTAAACTCTGTTTTCATTAAAGCACTGCATATGTTTGTCTTGAATTCATCCATTCGTTTCACTACTCTTATGCTTTTCTTTGTGATATTTGACTCTTGATAAAAAGCTGTGAGCCTTTAGAGGGAGGATGACGAAACAATACCATGATCTTATACAGTATGCTTTTGAACAGACCTTGCTGATGATGTACAGGCATTTCTTTCAATTCCCAAACACTGGAGTTATAAGGAAGTTAATCCCTAGTCAACCCCTTCGAGCCAAAGAAGTAGGAGTTTCCTGTTCTAAACAATCAAAACCTTTGATATAAACCTGGGGCAGGGTAGTCTCTCAGTTAATTCAAAAGAGAACGCGCATTGAAGTCGCAAACTCTCAGTTCGTAATACAACGAACGACGTCGAAAAAGAAAGCATTCTTTCGGAATCAAAAGACAAGGGTGGTTCCCTATCACATAGACAGTCAATCTCTCAAAAGAGAAAAGCCCACCAAGCCAAAACCTATGAAGGAGGCTTAAGGAAGCTGGGGCATCCCGCTGACAGTAATCCCGAAAACGGTAACGGTCAGGCAAAAGTTAGGGATAACAAATCAAAATCAAAATAGTGAGGTCATTACAAAATCCTCAACAACATGAAAAGTGTTGAAAAAAGAAAAAGGAGATGATGACTGTCTCCCAAATTCAAACCGGTGAACCATCGCCCAAAAGTCACTCAAAACAGAGTGCGACGCACAGTTAACTGAGCTTAGGTTGAAGAACATCACGAAGAGCGGGCGGGTACAAATATACTTTGAGCCTTTATCCTTTGTTTCTTAAACCATGAACCAGGCCACGTTACAACCCTCCAAAAGTCCTAATTGAAGCATGGGTTAGTTCGAAAGCATACTGTTACAAAAGGTATCCTGACTCCTGTAGGGCTTTGCTCTAAATCTCGTATTAACTTGTCTTATGGAAAGTTTTCTGCTAAAAACGCATTTTTCAAAATTTCAAAACATGAACTTTGCATTATTCGAATATCACTGTCTGCATTTGACCCTTTTGCTTGACAGCGAAGAAGTTCATACAGCGAATGTTCGGAGGAACGAAAACTCTCTCAGTAAGTCAAAATCACTTCAAGAGGATAACACTTCCATCAAATCTCCTATCAACAAGGGGCATGACATGTCACAGTTCAATTAACCTGGGGCAGTCCAGTCAAGGTCCAACAGATCTTTCAAAGTTCAGTTAACCTGGGACAGTCCAGTCAAGGTCCAACAGATCTTTCAAAGTACAGTTAACCTGGGGCAGTCCAGTCAAGATTTCAAGAAATCTCTCAATATGCAGAATAATCTGATTCAAGACTCCTTCATCACCACTTGGGGCATTCGAATGTCAAAAGTGTTCAACACATCAACTCCAACATTTCCAGATTCGACTCCTGTATCCAGCCAGGGCATGTCTGAAGAATTCCAGATCAACACCTGCAACAACCCAGGAAACATCTGTGAACGATCGATTGTAGACCAACACCTGTAATAAGCCAGGATTTATCTACATCACCACTTGGGGCATTCGAATGTCAAAAGTGTTCAAAACCCGATGCAGTTTTACACAAGCTCATCATCAGGAAACCCTACACCGGTTCCCCTTCAAGACTTCTGAAAACAGTTCATGGATTCTTCCCAAGTAACGGATGTTAATCTATCAGCTTGTTCAGATGCACCTTTGAAATTAGTTTACGGAAGCTTCCCAACAACGGATGCTGCTCTATTGCTAATTTAACTTCAAGACTTCTGAAAACAGTTCACGGGTTCTCCAAGTAAACGGATGTTAACCTATCACTTGTTCAGATTCAACCTCAAGACTTCTGAAAACAGTTCATGGATTCTTCCCAAGTAACGGATGTTAATCTATCAGCTTGTTCAGATGCACCTTTGAAATTAGTTTACGGAAGCTTCCCAACAACGGATGCTGCTCTATTGCTAATTTAACTTCAAGACTTCTGAAAACAGTTCACGGGTTCTCCAAGTAAACGGATGTTAACCTATCACTTGTTCAGATTCAACCTCAAGACTTCTGAAAACAGTTCATGGATTCTTCCCAAGTAACGGATGTTAATCTATCAGCTTGTTCAGATGCACCTTTGAAATTAGTTTACGGAAGCTTCCCAACAACGGATGCTGCTCTATTGCTAATTTAACTTCAAGACTTCTGAAAACAGTTCACGGGTTCTCCAAGTAAACGGATGTTAACCTATCACTTGTTCAGATTCAACCTCAAGACTTCTGAAAACAGTTCATGGATTCTTCCCAAGTAACGGATGTTAATCTATCAACTTGTTCAGATGCAACCTTTGAAATTAGTTTCCGGACGCTTCCCAACAACGGATGCTGCTCTATTGCTAATTCAACTTCAAGATTTCTGAAAACAGTTCACAGGTTCTCCAAGTAAACGGATGTTAACCTATCGCTTATTCAGATTCTTCTCAAAGCTAACAACCACGGAAGATCGCACTCGCCAGATGTCTCCCAATCCCCCAGCGGAGTTCATCAAAATTCCCCAGCAGATCAAGAGTTTCAAGTGAACAATCCCCAGCGGAGTCAGATGTTTAAACCTTCTCCCCAGAGTTTTAAGGAAGCAATCTTGAGTTCCCCAGTGAAGTCTCCAGGGTTACCTCCCATCAAGCCAAAGATTCTCAATCTGGTCTCCCCGACATGAGCCTACTAGTTGGAGCTCCCCAGTAGAGGTCATCAGGAATTCCCTTCCCCAGCGACAGTCCAGGATTTATTTTCCCCGGCGGCAGTCAAGACGCTTTTATCCTCAGCCATTTCGGATTCATGTATCCTTGGCAAGATTAGCTCATCAGCTTACATGTGCATTCATCACATTCGTAAATATTGATGTCACATACATTGCATCATGCATCATAACATTGCATACAACTAACCCTTTACCTTTTCAGGTAAGATCAGTCGACAGACACAGATCATCTCCTGAGATTTATCCAAAATATTTCAGATGCGACCCGGACATGGCAACGTTTTGATACTTATTCCAGATTCATTCAGACGCATCAGCAGAAACCTTACGCCGTTTCCTCTTCAATTTCTCAACTTCTGAAACAAGTTTACGGATTCTTCCCTACAACGGATGTCAATCTACCGATTTGTTCAGACTCTTCTCAAACTTTTGAAGACAGTTTACGGATTCTTCCCTACAACGGATGTCAACCCACAAACTGATTCAGACTCTTCTCAATTTTTGAAAATAAGTTACGGACGCTTCCCAACAACGGATGCTGCTCCATTGCTTGTTCAGTCCCAACTCCTGAAAGTAGTTTACAGATTCTCCAGACACGGACATCAATCTGTTGCTTGTTCAGACCCCAATTCAGAGATATTCCAAAACAGGGATGCCCTTCTGATACTCGTCCACTTACCATTGACGTACAGTTCAACATCACCATATGGCATCTATAAGCCCATCCTCCTACCAGCAGTCGCCGAATGGCATCTGTAAGCCCATTCTCAGATGGCATCTATAAGCCCATCCCCCGACAAAAATTCTCTCGCACCAGATGGCATCTTTAAGCCCATCACCAAATGGCATCTTTAAGCCCATTCACCTCCACCGTCACATCGACGAGCGCAAATTTTCTGGGCACATTAGTGTCCAATCTCCTTTTACCTTCAAGTCGCGAAAGGCAAACTTGCCAATCTAACTCTTCAGGTCAAAGAAGATTGAACAGGGGCAACTGTTGTACCCCAAAATTTGCCCTCGCACTTTTCCCCAAGAAATCTCAGCTTCAAACATTTCCTGACTTCTCAAACTGACTCAAGGATCGGACAAACGGACCTTTCTTAACAGTCAAGCGAAACTAGGGTTTTTACTGATTTTTAGAACTTTGAATTGTTTCATACAGTGGGCTTAGGGTTTGATTGATTTTTGGTTCAATTTTGATCAAGCGAGCGTGATTTGGCATTTAATCGGGAATTAGGGTTTTATGGGCATATTCTCAGAAGAATTTGAATTCAACAGCGCTTTGCGATTTATTTCGAGATTCGGATTAAAATTCGCGTTATCTTGGTTTGATCAGCAAAAGAGACGGTGGTTTGAATTCAGTACGTTCTGATTGGGCCAGTCAGATGCAAGATGCAGTTTTGGAATTCACAGTGTTCATGTGTTTGATCAGTCTATCTGGGTTAATGGCTGCGTTGCTTTGGATGTTGGATAAGACAGGTTTATTGGATCAATGTTGTTTTATTTTAGTTATTTATTATTCTGAAATTAAAATGATTGAATTTATTTTTCAATTGTTTTAATTCTAAGAATTTTAAATAAATAAATAAACAATAAGGAAATTAGAATTAATTAGATAATTTGAATTTTTATTGATATTTAAATTATTTGTACAAATTGTTGTTTATTACAAACAATAATTTACATTTAATTTAAATATTACAATAGAATGAAAAAATATCCTATTTTCTAAATACTCTTCATTCTTCACTCCGCTCCGGCATTCCATCTTTCATCTGCAAAAAGAAATAAGAAAGTCAGAAAGAATTAAAATTAGCAGAGACGGATAAAAATGCTCATCATTAGGGGCCACTGACTGGGATCAGTTGCCCTCTCTGCAAATCACGGGATTTCTCCCGGTTCACAGAGAGGGAAGATTATTTTATCTCATGAAATGCAAATGTCAAAAATGCATAAGTTATGAAATTCAAGCTGCATAGAAATTCAAGATTCAAAATCCAATCCAAACTGAAAAAAGTTCAATCCAAACTTTCCATCCAAAATAAAGTCCACTCAAAGAAAATCAAGGAAGTACATTTGCTGTCACAAGCTCAAAAGCTATCATGGAAAGATTTGAGAAAAAGATATCAAAAAGCAGAAAATCTGTCCAAACTGTCAAAACTGGATAAAGGAGATGCAAAATGTAAGATGCAAGCAATCTATTCATCATTTCCCATCCAAGGCCCTTTCAGAAAAGTACAAGAATATCATATAAAATCTTAAGCTGTACTGTAAAGAGAGAGTAAGGAGAGATAAAGCAGTTCAGGGTTAGGCATAGCAGTTCAAGCTCAGTACAGCAGACAGTGCAGTAGCAGACAAAAAAAAAGATTATGCAAATCAAATCCAAGCCTAGTTCAATAGCAGGTCAGAATAAGACAATTCACAGCAAGACAAAGAGAGATATGCAAGACAAAAGAAACATAGCAGTTCAGCATAACATACAAAAAGGACTGTCCACAAAACTGAGTTCAAGAAAAAAGATAGCAGTTCAGGACAGTTCAAAGATATGCAAACTAAACCACAACTCTGCATAAAAAAGAAACATAGCAGTTCAGCTCAGTCCAACATAGCAGCATAGCAGGTGAGTTCAGAAGATAAAAAGATACAACACAGTTGAGGGATATCAGTTCAGGAGAAGGCAGCATAGCAGAATAAGATAGAAAAGGGATACTAAACCAGTTCAATATAACACCTCAAACCATGATCTAACCAATAACCTCACCATACCAAAAACTATCAAAACCTGAACTTGGCCAAAAACCCCCCCAGAACCTGATAACCAATTCTGCATAGTGAAAAAAAAGATAGCAGTTCATAAGATACAAAACTGATATCAAAAACTCAAGCCTCAACTTTCAAACCATACTTACCAAAACTGATATCAAGAACCCAAACCATCATCCAAAACCAACCCTGCATAACACAAGGAGACCGAAGCCAGAATAGAGAAGTAAGGCAAACAAGAACTCAGAATAACCTGATATCCAAACTCAAGCCTCCCCATCTTATGCTAAACACCAACACCAAGCCTCAGAAGTGGATTCATCATAGGCAACAATTCAAAGGGCAACCCAATCTCAAAGGCAATATCTGTTCAAAATCATTCAAGATAATCAAGGCAACAATTCACAAGCATCAAGAGAGCCTCAGAAGCATGCTTCTTCATAGGCAAATCAGAAAAGAAGAAACTCAGTGAAACACATCAAGGCAGCACCTCAAAGCACACAAGCAAATCATCACAAGGCAACGAGAGAAAGATAAGCATACAAATTCCCAAGATCAACACGTAGTAGAAGAGGAAGATGAAGAAGTGAATACATTAAGGTTCTCAGTCTAGCGTCATCATCAAAACCTTAAATCATAAATAGCAAGGAACGAAGTTACCAAGAAGGCGTCCAAGCAAGCCCCATCACCGCCGTTCCGGCCTCCTGAAGCATCATCCCTTTGCCTCTCCTCCGTCTCCCAAGAACAGGTAGCAACATCTTCCCTTTCACCTCATAAAACGAAAATATAAAACTCAGTTTAAAGACAAGTCCGAACCACGCGAATCCAGAAAAAAGAAAGATGAAGATATAGCACTTTAGGACTAACCTTGTTTCAAAAGACGCGAAATCCTTGCCTTGGAGGGAAGAGAGCGTAAGGAGGATGCTGGTGGCCGGAGACAACCAAGTACTCAGGGAAGCTTGAACGAAGAAGACGAATTTCAAGTGAACGGCGCCGTCGTCACCTCACAAAACCTCGTCTCCACTCTGAACCAATGCCAAACCCTAAATTTCGTTTTTGGATCAGCTTGGGCTTAACCCGTTCCTAATTCCTCCAGGCCCAACGCAAATCATTTCATTTTCTTACAAAAACATTTTCATAAAAAAAAACTAACTTTGTTTTAAACAATACTTATTCTTCTTTTATATATAAAACACTAATCTTTTTTTTATTTTACAAAATAATGTTTATTCTTTCTTTATCTTAATTAAAAATACTTTTTATCACAAAATTAAGACAATTTTTAGATAGATATTTTATACATTTATAGTTTTTGCACATAACAATAATCAAAATACTTTTATACACAATTAACTAAAAAACATTTTTTTGAAATATATTTGTACATATCATATAAGTTAAACTTGAAAATATTTTCTTAATACACATTTGCATATAAAATAACCAAATACTTTTTGTACATAATTAAAGATACGTTCTAATTAAAACTTTTCCTTTTGTACATATTATACACTTTTATACATAATTAAAATTAAAACTTTTTTTAATTAATTAACATTCTTTTTTTTATACATAACAATTCAATACATCTTTTAATATTGAAATTCATAAACATACAAAAATCAAAATTCATTTAAAAACGTATATCTAAGACAAAACCCTAATACGGCTCAATTTCGCATTTCGCACCTGTACATACTTACACTTACACTTACACATACATATACATTTGTACACTTACACAAATACATTCACATTACCCTATACACATGTTTATCTTACATTTATATTTGATATTCATTTTGATTGCGACATTCGATTTGGTTGTAAATTATTGGGTACTATAAGTCTCATCCCCTTGTACATTTATACCCCCACTCCCGGACATTATTTTGTAATAGCGTAGATTTACATTCCGCAATTTACAGTTTTCTAAATATACCATGTTTAGACCTAGGGTTTGTATGTACATAAAAATCAAAACGCTAGACAACCTAATACAAGACAAATGCATGTAATCAATACACAATCACACTTGCACCCCCTAGGGTAATCCCACATGTTGCCTTCCAAAATGGGCCATGCTTGCACGTCGAATGTCTTTGGCAAAACAAAATCAAATGATCATAAGTCCCTCGATGACGCTTTCGAAAGTCGCCTATCAAAAATGATCAAGTCCCTTCAAAACAAATTGCCAAAGACACTTGGCATCATTGCATTCATGGTCTATACGATGACCCGTGCCCGTCCCGAATAAACTTCCTAAAACGCAAGATTGTCCACCAATTTCAATGGTGGAACAAAATTGTTAAACGGGGTTAAAACATGACAAAAACCTTTGAGTACAATAGGGTAGACAAAACTCTTAGTTACTTGAGATCAAGCTTGCAAAAACACTTGCCTTCTGTCCAAAAAACACAATCCACAACACTTTCAAAAATCAAACTTTTCAAACTTTTGAAACATCTTTTCGAAGAGATATGCACCTTTGTAAAACATTCGAGTAAAGAATTATTACAAGGTTGGCCTAAGACAAGGCATCTTTTTCCAAAACATTTTCAAAACAACCCACACACGCACCATTTTCAAAGCAATCGAAAAACAAGGCAAGTGATCTAAAAAACCAAGTAACTAAGAGCCCATGGATAACCATGGATGAAAAGGGTGCTAATACCTTCCCTTTTCATAATCTACCCCCCGAACCCACGAAATATCTCAAAAAGGTTTTTGCTGTGCTTTTTAACCTTTCCTTTAGGATAAAATAAAAAGTCGGTGGCGACTCTTGCTAACCGCACAAGTGCGAATACGAATGCAAAACACTAGTCAGTTCTCCCACCGTACACCAGAACTGGCGACTCTGCTGGGGATTTCCTTTTAAAGTGGGGTTACCTTAGGGTTTAGATTACCTTTACTTTCAATTAATTGCTTTGTTTGCTTTACATTTATGGGCTTGGTATCAGAGTTTTATCAATCCTAACCCGGATCTGGGGAAACCCTTTTTAGGTAGCAACAAGGCTGTGAGGGAACTGTGCGGGGTATACCGACATGGTTGAAGCAGTCTGCTACGTTGATGTGGCACTTTGGTGTGTACCGGTAACCCTTGAGTTCAGTCAAGGAGAGTACGGGGCCGCCGCGTGGTGTCGCGAAGCATCAACTGACCTTAGAACCTTAATTGACCATCTTAGCCTTTTTAGGGTAGTGAGATGACTACTTTGGTGTACTCCGAAGTCGGTCGATACTCGATACTACACTCAATTGAGGGTTGCTTTCCTGGGATATTTCGGTCGCCAGTCAGTGGCTAAATCGAAACGATGAACAATGAAAGCAATCCAGTGATATTGGGACCTCTAGAACCCGGTTACTTTTGATAGGACAGGTTTTAACCAACAAACTGAAAGAGGGTAGTACCTGAACCTCATGCAAGCCTAAACCTAAGGCCTTGTGTGCTTTGTGTGAATATTGTCTGCCTGTATATACACTTACTTGGTTGTGCATACATGTACATAACATCATGACATCATACCATAGCATTTTAGCATTTTCAATAACCATTTCAAGGATCTCGAGGGTTCTGTTGATGCAGGATTACGCTGAGCCAGACGTCTATCAAGGGGCAAGAGGTTTCTCCTCTAACCAATCCAGTCAAAGATCAAGTACAACAACTTGAATCAGTGGCTATGACCCACTCGACATGGTGAGCTTGATTCTAGTGGAAGGACGTCCACCGGTGCAGAGATCTCCAATCCAAGAGCAGAGTTCAACCTCTAACATTTTTCTTGTGTTTACCCCAAGAGATCCTTGAAAGCATGCATCCACATATCATGCATTTTGACAATCTTTCCTTTTTCAGGTTTCCTTACTCTCCTGCTGTTTATTTCAGCAAGAGATGGCTCTAGAACGGTCTGTCAAAGACATCCAAGACCAGACTGCTCAGCTGCAGGAGATGTTCATGAACCTGTCACTGGGGCAAGAAGAGATGAAAGCTCTCCTCACCAAGGGCTTGGAGAGTTCCAACAATGCCAGGAGTGATCAGATTGCGGAGCTGCAGTTTGATCTGACAACACTGAGGACCCAAATGATGGGATATTTGGTGGGCCAGATGGCTCTCATCCAAGACCTATCGCAAAGACAAGAGGAACTCAGAGTTCTTGTCCGCCAACTGCTTCCAAACAACCAACTGGGGCAAACATCTGAGGTCGAAGAGCAAGTCACCGCTCGGCCTCCATCCACTCAAGAAGACAGGGGGAAAGCTCCTTTGCTTGCTTCAGGGTCACAAACCCATCAACAACCTCGCCGGCGTCAGCGGGGCAATCGGCGTAGACAAGAAACGTCGGGAAGGCAGTTCACAGAGACTGACATACCGTCATCTCTAATTCTGGAGCGCTTGTTGGAGGTTAATCTGACTGCTTTGAGGGATCCTATCCGGAACCCAAATACCTCTGCTCCTGACTATCATCCCGATGCATTTTGTGTTTACCACTCCTATAGCCCAGGACATGACACCGATAGCTGTTGGGCCTTGAAGAACAAGATTCAAGATCTGATTGACATCGGAGTGCTGAGGTTCATGCCAGACGGCGAGATGAAGATCTTCCGTTGAAAGGGTTCTCCGCCTGAAGTGACGAGGCTCGAATTGAAAGACTTTTGCTTCTTTTTGAATTTTTCAAAGTTGTAATTTCTTTTGCTGTCAAACAATTATCTGTTGATGTTAAACTCTGTTTTCATTAAAGCACTGCATATGTTTGTCTTGAATTCATCCATTCGTTTCACTACTCTTATGCTTTTCTTTGTGATATTTGACTCTTGATAAAAAGCTGTGAGCCTTTAGAGGGAGGATGACGAAACAATACCATGATCTTATACAGTATGCTTTTGAACAGACCTTGCTGATGATGTACAGGCATTTCTTTCAATTCCCAAACACTGGAGTTATAAGGAAGTTAATCCCTAGTCAACCCCTTCGAGCCAAAGAAGTAGGAGTTTCCTGTTCTAAACAATCAAAACCTTTGATATAAACCTGGGGCAGGGTAGTCTCTCAGTTAATTCAAAAGAGAACGCGCATTGAAGTCGCAAACTCTCAGTTCGTAATACAACGAACGACGTCGAAAAAGAAAGCATTCTTTCGGAATCAAAAGACAAGGGTGGTTCCCTATCACATAGACAGTCAATCTCTCAAAAGAGAAAAGCCCACCAAGCCAAAACCTATGAAGGAGGCTTAAGGAAGCTGGGGCATCCCGCTGACAGTAATCCCGAAAACGGTAACGGTCAGGCAAAAGTTAGGGATAACAAATCAAAATCAAAATAGTGAGGTCATTACAAAATCCTCAACAACATGAAAAGTGTTGAAAAAAGAAAAAGGAGATGATGACTGTCTCCCAAATTCAAACCGGTGAACCATCGCCCAAAAGTCACTCAAAACAGAGTGCGACGCACAGTTAACTGAGCTTAGGTTGAAGAACATCACGAAGAGCGGGCGGGTACAAATATACTTTGAGCCTTTATCCTTTGTTTCTTAAACCATGAACCAGGCCACGTTACAACCCTCCAAAAGTCCTAATTGAAGCATGGGTTAGTTCGAAAGCATACTGTTACAAAAGGTATCCTGACTCCTGTAGGGCTTTGCTCTAAATCTCGTATTAACTTGTCTTATGGAAAGTTTTCTGCTAAAAACGCATTTTTCAAAATTTCAAAACATGAACTTTGCATTATTCGAATATCACTGTCTGCATTTGACCCTTTTGCTTGACAGCGAAGAAGTTCATACAGCGAATGTTCGGAGGAACGAAAACTCTCTCAGTAAGTCAAAATCACTTCAAGAGGATAACACTTCCATCAAATCTCCTATCAACAAGGGGCATGACATGTCACAGTTCAATTAACCTGGGGCAGTCCAGTCAAGGTCCAACAGATCTTTCAAAGTTCAGTTAACCTGGGACAGTCCAGTCAAGGTCCAACAGATCTTTCAAAGTACAGTTAACCTGGGGCAGTCCAGTCAAGATTTCAAGAAATCTCTCAATATGCAGAATAATCTGATTCAAGACTCCTTCATCACCACTTGGGGCATTCGAATGTCAAAAGTGTTCAACACATCAACTCCAACATTTCCAGATTCGACTCCTGTATCCAGCCAGGGCATGTCTGAAGAATTCCAGATCAACACCTGCAACAACCCAGGAAACATCTGTGAACGATCGATTGTAGACCAACACCTGTAATAAGCCAGGATTTATCTACATCACCACTTGGGGCATTCGAATGTCAAAAGTGTTCAAAACCCGATGCAGTTTTACACAAGCTCATCATCAGGAAACCCTACACCGGTTCCCCTTCAAGACTTCTGAAAACAGTTCATGGATTCTTCCCAAGTAACGGATGTTAATCTATCAGCTTGTTCAGATGCACCTTTGAAATTAGTTTACGGAAGCTTCCCAACAACGGATGCTGCTCTATTGCTAATTTAACTTCAAGACTTCTGAAAACAGTTCACGGGTTCTCCAAGTAAACGGATGTTAACCTATCACTTGTTCAGATTCAACCTCAAGACTTCTGAAAACAGTTCATGGATTCTTCCCAAGTAACGGATGTTAATCTATCAGCTTGTTCAGATGCACCTTTGAAATTAGTTTACGGAAGCTTCCCAACAACGGATGCTGCTCTATTGCTAATTTAACTTCAAGACTTCTGAAAACAGTTCACGGGTTCTCCAAGTAAACGGATGTTAACCTATCACTTGTTCAGATTCAACCTCAAGACTTCTGAAAACAGTTCATGGATTCTTCCCAAGTAACGGATGTTAATCTATCAGCTTGTTCAGATGCACCTTTGAAATTAGTTTACGGAAGCTTCCCAACAACGGATGCTGCTCTATTGCTAATTTAACTTCAAGACTTCTGAAAACAGTTCACGGGTTCTCCAAGTAAACGGATGTTAACCTATCACTTGTTCAGATTCAACCTCAAGACTTCTGAAAACAGTTCATGGATTCTTCCCAAGTAACGGATGTTAATCTATCAACTTGTTCAGATGCAACCTTTGAAATTAGTTTCCGGACGCTTCCCAACAACGGATGCTGCTCTATTGCTAATTCAACTTCAAGATTTCTGAAAACAGTTCACAGGTTCTCCAAGTAAACGGATGTTAACCTATCGCTTATTCAGATTCTTCTCAAAGCTAACAACCACGGAAGATCGCACTCGCCAGATGTCTCCCAATCCCCCAGCGGAGTTCATCAAAATTCCCCAGCAGATCAAGAGTTTCAAGTGAACAATCCCCAGCGGAGTCAGATGTTTAAACCTTCTCCCCACAGAGTTTTAAGGAAGCAATCTTGAGTTCCCCAGTGAAGTCTCCAGGGTTACCTCCCATCAAGCCAAAGATTCTCAATCTGGTCTCCCCGGCATGAGCCTACTAGTTGGAGCTCCCCAGTAGAGGTCATCAGGAATTCCCTTCCCCAGCGACAGTCCAGGATTTATTTTCCCCGGCGGCAGTCAAGACGCTTTTATCCTCAGCCATTTCGGATTCATGTATCCTTGGCAAGATTAGCTCATCAGCTTACATGTGCATTCATCACATTCGTAAATATTGATGTCACATACATTGCATCATGCATCATAACATTGCATACAACTAACCCTTTACCTTTTCAGGTAAGATCAGTCGACAGACACAGATCATCTCCTGAGATTTATCCAAAATATTTCAGATGCGACCCGGACACGGCAACGTTTTGATACTTATTCCAGATTCATTCAGACGCATCAGCAGAAACCTTACGCCGTTTCCTCTTCAATTTCTCAACTTCTGAAACAAGTTTACGGATTCTTCCCTACAACGGATGTCAATCTACCGATTTGTTCAGACTCTTCTCAAACTTTTGAAGACAGTTTACGGATTCTTCCCTACAACGGATGTCAACCCACAAACTGATTCAGACTCTTCTCAATTTTTGAAAATAAGTTACGGACGCTTCCCAACAACGGATGCTGCTCCATTGCTTGTTCAGTCCCAACTCCTGAAAGTAGTTTACAGATTCTCCAGACACGGACATCAATCTGTTGCTTGTTCAGACCCCAATTCAGAGATATTCCAAAACAGGGATGCCCTTCTGATACTCGTCCACTTACCATTGACGTACAGTTCAACATCACCATATGGCATCTATAAGCCCATCCTCCTACCAGCAGTCGCCGAATGGCATCTGTAAGCCCATTCTCAGATGGCATCTATAAGCCCATCCCCCGACAAAAATTCTCTCGCACCAGATGGCATCTTTAAGCCCATCACCAAATGGCATCTTTAAGCCCATTCACCTCCACCGTCACATCGACGAGCGCAAATTTTCTGGGCACATTAGTGTCCAATCTCCTTTTACCTTCAAGTCGCGAAAGGCAAACTTGCCAATCTAACTCTTCAGGTCAAAGAAGATTGAACAGGGGCAACTGTTGTACCCCAAAATTTGCCCTCGCACTTTTCCCCAAGAAATCTCAGCTTCAAACATTTCCTGACTTCTCAAACTGACTCAAGGATCGGACAAACGGACCTTTCTTAACAGTCAAGCGAAACTAGGGTTTTTACTGATTTTTAGAACTTTGAATTGTTTCATACAGTGGGCTTAGGGTTTGATTGATTTTTGGTTCAATTTTGATCAAGCGAGCGTGATTTGGCATTTAATCGGGAATTAGGGTTTTATGGGCATATTCTCAGAAGAATTTGAATTCAACAGCGCTTTGCGATTTATTTCGAGATTCGGATTAAAATTCGCGTTATCTTGGTTTGATCAGCAAAAGAGACGGTGGTTTGAATTCAGTACGTTCTGATTGGGCCAGTCAGATGCAAGATGCAGTTTTGGAATTCACAGTGTTCATGTGTTTGATCAGTCTATCTGGGTTAATGGCTGCGTTGCTTTGGATGTTGGATAAGACAGGTTTATTGGATCAATGTTGTTTTATTTTAGTTATTTATTATTCTGAAATTAAAATGATTGAATTTATTTTTCAATTGTTTTAATTCTAAGAATTTTAAATAAATAAATAAACAATAAGGAAATTAGAATTAATTAGATAATTTGAATTTTTATTGATATTTAAATTATTTGTACAAATTGTTGTTTATTACAAACAATAATTTACATTTAATTTAAATATTACAATAGAATGAAAAAATATCCTATTTTCTAAATACTCTTCATTCTTCACTCCGCTCCGGCATTCCATCTTTCATCTGCAAAAAGAAATAAGAAAGTCAGAAAGAATTAAAATTAGCAGAGACGGATAAAAATGCTCATCATTAGGGGCCACTGACTGGGATCAGTTGCCCTCTCTGCAAATCACGGGATTTCTCCCGGTTCACAGAGAGGGAAGATTATTTTATCTCATGAAATGCAAATGTCAAAAATGCATAAGTTATGAAATTCAAGCTGCATAGAAATTCAAGATTCAAAATCCAATCCAAACTGAAAAAAGTTCAATCCAAACTTTCCATCCAAAATAAAGTCCACTCAAAGAAAATCAAGGAAGTACATTTGCTGTCACAAGCTCAAAAGCTATCATGGAAAGATTTGAGAAAAAGATATCAAAAAGCAGAAAATCTGTCCAAACTGTCAAAACTGGATAAAGGAGATGCAAAATGTAAGATGCAAGCAATCTATTCATCATTTCCCATCCAAGGCCCTTTCAGAAAAGTACAAGAATATCATATAAAATCTTAAGCTGTACTGTAAAGAGAGAGTAAGGAGAGATAAAGCAGTTCAGGGTTAGGCATAGCAGTTCAAGCTCAGTACAGCAGACAGTGCAGTAGCAGACAAAAAAAAAGATTATGCAAATCAAATCCAAGCCTAGTTCAATAGCAGGTCAAAATAAGACAATTCACAGCAAGACAAAGAGAGATATGCAAGACAAAAGAAACATAGCAGTTCAGCATAACATACAAAAAGGACTGTCCACAAAACTGAGTTCAAGAAAAAAGATAGCAGTTCAGGACAGTTCAAAGATATGCAAACTAAACCACAACTCTGCATAAAAAAGAAACATAGCAGTTCAGCTCAGTCCAACATAGCAGCATAGCAGGTGAGTTCAGAAGATAAAAAGATACAACACAGTTGAGGGATATCAGTTCAGGAGAAGGCAGCATAGCAGAATAAGATAGAAAAGGGATACTAAACCAGTTCAATATAACACCTCAAACCATGATCTAACCAATAACCTCACCATACCAAAAACTATCAAAACCTGAACTTGGCCAAAAACCCCCCCAGAACCTGATAACCAATTCTGCATAGTGAAAAAAAAGATAGCAGTTCATAAGATACAAAACTGATATCAAAAACTCAAGCCTCAACTTTCAAACCATACTTACCAAAACTGATATCAAGAACCCAAACCATCATCCAAAACCAACCCTGCATAACACAAGGAGACCGAAGCCAAAATAGAGAAGTAAGGCAAACAAGAACTCAGAATAACCTGATATCCAAACTCAAGCCTCCCCATCTTATGCTAAACACCAACACCAAGCCTCAGAAGTGGATTCATCATAGGCAACAATTCAAAGGGCAACCCAATCTCAAAGGCAATATCTGTTCAAAATCATTCAAGATAATCAAGGCAACAATTCACAAGCATCAAGAGAGCCTCAGAAGCATGCTTCTTCATAGGCAAATCAGAAAAGAAGAAACTCAGTGAAACACATCAAGGCAGCACCTCAAAGCACACAAGCAAATCATCACAAGGCAACGAGAGAAAGATAAGCATACAAATTCCCAAGATCAACACGTAGTAGAAGAGGAAGATGAAGAAGTGAATACATTAAGGTTCTCAGTCTAGCGTCATCATCAAAACCTTAAATCATAAATAGCAAGGAACGAAGTTACCAAGAAGGCGTCCAAGCAAGCCCCATCACCGCCGTTCCGGCCTCCTGAAGCATCATCCCTTTGCCTCTCCTCCGTCTCCCAAGAACAGGTAGCAACATCTTCCCTTTCACCTCATAAAACGAAAATATAAAACTCAGTTTAAAGACAAGTCCGAACCACGCGAATCCAGAAAAAAGAAAGATGAAGATATAGCACTTTAGGACTAACCTTGTTTCAAAAGACGCGAAATCCTTGCCTTGGAGGGAAGAGAGCGTAAGGAGGATGCTGGTGGCCGGAGACAACCAAGTACTCAGGGAAGCTTGAACGAAGAAGACGAATTTCAAGTGAACGGCGCCGTCGTCACCTCACAAAACCTCGTCTCCACTCTGAACCAATGCCAAACCCTAAATTTCGTTTTTGGATCAGCTTGGGCTTAACCCGTTCCTAATTCCTCCAGGCCCAACGCAAATCATTTCATTTTCTTACAAAAACATTTTCATAAAAAAAAACTAACTTTGTTTTAAACAATACTTATTCTTCTTTTATATATAAAACACTAATCTTTTTTTTATTTTACAAAATAATGTTTATTCTTTCTTTATCTTAATTAAAAATACTTTTTATCACAAAATTAAGACAATTTTTAGATAGATATTTTATACATTTATAGTTTTTGCACATAACAATAATCAAAATACTTTTATACACAATTAACTAAAAAACATTTTTTTGAAATATATTTGTACATATCATATAAGTTAAACTTGAAAATATTTTCTTAATACACATTTGCATATAAAATAACCAAATACTTTTTGTACATAATTAAAGATACGTTCTAATTAAAACTTTTCCTTTTGTACATATTATACACTTTTATACATAATTAAAATTAAAACTTTTTTTAATTAATTAACATTCTTTTTTTTATACATAACAATTCAATACATCTTTTAATATTGAAATTCATAAACATACAAAAATCAAAATTCATTTAAAAACGTATATCTAAGACAAAACCCTAATACGGCTCAATTTCGCATTTCGCACCTGTACATACTTACACTTACACTTACACATACATATACATTTGTACACTTACACAAATACATTCACATTACCCTATACACATGTTTATCTTACATTTATATTTGATATTCATTTTGATTGCGACATTCGATTTGGTTGTAAATTATTGGGTACTATAAGTCTCATCCCCTTGTACATTTATACCCCCACTCCCGGACATTATTTTGTAATAGCGTAGATTTACATTCCGCAATTTACAGCTTTTCAATTATACCATGGTTAGACCTAGGGTTTGTATGTACATAAAATCAAACGCTAGATAACCTAATACAAGACAAATGCATGTAATCAATACACAATCACACTTGCACCCCCTAGGGTAATCCCACATGTTGCCTTCCAAAATGGGCCATGCTTGCACGTCGAATGTCTTTGGCAAGACAAAATCAAATGATCATAAGTCCCTCGATGACGCTTTCGAAAGTCGCCTATCAAAAATGATCAAGTCCCTTCAAAACAAATTGCCAAAGACACTTGGCATCATTGCATTCATGGTCTATACGATGACCCGTGCCCGTCCCGAATAAACTTCCTAAAACGCAAGATTGTCCACCAATTTCAATGGTGGAACAAAATTGTTAAACGGGGTTAAAACATGACAAAAACCTTTGAGTACAATAGGGTAGACAAAACTCTTAGTTACTTGAGATCAAGCTTGCAAAAACACTTGCCTTCTGTCCAAAAAACACAATCCACAACACTTTCAAAAATCAAACTTTTCAAACTTTTGAAACATCTTTTCGAAGAGATATGCACCTTTGTAAAACATTCGAGTAAAGAATTATTACAAGGTTGGCCTAAGACAAGGCATCTTTTTCCAAAACATTTTCAAAACAACCCACACACGCACCATTTTCAAAGCAATCGAAAAACAAGGCAAGTGATCTAAAAAACCAAGTAACTAAGAGCCCATGGATAACCATGGATGAAAAGGGTGCTAATACCTTCCCTTTTCATAATCTACCCCCCGAACCCACGAAATATCTCAAAAAGGTTTTTGCTGTGCTTTTTAACCTTTCCTTTAGGATAAAATAAAAAGTCGGTGGCGACTCTTGCTAACCGCACAAGTGCGAATACGAATGCAAAACACTAGTCAGTTCTCCCACCGTATCACAGCTTGCAAAAACATCCTTGCTATTTTCAAAACACACTTCACAACACAATTTCAAAACTCTACTTTCAAACATTGAAAACTTTTCAAAAAGACAAAAACACCTTTGTATACATTCAAACAAGAATCATTACAAAGGTTGCCACAACGATGGCCTCTTTTCAAAACATCTTTCCAAATCACACACAAAGCACCATTTCAAACAATTGAAGAGCACCATTTCAAACAATTGGAAAGCAAAGCAAGTGATCTAAGTAAGTAACTAAGATCCCATGGATAACCATGGATAGAAATGGTGATAATACCTTCCCTTTCTATAATCTACTCCCCGAACCCAAGAAAACATCTCAAAGGTCTTTCATGTGCTTTTTGACCTTTCCTTAGGATAAAATAAAAAGTTGATGGCGACTCTTGCTAAACCGAAACATTTGCGAACACAAACGTGAAATCCCAAGTTAGTTCTCCCACCGTATCACAGTGGCCAACATTGTTCCCGTGCCTAAAAAGGACGGAAAAGTGAGAATGTGCGTGGATTATAGAGATTTAAACAGGGCCAGCCTTAAAGATGATTTTCCACTTCCACACATCGACATCCTGGTTGACAATACAGCCCAGCACAAAGTATTTTCTTTCATGGACGGATTCTCAGGCTATAACCAGATCAAAATGGCACCTGAGGACATGGAGAAAACTACATTTGTCACACAGTGGGGTACGTTCTGCTACAAAGTGATGCCATTCAGACTGAAGAATGTCGGGGCAACCTATCAACTCGCCATGGTAGCTTTGTTTCATGATATGATACATCATGAGATAGAAGTCTACGTAGATGACATGATAGCCCAATCACAGACTGAAGAAGAACACCTTAATCACTTGCAAAAGCTGTTTGTCAGATTGAAGGAGTACAAATTAAGGTTGAACCCGAATAAGTGCACATTCGGAGTCTGCTCCGGTAAACTCTTAGGTTTCGTTGTCAGCAACAAAGGCATCGAGGTTGATCCTGCCAAGGTTAAAGCAATACAAGAAATTCCTGCTCCTCACACTGAGAAGGAAGTCAGAGGATTATTGGGACGCCTAAACTATATTTCCAGATTCATTTCTCACCTAACATCTACTTGTGAACCAATCTTCAAACTGTTGAAGAAAGATCAAGTAGTCAGATGGAATGATGAATGCCAGATTGCTTTTGATAAAATCAAAGAGTACTTACAAAAGCCTCCTGTCTTGATGCCACCAGTCGAGGGAAGACCACTAATCATGTATCTGACTGTTTTAGAGAACTCAATAGGGTGCGTATTGGGGCAGCATGACGAGTCTGGCCGAAAAGAGCACGCTATTTACTACCTGAGCAAAAAGTTTACCTACTGTGAAACCAGATATTCACTGCTCGAGAAAACTTGCTGCGCTCTGGTATGGGCTGCTCACCGGCTAAGACAGTATATGTTGACTCATACCACTTTGCTGATATCTAAGATGGATCCGATAAAGTATATCTTTGAGAAGCCTGCTCTGTCTGGGAGGATAGCTAGATGGCAGATGATCCTAACAGAATATGACATACAGTACACTACCCAAAATCTATAAAGGGCAGTGTTCTAGCTGATCATCTTGCTCATCAAGCTGTAGAGGATTATCAGTCCATGAAGTTTGAATTCCCTGACGAAGACATCATGACATTAGACGACGGTGAAGAAATCAGGTCATACGACGGACCTGGACAAGGATCCCGATGGACCCTGTTCTTTGATGGGGCATCCAATGCACTTGGTAATGGTATCGGCGCTATACTCAAATCTCCGGAAGGATGCCATACTCCTTTCACTGCCAGACTTTGCTTCAACTGTACGAACAACATGGCAGAATACGAAGCATGCATCTTTGGTCTCAAGGCTGCCATAGACTTGGGAATCAAATCTTTAGATGTGTTTAGGGATTCAACTTTGGTCATCAGTCAGATCAAAGGAGAATGGGACACTAAGCATCCAAACCTTATCCCTTACAAAGAACATGTTTTGACATTATTACCACATTTCGAGCAGATTACCTTCGAGCACTTCCCGCGAGAAGAAAATCAGCTAGTAGATGCTCTAGATACAATGTCATCTATGTTTAAACTTAATTGGGATAACGAGGCTCCCCAGATCACCATTGAACGAATGGATGAACCAACACACTGTCACGAGATTAATACTGAAGAAGTAGTGGACCAGCCTTGGTTTCATGAAGTCAAAAGGTATCTCGAGGCTCAAGAATATCCAGAAGGAGCTTCAATCAATGATAAAAAGTTCCTGAGGAGATTCCCTGCTAAGTTCTTCCTAAGTAATGACATCCTATACAAACATAATCATGATTCTATTATGCTCCGTTGTGTGGATAAGATTGAAGCTGAAAAGATCATGGCTGAATTACATGAAGGTACCTTTGGCACTCACTCTAGTGGGCATACGATGGCAAAGAAAATCCTACGGGAAGGCTATTACTGGTCTACCATGGAAGCATACTGCTATCAACACTCCCGGACCTGTCGTAAATGTCAAATCTATGCAGACAAGGTGCACGTGCCTCCGGTTCCTCTAAATGTCTTAACAGCTCCTTGGCCCTTCGCTATATGGGGAATCAATATGATTGGGGAAATCAATCCTACAGCCTCCAATGGACACCTTTTCATTCTAGTGGCCATTGACTATTTCACCAAGTGGGTCGAAGCAGCTTCCTTCGCATCCGTTACTAAGAATGTTGTTGCCCGCTTCATCAAGTAGAATCTTATTTGCCGGTACGGTATCTCAGAAAGGATCATCACTGATAACGGTACGAACCTTAACAATACTATGATCACCGCCTTGTGCGAGCAGTTCAAGATTCAACATCACAATTCATCCCCCTATCGGCCAAAGATGAATGGTGCAGTCGAAGCTGCTATTAAAAACATTAAAAAGATCATACAAAAAATGGCAGTCACCTACAAGGACTGGCATGAGATGCTACCATTTTCTCTCCATGGATACCGTACCATGGCTCGCACATCAACTGGGGCAACACCCTATTCTTTGGTTTATGGCATGGAGGTTGTTCTACCTATTGAGGTTCAGATCCCCTCTTTGAGAATCATGAAGGATGCAGGTTTGAGTGAGGATGATTGGATCTAGACCCGACTTGATCAACTAAACTTAATTGATGAAAAGAGACTTACTGCTGTTTTCCATGGTCAGATGTATCAAAAACAGATGATCAAGGCTTTCAACAAGAAAGTCAGACGCCAGGTATATCAAGTTGGAGATCTAGTGATCAAGCGCATCATCTTACCACAAAGTGATCCCAGGGGCAAATGGACTCCTACCTATGAAGGACCATTTGTAATCAAGAATATATTTTCTGGTGGGGCAATGATCTTAACCACCATGGACGGTGACGACCTGCCACACCCTGCGAACGTAGACATGGTCAAAAGATACTACGCATAAGAGACCCGCTAGGTTGACACACCTAGGAAAAACAAGGGCATCCCGGCGAACCAAAAAGGTTCGGGTAAAAATTAGGGATAAAATAAAAAAAATCTGTACACCCGACAAGTTGAAAACCTGAAAGGGTGACTTGGGCAAAAAAGGGTTTCCCGGTGGACAGAAAACCCGAAAGGGAGGTCCAGGCAAAAGTTAGGGAATTAAAGCGTATGACTATGTCTCGTCGGATCACTTTGAGGACAACTTCAATCTCTTCACCGACAAACTCGGAGCTTCTGATCAATCCAATCATCTTCGGACGAAGTAACAGACAAACAAGATATTCAGAGATACGGAGGCTATAGCAGAATGGGAACCCCATGGGATTATCACATATAGCTATCTTTCTTTGTATAAATTTTTCTTACTTTTCTGACACCATCCTCTTACTAGGATGTCCGTCTCCTTTGTACAAAATACTTATTCAAAGTAAATACAAAGACATCTCTTTCAAAGTACATAAAACTATTTGCCTTTTTCTTTACACTTGTGTTTTTATTTGCAAAAACGTCCAATGATTCATTAATGAACATATGCATTTGAACATAATTACTGTTTACAAATAAACAAAATGGAAAAGAACAATTACTGACAGGTTGAAAGAATAGGAAAACGTCTTTAGGCTATTCCATGAGCAATCGCTACAGTACATCATTAAGATCCCCAGTGGAGCTAAAACTTCCAACTATCAATCCCCAGCAGAAACCATTCAGTTTCTCCAAATTCCCCAGCAGGTCATCTTGAAGCCTGAAAATCAACCGGATAACAGCTAACTTCTGTTTCTCCTTAACCTAGGATAATTCCCCAGTAGAGTGGTAGACGACCGAAACTCTTGAACTTTTTCCAAACAAGAATAAGCTTTTTCCCACAGAGTTTTCATGGTTCCCCAACAGAACGAGGATTCCCATTGTTTAATCCCCAGTAGAAGTCATCAAATTTCTCTGGATTCCCCAAGCAGATTACTCAAGCAGTATATGACATTGCTCGCAACAGAATTTTTTTCAATACTCCAAATTCAACGACATGAAGAATCCACATGTCCTCAACAGCAGTCAAGGATTTTATTTGCCTCAGCAATACAACAAATCAGCTTACATGCGCATACATTACATCCACATATCATAAACATTGATAAAACACATATATTGCATCATACATGCAACATAAATTTGTTTTTCAGCTAACATTATACCCTTTTCAGAATAAGATTGACAGCTACTGTTTAACAATATGCAATCATGATACAGTACAGATACACTCCAGACACGGAAGTCATTCTGTTACTCATTCAGATTCAGCTTTCAGATACAGTTCAGATACGCTCCAGGCACAGATGCCATTCTGATACTCATTCAGATCCGACTTCAAGATACAGTTCAGATACGCTCCATATACGGATGAAATTCTGATACTCATTCAGTTTTCAAATTCATATACAGTTCAGATACGCTCTAGATACTGATGACATTCTGATACTCATTCAGTTTTCAAATTCAGATACAGTTCAGATACACTCCAGATATGGATGACATTCTGATACACATTCAGTTTTCAAATTCAGATACAGTTCAAATACGCTCCAAGTATGGATGCCACACTGTTACTCATTCAGACTTCAACACTCAGATCCAGTTTAGATACGCTCCAGACATGGAAGCTATTCTATTACTTATTCAGACCTTAACTTCTCAGATACAGTTAAGATACACTCCAAATACGGATGACATTCTGATACTCATTCAGTTTTCAAATTCAGATATAGTTCGGATACGCTCCAGACATGGATGCTATTCTGTCGCTCATACAGATTCAGTCTCCAGATACAGCTCAGATACGTTCCCGACGCAGACACCATTCTGATACTTATTCTTCTGACTTACAACGTACAATTCAACAAACATTCTTGGATGGAATCTACAAGCCCATCTCCAATAAGGTTCTATCACCTCTCCAAATGGAATCTTTAAGCCCATTCCCTCAACCACACATCGTCGAGTGCAAATTTATGGGCACTCTAGTGTCCAATCATCTTTTACCTTCGAGTCACGAACGTCAAAACTCGCCAATCTAACTCTTCAGGTTCAAGAAGATTGAACAGGGGTAGCTGTTGTACCCCAAAATTTTCTCTCTCATTTATCAAGATTTTTCTCACAAGACTTCTTTTACTCAAGACAAGATTAGGGTTTGCTCAGCTCAGGACATCTCATCTTGCATTGATAACCCAAAATTAGGGTTTGAGTTTGCACAAGGATTTTTGGATCACCAATGCTTCATGTGACTTTCATACATCATTTTGAACCCCTGAGATTTCTCATGTTAAGTTTCAAGCCTTGAACCACATTTTTGATCAATCAATTGGACAGTTGACCTAAAAATCAGCTGTATTGGGGAAAAAGTCAACCATGGCCAATTTACAGTCAAACTTCATGATTTTTTATCCACATCAACATTTTAGACTCATATGTAACATTTGATCAAGTTTGGATCACAACTTCTCAAGAAATTTGATCAAATCATCAAAAGGGTAAAATGGTTAAAATTAGGGTTTTTGACTGAGGAAGGGCAACTTCTGATTTTTAACCTAGCCAATGACCAATTAAGTTCAAGCATGATTTCAAGGGTTCAATGGCATCATCTTGACCTAATTACATGGTTCAAAATATCTCAAGTTCATTAGATTGACAGATGAATTTTGCAGTCAACTGATCAAAAGTCAACTGTACACTGAAAAGTCAAACTTTGACTTTTTGGTCAAAATCAAGTACCAAGGGTCATAATTCATCAAGATATATCAAAATGTGAAACTTGTTGACCAAGAAAACTAAATTTGCAAATTAGGGTTTTATTTGAAAATTTTCATAACTTAGAATTTTTCTAAGTATACAATTTTTCTTATTTTTTCTCAACTTTTCACCACTTTTTCACCATGATGCATTTTGATTCAAGAAAAACTTCGAACATGAAAGTTGTAGTCCTCCATGAAATATACAACTTTTCTTCACAAACTTTTCCCTAAATATGCTTGGATCTCAAGTTATGAATTTGTGAATATAGGGCCATGAACTAAATAACTTAGTCAAATTTTGCCCTAATTTAGGCAGGTTTTGGACCCAACTTCATGGCAATTTTTCACCTAGTTCCAAGAGGTATCTCAAAATTAATTTCAAATATGGATTATAGAGAACATTGCAAGCTTTCTAAGATGTATAAGAACTCTCCAAGATCATTTTTGAGTAGGGAGAATCGAAGAGAGGAAGTTGGCATTTTCTCACTTTTGTTCAAGCCATTTTCACATAGAATCAGTTGTAAATCAAACCTATGCTGGTTATATCTTGCTTTACAGGTCCTAAGCTTTCTATACACTCCATAATTAAATGCATACTCAGTTAACAAAGCCTTTATCTTTGCTTTTGAAGCTTTACACAAGATGTATTTGCATTTTGGGCAAAAAGGTTACATTGCCATTTTCATAAAGATGAACTTTTGCAACTTTGTTAATCTTGAGCATTGAACCTGTCCCCTTGATGCATACAAACCACACAGCTCTCAAGCAATTTGTACAAACTCTTACCAACCCTAAGCAAGCTGGTATAAGCATGTGAAGCATGGGTCTTATCACTTTGCTTCAAGTACAATAAAGTTGGCAAAAAGGCTAGCATTGGCAGATCTATTGAGAAGCTGACTTTGGATCACATCTATACAAATATGAAAACTTTGTACAAGGCATAACACGCTTAGCTTGGACTTGAAACTCTCTCAAACTCAAAAACACCAAAATTCTGCCCAAGCATACAGTTTTTTGCAAAAGCACAACCAACTCTCATTTGGCTCGTGCATTTTGTGTTTAATCAATTCAAACATCTTATTCACTTGATACCTAGCCAATCCAAGCCATCACCCTGGTTCTGTAACCTCTTTTTCAGCATCTGCCATTTTCAACTTGGAAGCTTGCAGTTGGACTTGGTCAGGGAGTTCCAGCCATCCTCAGAGCAAGATAAGCATTGGAATAGGTTCAGGGAAGTTCAAGGAAGCTTAAACAATCACCAGGCCTCCATTTAAGTCCCTACATTGTCCTACACGATTCCAGCTGAAGGAGGTATTTTTTCAAACTCTATCTCTCTGAATAGGCAACTTCAAGCCACGATTTGTGAAGAAAAAATGTAGCTCTCATCATAACGAAGCTGTACATATCATTACTTTTCATTTATATTACTTGTGCTAAGAGAATTTGAAGCTTGAAATCTCTGAAATTTTTAGGTCACGATATGGGGATTCCAAAATTCTCTTTGATCTTTAAGAGTTAGGTTACATAATTTATATGGTTGGAATTGTGAGTTCAAATACCACATTTTTCATGTTATGAGTTTTTGTTTTTATGCAAGAATAAGCAAGATACATGTTGAACTGGAAAACGTGTGAAGGAGATGGACGGAGGACAGGGATGAAGTGGTTCTGGGCTTTTTAGTGCCTTGGCCTTTTTGTTTTTGCTATTTGCCCCCCCCCCCGACTTGCTTCTGCACCCCCCCGGACTTAACTATTTTATATTTTTGTATTTTTTTTATATTTTCATATTTAATACTTTTATTTATTGTTCTTAATGATAAAAAATACTAAAAAATGATTTATTTATTTTCACACTTTTTTAAAATTATTTTCTCACATGAAAAAATAGTTTATTTTGATAAATAGAGTTTATTTTCTTAAATAACTTATAAATATAATTAAAAATACTTAATATTTTTTATTATACATTTTTATACTCATAAATACTTATTTTTTGTACATATTTAATTTTTAATATTTACATATAATATTATTTATTATTTTCTTATACAAAAAATGTACAAAATAATAATATGAAACATTTATTTTCTTTTAATTGAAAATTAGGTTTTCATCCCTTTCAAAAAGAATTAATTATTTTTCCTTATTTTTAGGTTTAAGTTAAATATTTCTTTTATACAAAAACAAGACATAAAATATTTTCCTAACATGAACATTGCATTGCATTTTAAATATTTGTATTTTATTTATTTAATTCGCGCATATTCGATTTGGTTGTAATAATATATTTAGCTTTATATTTGTGCAAATCCCATTCAAGATTGTATTCCCCCTCCCTTAAAAATTGTTGTAATAGCTTAGTTTATTTTACGCAATTTATCGCTTTATATACTATGACTAGTAATTAGGGTTTGCATGACAAGAACAAAAACAAAGCAAATTAGAAAACCCTAAATGCAAGACAAAAGCATAAAAATAATACACTTTGCATACAAGCACCCCTAGGGTTTCTCCCACTTGGTTGCCTAAAAATAAAATGGCCATGTTACGCATGCGAAGTATCTTGGCAAAACAAAACAAATATAAGATCATAGTCCCTCGATGACGCTATTCAAAAGTTGCCTAAACAAAATGATCTTGGTCCCTAAAAAATGCTAAGATACTTGGCAACATTACTATCATGGTTATACGATGACCCACGTCCGTCCAGTTTACATCCAAAGATAGGGTTGCTTACCAAATCAATGGTAAGACAACAATATCAAAGGAAAAGAAAATGCACAAGAAAGACATTTGAGTAGGTAGATAGCTTCTAAGTTACTTGCTCTATTTCAAACAATCCTTGCTATTTTCAAAAACACACACACACATTTCAAAACATCTTACAAAACATTGAAAATATTTTCAAAAGACAAACATCTTTGTATACATTCTTACGAACGAGAATCATTACAAAGATTGCCTAAACAAATGGCCTCTTTTACAAAATACTTTTAAAATCACACCAAACACCATTTCAAACAAAACAAAGCAAGTGATCTAAACAAGTAACTAAGAGCCCATGGAAAACCATGGATGAAAAGGGTGCTAGTACCTTCCCTTTTCATAATCTACCCCCCGAACTCAAGAAAACATCACAAAGGTCTTTCCTGTGCTTTTTTATCTTTCCTTTTGGATAAAAGAAAAGTCGGTGGCGACTCTTGCTAACCGCAACATTTGCGAAAAAACGTAAAACCCTCAAGTCAGTTATCCCACCGTATCACAACTGTGAAGGTTTGTTTCTGAAGCCGAGCAATATTGTGGTCAGGGCTTTCGACGGGTCAAAAAGGATGGTGCACGGGGAGGTGGACGTCCCTGTTAAAGTTGGATCTCAAACTTTTGCATCTACTTTCTACGTGATGGATATCCGACCATCATATTCTTGCTTGCTGGGTCGCCCTTGGATTCATAAGGCTGGGGCAGTAACTTTCACGCTCCATCAAATGTTGAAATATCCAGTAAAGGGGAAGATTGTTACGGTGTCAGGAGAAGAGGAGTACATGGTGAGTCATCTCAATTCCTTTTGCTATGTGGAGATGGATGGGGAGTTCATCGAAACCCCTTGTCAGAACTTTGAATAGGTACCCCATACTTTGGCGTCAATTGAAGTTGCTACTGACAAACCTCCGATGAAGATGGCTTCCCTCAAGGATGCCAGGGTTGTGATTGAAAAAGGTGGGTGTGCAAATTGGGGTCAGCTCCTTGATTTCACACACAAAACTGACAAATTTGGTTTGGGCTTTACTACAGGGGCTCAAAGGGCTGTTAGGCGCACACGGATTGGAAGACCTCCTCTGCATATCAGCAATCAGGGAGTTAATGCGGTTGGGGATGGTGAAGAAGATTCAGACATCGACAGTTGGATCTACCCTACAACCAATGGCGGATTAAGAAACTGGACGGCGAAGGACTTCATACTTGTTTCTTTTATCCCATAGTAATTGACTTTTGTTTTGAGATTTGTAATAAACAGTTTGAAACTTTACGGCCCGGTGCCTTGCCCGAGGCACCTTGGCTTTGCTTGTGAGGGCTTATTATTTGTAATTTTCATATATCATCAATAAAGCATTGGATGTTTCTTGCATTACAAATTTTGTGCTCCTTGTTTTTCTTTTTCTGTCTCTCACTTTATCAAAAACAACTATTCTCTTACACACACTCACGTATCATAATGCAGATCCATATCCACTCTGGATCCCATTGATAACGACTCTACTACTGCCAGTTATGACTTCGAAAATCCGATCAACCAAGCCGGGGACGAAGGTGAGGATGATTGTGAGGTGCCTGGGGAACTTTCTAGACTGTTACTACAGGAAGAAAGGGCCATACAGCCTCATGAAGAGCCAGTTGAATCAGTAAATTTGGGTACAGAGGAAGACAGGAAAGAGGTCAAACATTGGTTGACACAGATGCTATCATACTCCGTTCACCGCCCGATTATGTTTTAACTACACCAATAATATGGCGGAGTATGAAGCATGTATCCTAGGTCTTCGAGCTGCTATTTGAAACCACGTGGCCGAAACCTGTCATCTGGATGTACTGAAACATCAATGAAGTCGCCACCGAACGCCTTTTATCCCGCCGAGAGGGAAAGGTAAACATCGAGAAAACTTGAAGAGGGAGAAATCACGGTCTTTCGACCGAGAGATCGAGTAAGGGAGTCTGTTACACGAGGGGAAGGTATTAGCACCCCACACGCCCGTAGTACTCTACGGTATCCAGTCTTGTTGTCTAATCTAATGGTGTGGTTAAAACCTATGTCTGTGGCTTAAAACTGAAAAGGGAATGCATGCGAAAGAATGAAGAAAATAATGTAGGGAAAATAAAAGTTATGCTCGGTTGGACCCTACCCCTTTGCCTACGTATCCCTTTTAAGGAATTAGAGCAGCCGTAGTTCTGCTTACATATTTTGGTTGGTTTGTGTTTTTTAGTTAAGACAACAAAAACAGTCAAGATGGAAAAACATCGAATAAAACAACAAACAAATGAGATGGTAAAACATCGGCTAAATAATAACAAAGTAACATGTCGAAGATGGCGAAACATCAAATGATAAAACAATCACACCTAACAATGACATTGAGAGTCAAAGTAGAATAACCAACATGTGCAATGACGAAACATCGGCTTCAAACAAATGTGCGATGGCGAAACATCGGCTAAAAGATAACAAATTCATGGCAAAGATGGCGAGACATCAATAAAACGAATGACAAAATATCACACCTAACAATGATATTGAGAATCAAAGTAGGATAACAAACATGTGCGATGGCGAAACATCGGCTTTAAGATAACAAGATATCATGGCAAAGATGGCGAAACATCAATAAAACGGATGACAAAACATCACACCTAAAAATGATATTGAGAATCAAAGTAGGATAACAAACATGTACGATGGCGAAACATCAGCTTCAAACACGTGTGAGATGGCGAAACATCGGCTAGAAGATAACAAGATATCATGGCAAAGATGGCAAGACATCAATAAAACGGATGACAAAACATCACACCTAACAATGATATTGAGAATCAAAGTAGGATAACAAACATGTGCGATGGAGAAACATCAGCTTCAAACAAGTGTGCGATGGCGAAACATCGGCTAGAAGATAACAAGATATCATGGCAAATATGGTGAGACATCAATAAAACGGATGACAAAACATCACACCTACAAATGATATTGAGAATCAAAGTAGGATAACAAACATGTGCGATGGCGAAACATCGGCTTCAAACAAGTGTGCGATGGAGAAACATCGGCTAGAAGATTAAAAAACAAAACCAAGAGGCACACAAACAAATAGGATTGATTTGTATCTTTTATCTTGAAGAAGGGTTTGACTTTATTAGAAGTGTTTTATAATTTGCCAAGAAAACAATTTTTGTTTTAAGATGCAAAATGCAAAAGAAAAAAAAACAACTAAGGGAAACTAGCCTAGCACTATCCCTAGTGTTATCATACAATGGTTGACCCTATGGTTGAGGATAAAGGAAGATCCTACCCTATGCTAGCATACATGGATTCCTACCTTAATTAACATGTCAAAGGAAGCTTAACAAAACTATCCTATAGGGAACAGGTAATGAGAGCGAAGTCGTGATCTCAATTTCTAAATTGAGTGACTCATTGATCAACAATAAAAAAAAAAGAAAAGCAATAAACATCCTATAGGGAACATGCAATGTGAGCGAAGTCGTGATCTCAATTTCTAAATTGAGTGACTCATCGATCAACAATTTAAAGAAGAAAAGCAATAAACATCCTATAGGGAACATGCAAATGAGAGCGAAGTCGTGATCTCAATTTCTAAATTGAGTGACTCATCGATCAAAAGCAAACACAACACATGCATAAGACACAAAAATAGAGGGCCTCCTGTGATGCGGTGGGAGAACTGACTTGAGGTTTTGCATTTGTGTTTGCAAATGTTGCGGTTTAGCAAGAGTCGCCACCGACTTTTATTTTATCCAAAAGGAAAGGTAAAAAAGAACAGGAAAGATCTTTGAGATTGTTTTTGGGTTTGGGGGGTAGATTATGAAAAGGGAAGGTGATAACACCCTTTTCATCCATGGTTTTCCATGGGCTCTTAGTTACTTGTTTTAGATCGCTTGCTTTGCTTTGACAATTGTTTGAAATGGTGCTTTGTGTGGTTTTGAAAGTATTTTGAAAAGAGGCCATCGTTTAGGCAATCTTTGTAATGATTCTCGTTCGTAAGAATGTATACAAAGATATTTATCTTTTGAAAAATGTTTCAATGTTTTGAAAGTTGTTTGGAAAATATTTTTAAATGTGTGTGTGTTTGTTTGAAAATAGCAAGGATTGTTTGCAAATTGATCAAGTAACTAGAAGCTATCTACTTACTCAAAAGTCTTTCTTGTACATTTTCATTCCTTTGACATTGTTAACCTACCATTGTTTTGGTAGATAACCCTATCTTTGGATGTTAAACGGGACAGGCGTGGGTTATCGTATGACCATGATAGCAATGGTACCAATTATCTTAGCTTGTTTGAGGGACCAAGATCATTTGTTTTTTAGGCAACCTTTTGATAGCGTCATCGAGGGACTATGATCTTTTGTTTTGTTTTGTTTTGCCAAGATACCTAGCATGCATACCATGGCCATGTTTTAAGGCAACCAAGTGGTTGAAACCCTAGGGGTGGTGTGTGAAATGTGTTGTCATTTTTCATGCATTTTGTTTGTCTTGTATTAGGTCATGCTATTTGTTTGATTTTTGTCTTATCATATAAACCCTAATTTACTAAATATATATATAATGCAATAAATTGCGTAAAGTAAATCTAAACTATTACAACAATATTATGGGAGGGGGGATACAAGTTTTGAATGGGGGGATATTGCTCAAAAATAAAACCCTAATTCACTATTACAACCCAATTGAATTTATTGTACAATAAATAAATAAACAGTTATTTAAATATGCAATAAAATGTAAATATGCAAAAATGTTTTGTATTTATTTTATGTATGTGAAAATTAATTATTTAAACCCTAGAAAACAAGAGAAAAATAATATTATTTTTTGAAAGGGGTAAAACCCTAGTTTTTGATTAAAAGAAAATATATGTTCTATATTTATTTTATTCATTTTTTTTGTTTAAGAAAAATAATAATAATATTATGTACAAATAATTAAAAATTAAATATGTATGACAAAATAAATATTTAATATGTATAAAATAAAAAAATAAAAATATTTAAGTATTTTTATTATTTACAAGTTTATTTAAGAAAATAAAGTATATTATTATTAATAAACTATTTTATTATGCAAAAAATAAAATAAAATAAAATAAAAATGCAAAAGAATAAAGAAAATATTTTTGGGATTTTTTAATGTTCAGAAAAAAATAATAAAGTCAATAAACACAAAAGAAATAAAAAATATGCAAAATATAAAAAATAGGCCAATGGGGTGCAAATAGGAAACAGAGGGGGTGTGAAAAGTAGAAGGCCCAATGCGCCAGGCCCAACCAGCCTTCGTCCCTGACCTTCAGCCAACGTCCAAACGCTCATTTCTATGCTTCAACCTGTAACTCTTACATACGTGCACAAAAACAAAATCTTGCAACATAAAACTTGTAGCATTTTTGATCACGATTCCAATGATATAAGATTTGAAACCTAACTCTAAGAAACCAGGGAGAATTTCAGTGGCCCTAATTCCTGACCTAATTTTTTCATGAACTTCAACAATCAAATACTCTTATATCAGTTAATATAAATGACAAATATGCATATGTACAACTTAAGCAAGTTAAGGACTACATTTTTGCTTCACAAATCAAAGCTTAAGGATGCCTAAATAAGGAGATATAACTTTGAAAAATACCTTGTTCAGTTGAGTTTGGATATGGCAATGTGGGAACTTTGAGTGAGGCCTGAGGATCGTGTGAGCTTCCTTGAAGTTCCCTCAACCTTTTCCAATGCTTAGCTGGCCTTGTAGATGCTTGAATCTCCTTGCACGAGTCAACCTGCAACCTTGCAAAATGAAAATGGTGAAGTGTGAAACTGAGCTCGCAGTTGCAAGATGAATGCTTGGATAGCTTGGATGTGATGTAGGGAAGATGTTTCAAGGGTTGAAAGGAAAAATGCACGAGCAAGTTTTGAAATGGAAAGTGTTTTGCAGAAGCTGCCCTATTTTGGGCAGAAATGTGGTTTTTGTGTTTTGGAAGGTTTCAAATGCTATGGATTCGTGTATTGGCTTGTTACAAGGTTCTGAAGTTGTTTCAAATGATGCTAAGGCCTCTCTTTATCAGATGCACAAGCTTACTTGACTTTTGCAAGTTTTCTTGCTTTTGAAGAAAGTTTGAGGTGACAATGCCAAAGGCCTGTACAGGCTAGCTTATAGACTGCATAGAGTTGGTGTACTTTTCGTGATGCTTGTGGATCTTGTTTGCAACAAAAGATCAGGTCCATGGCTCAAGATTTGCAAAGTTGCAAAAAGCATGCTTTATCAAAGTAGTATTGTGAACTTTATGCCATTTTTAGATTAAACTCTTGTACAATGCTCCATAGGTCAGAATAAAGCCAATATCCAATGAATTTGCATTTAATTATGGAGTGTAGAAAGGATTAGGACCTGTAATGCAAGGTACAAGCATGCTAAGACATATTTGCAACTTGTAACATTGTGAAAATGCCTTGAACAAAAGTGATAAATTGCCATTTTACCTTCTTCGATTCTCCCTAACCACAAATGATCTTGGAGAGTTCTTGGACATTTTGGAAATCTTGTAACATTATCGACAATACATATTTGAAATGCAACTTGAGATACCTCTTGGAACTAGGTGAAAAGTTGCCATGAAGTTAGGTTAAAAATCTGCCTAAACTAGGGCAAAATTTCACTAAGTTAAAAAGTTTATGGACCCCTATTCACAAATTCATAACTTGAGATCTAAGCATACTTTGGGAAAACTTTGTGAATAAAAGTTGTAGTCTTCATGAATGACTACAACTTTCATGTTGGAAGTTTTCTTTGAAACCAATTGCATCATGGTGAAAAAGTTGTGGAAAGTTGGGAAAAAATAAGAAATTTTCCATACTTAGAAAAATTCTAAGTTATGAAAAATTTCAAATTAAAACCCTAATTTGAAAATTTTGGTTTCTTGGTCAACAAGTTTCACATTTTGACATATCTTGATGAATTATGACCCTTGGCACTTGATTTTGACCAAAAAGTCAAAGTTTTACTTTTCAGTATACAGTTTATTTTTGATCAGTTAACTGCAAAATTCATCTGTCAATCCTATGCATTTGAGATCTTTTGAACTATGTGATTAGGTCAAGATGATGCTATTGAGTCCTTGAAATCATGCTTGAACCCAATTTGTCATTAGCTAGGTTAAAAATCAGAAATTGCCATTTCTCAGTCAAAACCCTAATTTTGACCATTTTGCCCTTTTGATGATCTGATCAAATTTCTTGAGGAGTTGTGATCCAAACTTGATCAAATGGTACATAGGAGCCTAGAATGTTGTTGTGGATAAAAAATTATGAAGTTTGACTGTAAATTGGCCATGGTTTACTTTTTCCTCAATATAGCTGATTTTTAGGTCAACTGTCCAATTGACTGGGCAAAAATGTGATTCAAGGCTTGAAACTTGGTATGGGCAATCTTAGGGATCCAAGATGGTGTATGAAAGTCACATTAAGCATTGATGGTCCAAAAATCCTTGTGCAAACTCAAACCCTAATTTCAGGTCATCAGTGCAAGATGAGGTCTTGAGCTGAGCAAACCCTAATCCTGTCTTGAGTCCAAGAAGTCTTGTGAGGAAAAATCTTGATAATATGAGAGGGAAAATTTTGGGGTACAACACCTCCTGACATATATCAGCAACAAAGATCCCATCATGCAAACAGAGAACTATGCAAAAAAAAAATGGAAGAAAGGAGATACTGCAATACCAAACGGATAACTATCCGTAGCAACTGAACAAGAATAAAAGAAACCCAGAGAACTTCAAGCAAGATGGCATCAGTAGACAAACCGAGTCAGAAATTACGCCATCAAGATATAAGTAATGAAATCATCAGATGTGAACAGATCCCATGGGTAATGTATGGCATTCATAATCACATGCATATATATATCCTGCATAAACTATCAAACATGCCAGGCACAAGAACAGTGCCTATATAATAAGCTGTGTTCCACAAATAAAGTGAAACACGGTAGCCTCAAGCCAAAAATGGAAACTTTCTCAAAGTACCTCGCACATTCAACAACCAAGTTAGTATTCCATAAAGTGAATGATGACTCACATAAGGGATGGATGCAACATGATGAAGTGAGAACATCAGGATAACAATTATCAAATATTAGACATGATAGACAAGAGGAAACAGGCATATGCACAATTAGGTCAAAAATTAGAAGAATGTTGCTCCTTTCTATCACCATGTTGAATTGACAATTGAATACCAATCAAGGATCATGGGAGCTTGAGAATAATACAATCAAAGAACATGAAGATCAGGGGCAAACACATTTCAATCATGTACAATTAATTCAACCACTGCTTCACAAACACAATAGAAGATGAAACCCACATAATGCATCAAAAAGGTTCAAACCTTCAAACAATGGAGCAATAAGAGAAATTACTTGAGTTTATTTGAATAAACATATCCAACATGATCATTATGTGCCAAATCACAGGCCTCTCTCAAGCTCATTGGCCATCAAACAAATTGCAACAAGACATGCAACATTGATTGGGTACCTTCACTTTAAAAAATACATTAAAAATAGAAAAAAGGATCAATAAATCAAACCAAAAACTTCTTAGCATCATTGAAGTGTGTATAAGTCAGAAAGCAATCCTTAAGTTCATGAATGATTGAGGAGGGGATCAAATGAGGCCTAAAGTTCAAGACTAGTTGGCAAAAACTACCCAACTAGACAAGTTTTCAAAATAATTTGTGGAAAAATGTCAAACCAAGTCAAATAATTTAAGAAAAATGGTTTTCAGATCCTCAACACATTCATGAACCATAATAAAGACTTGAATTCTAATAAAAATCCAGGGCCCAAGGGTTTTGAAAAAGAAACTTGCACCATAAGCAACAAAAACCCTAATTTTTGACTTTTAATCTTAATTATTAATTAAGTAAGATCAAAATCCAAACAATTCAAATCAAGATCATGCAAATCACAAGGATACCCTAAAAGTCAGAAAACATATTTTTCACATATTTTGAATTAAAGAAAAGTCAAAAATAAAACTAAATTCAAACAATTAATCAATTAGTCTAATAATTTCATCTTAAAATGAAATTCTAAACAAAATTCAGAAAAATGTCCAACCAAAATTATATTCAAATATTAGAACTAAAAACACACATCTCTGATTTTTTTTGGAATTTTTGAATTAAAGGAAATGTTAAAATAAAAATTAACCATACAATTAACAATTAAACTATTGTTTAAGGGCAAAAATGCAAACCCTAGCCAAAATTTGCAAAAGGGGCAAAATAAAAATATATTCAGATTCTATGATTAAAAACAAGCTTCCATGATTTTTTTGAGAATTTTTGAATCAATGGAAGTATTAAAATAAAATCAAACAAACAAATATTACAAATAAACTTTTGAAATTAAATTTCTAATGAAAAATAGAACAAATATTAAACCAAAGTCAAAATCAATTTCTACATTATTTTGTGAGCTCAAAATATTTTTTGTGGAATTTTTTAGGTCAAAGAAATATGAAAACAAAAATAATCCCTAAATAAACAAATATTTAAATTCATTAATTTTTAGACCAATCAAAACATTTTTGAAAATTCCAATAAAATTAAACAAGATATTAGAAATTATTTTGAACTTGTGATAATTTTTTTAGAATTTTCTAAATTGTTTTGATCAAGAAATAAAAATCAGAAAATCAATTAAAACAAAAATATGAAAAATGCATGATAATTTGAAACTGGCCAATCACAACGCGCCACCTCACTTCATCTTCAACCTCCAGCATAGGGAAAAACGCGTTCAATACCACAGTTCATGAGCCTATGTTCAGATCCATCAATCATGCTCGTTTCTTAACCAAAATCCATGAAATCAAGTGCAAATTAAAGCTTGCATATCATACTACATGATGCAATTTGAATCAAACCCAAAGATCAAGAATAGATCAAGAAATAAAGTCTCAAAAACTAGAAAAACTCACTGTAAACATCAAAGTTATGAACACGATTTCAACAATTCTTCTTGAATTAAAGCTCAAATATACATCAATCCCAATGATTGGCCAGCTAGCAACTCAATGAACATGATTTTCATCTTCAATTCAAGCTGAAACACATAAATCAAAGTTCAAGAAACTTACATGGATGTGAAATCTGGAAACACGATTTCTTCACTCCAGAAGCAATCCAATGGTGCAAGCTTGATCTCCTTACTTCACTGAAGCTGAATCACCAAGAATTTTGAAGAATGATCCAAGGAGATGAGAGATTCGAAGCAATTTGCAGAGATGCTTCCAAGATGTTCAGATTTGCAATGTAGCGGTTATGAGCCTCCTCCTTCACAAATGAGCCTTGACTCTTGTTATATAGCACGAGGGTAAGAGGATAGAAGTGGTATTTGGCACTCAAAACTGATGGAGGGTAAGTTTGGAAGTTTTGGCAAAAAATGAGGATGCACATAGAATCTGCATTTCGCTCGTGCATTTGCTTGCCTTTTGTGCATTTTGTGAGCCAAATGAAGTCAAAATTACATGCCTAAAGTGCCAGCTCATGATTGTTTGAAATGAAGAAGTGTTGGTGATTTTGCAAAATTGAGCATGTTTTGTATTTTTCTTATCCAAGCAAGTTCATGAAGCATATGGGCATGAAATGATGAGTGTAATGGGCCTCAGCATGTCACAAATTACTCATGGGATTGATTAGAAGCAAAAGGAATGGCTAAAACTTGAGTTTGCAAGAAATGGCCATTTTGCATATTTGTCAAAATTCAATAAAATGCCTCAAAATTCAAAAGTCCACAACTTGCTCATATTTTTGAATTTGGACACAAATGAGTACAATTTAGAAAGGTATTAGAGATATCTACAATACCTTAGTTTTGATTTTTTGCAATTTAATCCATTAAGGTCCTCAAAATTTGACATGAAATTCACTAATTTTGGAAAATGACCTATAATTTTGTGATTTCCAAAGACCATAATTCTTGATTCCTTGCCAATTTGGACATGAGACCAAAAAGAGATGAAATATAATCCTCTTGTCTTTCCAAGCATGTTTCATTTTAATTTGTTTGATCAAAGGTGAATAAAATATGAATTTTTGAAGTTAAGTCCTTATTTTTCCAAAATTAGAAACTTTTAGGGTTTCTTCATGAACAAGTTTCAATTCAAACCTCAATATCTTTGATCCAATGATAAAAATGGACTTGAAATATGAAAAGTACACTTGGTCATCCTTGACTTTGACTGATTTTGACCAAAATGATCATTTTGCCCCTTTGAATCAATTGATCCACTTCCCTTCAAAATTGATGATCAAAACTTCAAACATATGATCTTCTAAACATATAGAGGCCATGTGAAAAGTTTCACTTAAAAATTCTCAAGAAATATTAATGAAATCCCAAACCCTAGTTTTGGTCAACACCTCAGGAGACTGATGAATCATCTTCAAAATTCCAAATCCTCTAGGCATCTTGGCCAATTTCTTGTACAAGGACTTTCCAAATAACAATGAGATGTCGTAGCTTCCAAATCAAGATTTGTACATGCATAAATGGCCTTGATCAAGCAAAACCCTAACTTGACTGGTGAATCAAAAGAGTGATTTCTCTTATAATCAAACACAAACTTCAATCCTATGATGATCCAAAGAGATGGATAAAATATCTTATGATATGCAATAACTTTTGAGCTTGAAAGATCCAGAGGTTTAGATGACAAGATTCTACTTGAGCAACTTGTCAATGCAATCAACCTTCAAAGCTTGAGGAAGACTTGATAACAAAAGTACTTTGATCCCAATACAATGTATGAATGCAATGCAATATGATATTCATGATGAAACATAATCCAAAATCAAGAGGGTAAATTTTAGGGTGTAACAGCTGCCCCTATTCAAATATCTTCAACATGATAAGTGAGAAAAGTGACAACTTTCGAGCGTTCAGAGTTGAAGATGATTGAATATAAAAGAACCCGAAAATTTACACTCTTGAAGAAGAGAGAAAAAGAAGCAGAAAACCCCAAAGACATGCGTCAGAATGAAGCTGTAACGCAGGTTGAAACATAACGAAAACAAAGAGGATTAGACGCAACTAAACTTCCGAACAAATGTGCCAGGGCAAAACTGGGCTTCAAAAAGGGTGAGATAAAACTCAAACCACAGAGTATAGGCGAAACTAAGCTCTGGAAAAGAAAACGTACGCGGGTGAGGAGACGAAACTCTGAGCTCGACCCAAAGCAAAAGTGGCTAGAGTGCGTGATTCTAGGAGCACTTGCTAATATCAACTAAGATAGACAGTATGAAGGAACCGAAAGAATCCCAGAAATGAGGAACAAAAGCGAGACGAAACTCGACTTAATAACCAGTTAGACGAAACTAAACTAGATGAGTACCAGGAAGAAACTGGATTTCACGCACGGGTAACGAGGCGAAACTCGACCCAAAGCAAAGTGATGAGAGTGCATGTTTCTTAAAACACTTGCTGGTCTCAGATCAATGGATAAACAGTGACGAAAACTGATAGAAGCATCCAAGGAATAAAGGAGACCAATCTCAAAATAGGGACGCAGTACGAACACTGCACTCGGTAAACGAACACTGTCAAAGGGTCCAAGGTATGAAAATAAAGACGAGACGAAACTCGACTCAAAAACTAGTTATGCGAAACTAAGCTAGATGAGTACCATGATGAAACTGGATTTCATGCACAGACGATGAGGCGAAAATCGACCCAAAGAGAGGAGATTAGGGCGTACACCTAAAAACCTGCTGAAAGCGAATATCAGGACGGAACTGGTATTCGAAAGGTGCATCAATAGACATTGGAATGAACCGAAGAGGGTAGTAAAGACTAAACCCAAGAAGACCGTGCCAGGGCGAAACTGAACTATAGTCAAGGGTAAACACTCAAACAAACAAATGGTTGTTATTAAAAAGATATTGGTATGGGGAGTAAACTGAGATAATGAGGACGAAGACCTCGCTGGGGGGTTTAATCCGAAGTATTAGCAAAAACACTGGGGATGACAGAAACAAAAATGGCTTATGTTCCGATGCATGTTTGAATTCTTTTTATATAGCGCAATGCTCCATATAATGGAAATGCTACGTGTTTTGGTAGATGCAATGTGATGATGCATGTTTAAAAAGTTTCACTGGGGGATGGCCAACTGAGAAGTCAATAACCAAGAAGTCAGGACCTGACAAGACTTGCAAAAATAAATTGCAAAATCCAAAGGAGAGGAGAAAATACGGGGAACCGCTAGAGAGGGAACCTCGAAGAGATGAAGCTTTGCGGGAAATAACAACCGAGCAACCAGTAGAAACGAGCCACAAACATTGAGAGGAGCTGCAAAAATAAATTGCAAACTCCAAGAGAAGGTCAGATCGACACTGCAGCTTCTGGAGAAGATTAGACATTTGAGGGAGATGATCAGGGCAAGACGGTAATCTCTGGAAAAGACAGCACGCAGCTGTGTTGAGGATGACACCAAGACAACAAACCCGACGTGAGAGGTGAAAACCTTTGCTGGGGGAACAAAGCCTTGCTGAGGAGACGAGACTTCATCGGAGAGACAAAACTCTGTCGAAGATTTTTGTTAGAGAGACTTTTCTTGGAATGCAACCATTGGATGGATCATGCAGATAGTCACATAGTATCGACCTTACTGGGGATAAGGAAAGACCTTAACATAAGGATGCCCTAGTCAACAGACCGACTGGGAAATGAGATGTCATGGCGAGGGATCTCTGCCGATAACTTCGTTGGGGATTTGAAACTTCTTCAGAATGTGAGTTCCCATTTAAACAACTCCACTAGGGATATGCGACATATCCAAACTTAAAGTCTCAGAATGAAGCTTTTAAAAGAAGATTCCTGGGGCAACAAAACTTCTCTGCAGAAACGAAACTCCACTGGGGAAATCAAATTTCACTGGGGAATAGGTAAAGTCCTATTCATGCATGGGCTCTGTCTAACAGAAGAAAACCAAATTTTCCTTTCTTGATAATCATTAAGCTCTTTACTAGTGTTCAACGTGTAAACTCTTTTTGATGTCAAACAAATGTTTCGCATGCAGGAAGATGTTTATTTTGGGAATGACAGACCTGATGCAACAATTATTTAAACCTTGAAGTTGAAAAGCTTAACAAAGTGTCGCCTATGTTGTGAATGAATCACTGGCTAGAGTGCAAGAAATTTTCAAAACTTTTCTTTTTTCAACAAAAACGAGTCGAGATGCGGGTGATAGGATACCAACATGGATATGTAACACATATTTGGGAGTTTAGGAAACGTCATCCTGTTACAGTATGCTTTCGAGTTAAACCCTTGTTTCAGTTAGGACTTTTAAAGGTTGTAACGTGGCCTGGTTCGAGGTTTTTTAAAATTAAAAAAAAAAGTTTTTCAAGGCTGAAGTTATTTGGTTCTCATCCCCTTCGTGTTTTTCTCCTGTTCTAAGCTCAGCTGACTTATCACAAGCACTCATCTTTCAAAAGGATTCAAAATGGTTGAGTGATCACGACAAATTCTTCAACATGATTGTCACTTAACTTTTGCTACTTTTGTTTTTTTGATATTATTGTTCCTCTTCTTTTGATGAAAATTTCATTGAATAATATTTTTTGGCCTTTTAGGCTCTCCTTCCCCTATATTTTGCCTGGAAAAAATCTTTTGGATCTCAATTTTGGAAGTCCAGCGGGATGCCCTAACTTTTGCCAAAATGACTTGTTTTTAAGTTTCGACTTAGCGGGGCTTTTTGTTTCTTTCTTATTCATACTTTCCACTTCGAACAAGTCAATATGACTTTAGGTCTTTGAACTTTTTCTCTTTTTTTTAAGAAAACAAATGCCTCATTCCTTGGTCGGCGAGGGATAGCCATTATTGTATCGATTCGATCTCGACCTCAGGACTTTGTGAGGAGATGAACATCGTGGTTTAGACATTCTTCCTAATCTCATGATGCGAAAGATAAAATGTGATGATCCTCAGATGGGACATTCCTTCTGAAATTTGAATGCTTGGTCAAATTAACTGAACATCTACCCTGCCCCTGGTTAAAAAACAAGGTTTTTTTTGAACGAAAAAGAAACTCCTACTTCGAAGGCTCATAGGGGTTAACGAGGGTCTAACTCCCTTATATCTCCGGTGTTTGGGGATTGAAACAATTCCTGTACATCGTCAACGGGGTTTTACTCAAAAGCATACCATTACAGTCATTGTTTTCAGCTAAACTCCTTCCTCCAAACTCTTAGCTAAGCAAAAGAATTTGTACAGTTGGTATCAAAATGCCCAAAAAATCGATTAAAGAGTGATACTGGATGGCCTAAAGAAAATGAAACAAAATTTTTTTCAAGGCAAAAATATTCAACGCATCAAGACTAACATTCGGCTATAAACAAAATCCTATATGCAGACAATGCTAAAACAATCAATCAAGATGACACATGAAAGTGCGACAAAGAAACGTAATAAAAGCCAATAAGGGGAAGAAATAAATCCAACTAGGTTCGCCGATCCTGCCGACCTACCGTAATCTTGACAATACCCTGGCCCATGACCTTTACTAACAACATGGAGCGGCGAATCAAAATGGCAAGGCATCCGCCAACAGAGTGAAAGAGAAATCTATCAAACATAGCACCAAACATGCCCCTTGTACAATAGTAGTTGTGTTTGTTACCCGCATTTCAAGCGATCAACTAACCATGACTTAGATTATCATTTCCGTGTAAGGCCCATAAAGTTTATATACACATGCTTATCAAAAATATTGGACGTTTTTGCAAAAAAAATAGTAAAAAGGAGAAAAGAAACGTATACGTATACTTGAAAGGAGATGCTTTATTGATTTTGAAAAATCGGCCTGTGAAAAAGGCATTTACATTTGGAAGCAAGTAATTATAAAATCAAAGCAAACAAGTGTTTACAAATGGCAACGTGAATGTGAATCATTTATCAAGTCCCAACTCTGCTATGATTCTTATGATTCTTACGCTTCCATCTTCTTGCTTTTAGACGAATTATTCTTGGATTAGCTTCGAGCTTATGCCAGGTGACGGAATGAAAGAAAGAAACAAAAGATCCCATGCTGAGCGTAGTTATTTGATTTAAGTCCCTAACTTTTGCCTGAATCGCCCTTTCGGGTTTTCGATTCACCAGGACACCCTCTTTTTGCCTAAACCGCCCTTTCGGGTTTTTTGTTTTAGCGGGTTCTTTTTATTTTTTATGCAAAGTATTTTTTAACTACGCCAGCATTCACAGGGAGAGGGAAGTACTCTCCATACATAGTTGTGAGCATCATCGCTCCTCCAGAGAAAACTTTTTTGACCACGAAAGGACCTTCATAAGTCGGAACCCACTTGCCCCTGGGATCTCCCTGGGGGAGAATTATCCTTTTTAGCACAAGGTCACCTGGCTTGTAACACTGAGGCCGTACCCTCTTATCAAAAGCTTTCCTCATCCTTTGCTGATATACCTGATCATGACATACATCCGCCAACCTCTTTTCGTTAATAAGTTCCAACTGATCCAGCCGATTCTGTACCCATTCACTTTCATCCAACCCAACATATCTCATGATCCTAAGAGAAGGAATCTCGACCTCTACCGGAAATACCACTTCCATGCCGTAAACCAATGAAAATGGGGTTGCCCCAGTCGAAGTACGCACAATGGTGCGATAACCATGCAAAGCAAAAGGCAGCATCTCATGCCAATCTTTATAGGTTACCACCATCTTCTGTACGATCTTCTTGATATTCTTATTGGCCGCTTCGATAGCACCGTTCATCTTTGGTCGGTATGGGGAAGAGTTATGATGCTTGATTTTGAAGGACTCACAAAGCTCCTCCATCATTTTGTTGTTCAAATTAGACCCATTATCGGTAATAATCTTCTCAGGCACTCCGTAGCGACAGATAATATTGTGCTTAATGAACCAAGTTACCACCTGCTCGGTGGCATTGGCATAGGATGCAACTTCGACCCATTTTGTAAAATAATCTATGGCAACCAGAATGAAACAGTGCCCGTTGGATGCAGTCAGTTCAATTTTGCCGATCATATCAATTCCCCACATCACAAACAACCAAGGGGAAGTCAAGACATTCAAAGGTACTGGCGGCACATGCACTTTATCAGCATAGACTTGGCATTTATGGCAAACCTGCGCCTGATTGTAACAGTCAGTCTCTATGGTGGACCAATAATAACCTGCTCGCAAAATATTTTTAGCCATGGTGGGCCCGTTGGAATGGGTCCCGAAATCACCTTCATGTATCTCTTCAATGATTCTAGCCGCTTCTTTCTTGTCAACACATCTGAGCAGTAAACTGTCATGATGCCTTCTATACAACACACTGTTGCACCCCACAATTTACCCTCTTGATTTAGGCTTATATTTCATCATGAACATCATAGTGCATTACATTCATACATTGTGATAGGATCAAAGTACTTTGGTTACCAAGTTTTCCTCAAAGCTTTGAAGGTTGATTTCATTGACAAGTTGCTCAAGAAATATCTTACCATCCAAATCTCTGGATCTTTTGAGCTCAAAGGTTATGGCATATCTCAAGATGTTTTTACCCATCTCTTTGGATTCATCAGCCAAATTAGGGTTTGCTTGAGCAAGATTGTTGGACAATGTACAAGTCTTAATTTTGGGAGCTACAACATTTCTTTGATATTTGAAAGGTCTTTGTACAAGAAATTGGTCAAGATGCCCAGAGGATTTGAAGTTTTGAAGATGATTCATCAGTCTCCTAATGTGTTGACCAAAATTAGGGATTGGGATTTCATCAAGATTTCTTGAAAATTTTGAAGTGAAACTTTGCACATGGCCTTTATATGTTTGGAAGATCATATGTTTGAAGTTTTGATCATCAATTTTAAAGGGAAATGGTTCAATTGTTTCAGAGGGGCAAAATGGTCATTTTGGTCAAAATCAATCAAAGTCAAAGTTGACCAAGTGAACTTTTGGTCAAACATCAATTCAAGGATGTGCTTTTCATATTTCAAGTCCATTTTGGTCATTGGAATAAAGAGATTGAAGTTTGGATTGAAACTTGTTCTTGAAGAAACCCTAAAAGTTTCTAATTTTGGAAAATAAGGGCTTAAGTTCAAAAATTCATATCTTATTCACCTTTGATCACAAGAATGCAAATGAAATATGCTTAGGAAGCTAAGAGAATGATATTTCACATCCTTTTGGTATCATGTCCGAATTGGCAAGGAATCAAGAGTTATGGTCTTTTGAAGTTACAAAATTATAGGTCATTTTTCAAAATTAGTGAACTTCAAGCCAAATTTTGAGGATCTTAATGGATTAATTTGCAAAAACTCAAAACTAGGGGATTGTAGATATTTTTAATACCTTTCCAAATTGTATTCATGTGTGCCAAAATTCAAAAGTATAAGCAAGTTATGAGTTTTGGAAATTTGGGGCATTTTATTGAAATTTGGCCAATGTGCAAAATGGCCATTTCTTGCAAACTCAGGTTTTAGTCATTTTCCTTGATTCTAATCAATCCCATTGGTAATTGGTGACATGCTAAGGCCCATCATGCCAAAGTTTGAGCTGCACATGGGCAAGTGAACAAGGAATTCGTGGTTTTGCAAAAACTTGCTCAAAGTTGCCTAATCACCAACATAAACTTAATGCAAGGATTTAAGTCCTAATCTTGTTACTAATCTCTTCCTGAGGGCAAATGGTTTAGAATGCATGCAAAAAGCAAGCCAACGCATGAGGGATTGCAAGGCTGCATGTGCATACTTAATTTTGGCCAAAAGGAGATTTCTCTGATTCCAAGAGCTTTCAGCGCGAAAAATCTATTCTACCCTCCTCCTGATGCTCTATATATTGAGAAGCAAGCTTCAGTTTGAAGGGTTCGTGCCTCATTTCACCAATCAAAGTCAGAAACTCCATAGCTTGTAGCTCTGCATTTTTCTTCAATTCTTCCATCTCCCTTGCGCGTTTTGGCCAATTCTTCTTGCATTCTCTTCTCTAAGTGATAAGGATTGTAGATCGAAGCTTGGATTGTAACTGGGGTGAAGGAGACAGTAGATCCATTTTTTTCCAAAGGTATGAATTCTCAACTTTGAATTCTGATTTCTAGCCATGCTTCGTGTGATTTAAGTTCATAATCATGTTTTTGAAGTCTATGGAATGATTCTGAAGCTTTATAGCGTTTAATTTGATGAATTATGCATGTTTGGATGTTCTGAAACTCGTGATTCAGTTTGTTTTTGTTCATGTTCATGGCTTGATTATGGACGATGTGGTTGATGATTTGATCTGATTCGAATTGCTATGGATTCCTTGCCATGCTAGCTTTGATTTGCCTTTGATTTCATGAAAAATGATGCAAAATTGAGTGAGGTGTGTTGATCTGAAAGTGAGCCCTAACCCTAAGTCATGCGCGCGGTTTTTGAAGGGCCAGAAGTTAGAGACGATGTGGTGGCACATCCTGATTGGTCCATTTGAAATTTTGGTTTATTTGAATTTTTGTTTTATAATTTGATTTCCATGATTTATTTTCTTGCTAAAAAATGATTGAAAAATTCTGAAAAAATTATCATAAATTCAAAATATTATTTATGACTTTGTGTATTTTTTGTTATTTTTTTGGAATTATCTGATTGGCTTAAAAATTTGTTAGATTTAATTAATTAATTGACCAAAGATAATTTTTATTTTAATAGTTCCTTTGACCTAAAAAATCCACAAAAATTATTTGAGACTTCCAAAATAATGTGAAATTTGATTCTGACTTTAGTTCACCATTTTTCTTATTTTTGATTAAAAATTCAATTTCATAGGTTATTTGTAATATTTGTTTGTTTTTTATTTTTAATACTTCTATTAATTCAAAATTCCAAAAAAAAATCATGTAATCTTGTTTTTGATCATAGAATGTGAATATATTTTTTACTTTGACCATTTCATGATTTTTGGTTATGGTTTGTATTTTCTTGCCTTTAAATAATAATTCCACTATTAATTGTTTGTTTTTTTTATTTTAATATTTTCCTTTTATCCAAAAATTCACAAAAATTCAGGGATGTATGTTTTTAGCACTAATATTTGAATACAATTTTGGTTGGGCATTTTTCTGACTTTTTTATTTAAATACTTTTTTGATATGTGAATTTTTGTTAATGGCATACATATTTGAATATTAATTTCTTTCTTGACTTTTCCTAATTCAAAAAATATGAAAAAATGTATATTCTGACTTTTAAAGTTTCTTGGTGAATGGTTTGACTTTGGTTTGACTTGTTTGAGTTTTAATCCTATTTAATTAATATTTGGGATTAAAAGTCAAAATCTAGGGTTTTTGTTACTTATGGTGCAAGTTTCATGTTCAAAACCCTTGTGCCTTGGACTTTTATTGGATTTCAGGTCTTGATCATGGTTCATGAATATATTGGAAATTTGAAAACTATTTTTCTTGAATTACTTGACTTGGTTTGGTATTTTTCCACAAATAATTTTGAAAACTTGTCTAGTTTGGTAGTTTTGCCAACTAGTCTTGAATTTTGAATTTCATTTGACCTCTTCCCCAATCATTCATGAACTTAGGGCTTGCATTCTGACTTCTAAACACTTCCAAGATGTTAAGATTTTTTTGGTTGGAATTATGAATCCTTGTTTCTATTTTTGGTGTAATTTTGAAGTGAAGGTACCCAATTATGTTTGCATGACTTGTTGCAATTTGTTTGATGGCCAATGAACTTGAGTGAGGCCTATAATTAGGAACCTAATGATCATGTTGGTTCTGACTTGTCCATGTTAGCTCAAGCCATTCCACTTAGAAGCCTCATGTTTGAATATTTTGAACCATCTAATGCATTATGTAGGTTTCATTTCCTATTATACTCATGAAGTTGTGATTGAATTAATTGTGCATAATTGAAACATGTTTGCTACTGACCTTTATGGTTCTTGTTCATATTATTCTCAAGCTCTTATGATCCTTGATTGAGACTCAATTGTCAATTCAACATGGTGATAGGAAAGAGCAACATTCCTTTGATTCTTTTTGACCTAATCTGTGCATATGCTTGTCTCTCCTTGTTCATCATGTCTAAAGCTATCATGTTTGTTCTCACTTTTCCCCTTATGGAATACTAACTTGGTTGTTAAATGTGCGAGGTACTCTGAGAAATTTTCCATTTATGGCTTGAGGCTTCTTGTGTTTCACTTTATTTGTGAAACATAATCTATTATACTGGCATTGTTCTTTTTTTTGTTTGTGTGCTTGACATGTTTGATGGTTTATGCATGATATATATATATATATATATATGATTGTGAATGCCTTACATTGCCCCTGGGACTTGTTCATACTTGATAGATTCCTGACTCAATTTGTTTACTGATGCCAACTTGCTTGAAGTTTCTCTGGGTTTCTTTTATTCTTGCTTGATTGCTACAGATAGTTATCTGTTTGGTATTATACTACCTCCTTTATCCCATTTTTATTTTGCATAATTGCCTGATTGCATGATGGGACCTCTGTTGCTGATATATGTCAGAAGGCCCTCTGGTTTTTATCTGATGCATGTGTTGTGATTGTTGATCGATGAGTCGCTCAATTTAGATATTGAGATCACGACTTCACTCTCATTTCATGTTCCCTATAGGATAGTTTTGTTAAGCTTTCTTTGACATGCTGATTAAGGTAGGAATCCATGAATGCTAACATAGGATAGGATCTTCCTTTATCCTCAACCTTAGGGTCAACCATTGTATGATAACACTAGGGATAATGCTAGTCTAGTTCCCCTTAGTTGCTTTTCTTTCTTTGCATTTTGCATCTTAAAACAAAAACTTGTTTCTTGGCAAATCATAAGACATTCCAAGGTGTTCTCGTTCATGGATGACTTTTCGGGTTACAATCAAATTAAGATGGCTCCGGAGGATATGGAGAAGACAACATTCATCACGCCTTGGGGAACTTTCTGTTATAAAGTGATGCCATTTGGTTTGAAAAATGCCGGGGCAACATATCAGCGCGCCATGGTCACTCTCTTTCATGATTTGATTCACAAAGAGATTGAGGTATATGTAGACGATATGATTTCCAAGTCTGACACGGAAGAGGAACATCTTGTTCATCTGGAAAAATTGTTCGGGAGACTGAGGCAGCTCTTACTAAGGTTGAATCCGAATAAGTGCACCTTCGGGGTGAGATCCGGCAAGCTGTTGGGTTTTATTGTAAGTGAAAAAGGTATCGAGGTGGACCCGGCCAAAGTCAAAGCAATACAGGAAATGCCCGAGCCAAAAACAGAGAAGGAAATACGTGGCTTTTTAGGAAGGTTAAACTATATTTCTAGATTTATTTCTCATCTCACAGCCACCTGTGAACCTATGTTCAAGTTGTTGAAGAAAAGTCAGATAATGAAATGGAATGAGGATTTTCAGAAGGCCTTTGACAAAATAAAAGAATATTTGCAAGAACCTTCGATACTCATGCCGCCAGTGGAAGGAAGGCCACTAATCATGTACTTAACTGTGTTGGAGACCTCAATGGGTTGTGTCCTCGGTCAGCACGACGAGACATGGAAGAAAGAGCAGGCTATTTACTACTTGAGTAAGAAGTTTACGGAATGCGAGTCGATATACTCATTGTTGGAAAAGACTTGTTGCGCGCTTGCCTGGGCCTCCAAACGTTTAAGGCAATACATGTTAACTCACACCACCTACTTGATATCCAAAATGGATCCAATCAAGTACATTTTTGAGAAGCCATCTCTTACAGGCAGGGTAGCCCGTTGGCAGATGATACTCACCGAATATGATATCTAATACACTACTCAAAAAGCAATTAAGGGTAGTGTACTGGCCGACCATCATGCTCATCAGCCCATGAATGATTACGAACCGATGAAGTTTGATTTTCCAGATGAGGAAATTGTGTATATTCGGGATTGTAACATACCAGACCCGGACGAAGGACCCGAGCCAGGATCACGTTGGATGCTTGTTTTTGATGGTGCCTCTAATGCCATGGGCAACGTCATCGGAGCTATTATCACCTCCCCTGAGGGATACCACATTCCTCTCACGGCTCACATTTGTTTCGATTGCACTAACAACATGGCCGAATATGAAGCTTGCATTTATGGCATTGAAGCAGCGATTGACTTGCGCATCAAATTCTTGAAAGTTTACGGGGATTCCAATCTTGTTATCAGCCAGATTAATGGAGATTGGGAGACTCGCCATCAGAACCTAATTCCATATCGTGAGCATGTTATGAAGCTGATCCCGTACTTCGAAGAGATCACGTTTGAGCATATTCCCAGAGAAGAAAATAATCTAGCTGATGCACTGGCAACTTTGTCCTCCATGTTCAAGGTTAAGTGGGCTAATGAGGCACCTTCCATTACTATCAGAAGTCTGAGTGAGCCAGCTTTCTGTTTTGAGGCCAGTTTGGAACCAGATGGCAATCCTTGGTTTTATGACATTAAGTGGTATTTGGAAGCGCAGGAGTACCCGGAAGGGGAATCCGTCACAGATAAGAAGTTCTTGAGAAGATTTTCAGCCAAGTTCTTTCTCAGTCGTGGTGTGTTGTACAGAAGGCATCATGATGGTCTACTGCTCAAATGCGTTGACAAGAAAGAAGCAGCTAGGATCATTGAAGAGATACATGAAAGAGATTTCGGGACCCATTCCAATGGGCATAACATGGCCAAAAAGATCTTGCGAGCAAGTTATTATTGGTCCACCATGGAGACTGACTATTACAATCATGCACAGGTTTGCCACAAATGTCAAGTCTATGCTGACAAGGTGCATGTGCCGCCAATACCTTTGAATTTCTTGACTTCCCCTTGGCCGTTTGCGATGTGGGGGATTGATATGATCGGTAAAATTGAACCGACTGCGTCCAACGGTCACCGTTTCATTCTGGTTGCCATTGATTATTTTACAAAATGGGTCGAAGCTGCATCCTATGCCAATGTCACCAAGCAAGTGGTAACTCGGTTCATTAAGCACAACACTATCTGTTGCTATGGAGTTCCCAAGAAGATTATTACTGATAATGGGTCTAATTTGAACAACAAAATGATGAAGGAGCTTTCTGAGTCCTTCAAAATCAAGCATCATAACTCTTCCCCATATAGACCAAAGATGAATGGCACTGTCGAAGCGGCCAATAAATATATCAAGAAAATCGTGCAAAAGATGGTCGTAACCTATAAAGATTGGCATGAGATGTTGCCTTTCGCTTTGCATGGTTATCGCACCATGGTGCGTAATTCGACTGGGGCAACCCCATTTTCATTGGTTTACAGCATGGAAGCAGTACTGTCGGTAGAAGTCGAGATTCCTTCTCTTAGGGTCATGAGAGATGTAGAGATGGATGAAAGTGAATGGGTACATAATCGGCTAGATTAGTTAGAACTTATTGACGAGAAGAGATTGACGGTCGTATGTCATGGTCAGGTATATCAGCAGAGGATGAGAAAAGCTTTTGATAAGAGGGTACGACCTCAGTGTTACAAGCCAGGTGACCTTGTGCTCAAGAGGATAATTCTTCCCCAGGGAGATCCTAGAGGCAAGTGGGTTCCGACTTATGAAGGTCCTTTCGTGGTCAGAAAAGTTTTCTCTGGAGGAGCGATGATGCTCACGACTATGGATGGAGAGTACTTCCCTCTCCCTGTGAATGCTGACATAGTTAAAAAATACTTTGCATAAAAAAATAAAAACTCGCTAAACTGAAAACCCGAAAGGGCGGTTTAGGCAAAAAGAGGGTGTCTTGGTGAATCGAAAACCCGAAAGGGCGATTCAGGCAAAAGTTAGGGACTTAAAGCAAATGGCTACGTTCAGCATGAGCCCTTTGTTTCTTTCCTTCATCCCGTCACCCGGCATAAGCTCGGAGCTAATCCAAGAATGTTTTGCCTGAAGGCAGGAAGATGAGAGTCATCAGAGTCATAGCAGAGTCAGAACTTGGTGGATATTCACATTCACATTGCCATTTGTAAACACTTGTTTGCTTCAATTTTGTAATTTCTTGCTTCCGAATGTAAATTCCTTTTTTCGCTGACAGATTTCTCAAAATCAATAGAATATCTTCTTTCAAGTATACATATGCTTTTCTTTTCTCTTTCTTTATTTTATTTTGTTTGCAAAAACGTCCAATATTTTTGATAAGCATGTGCATATAAACTTCGTGGACCTTACATGGATATGATAATCTAAGTCACGGTGGGCTGATCGGTTGAAATATGGATAACAAACACAACCAACGCTGCATAAGGGGCATGTTTGGTTCTATGTTTGATAAATCTCTCCTTCACTCTGTTGGCGTTTTCCTTGCCATTTTGCTTCACAGCACCGGGTTGTTGGTAAAAATCATGGGTCAGGGTAATATCAAGGTTACGGCAAGTCAGTGGGACCGACAAACCTGGTTGGAGATACTTCTTCCCCATAATGGATTTTATTACATTCCTTTGCCGTGCTTTCATGTGTCATCTTGATTGATTGTTTTAAGCATTGTCTGCATATAGGATTTTGTTTATAGATGAATGTCAGTCTTGATGCGCTGAATATTTTTGCCTAAAACTTTTTTATACAAAATCACTCTTTAATTGTTTTCCGGGCATTTTAATACCAACTGTGTTAATTCTTTCGCATGACCAAGAATTTGGAGGGAGCTTAGCTAAAAAGCGATGACTGTAGTGGTATGCTTTTGAGTAGAACCCCGTTGATGATTTACAGGCATTGTTTCAATCCCCAAACACTGGAGATATAAGGGAGTTAGACCCTCATTAACCCCTTTGAGCCTTCGAAGTAGGAGTTTTCTTTCTGTTCGAAAAATAAAAATAAACCCTTTTTAACCAGGGGCAGGGTAGATGTTCAGTTGATTTTCCCAAGCATTCAAATTTCAGAAGGAATGTCCCATCTGAGGATCACCACATTTTATCTTTCACATCATAAGATCAGGAAAAAGGTCTAAACCACGATGTTTGATTTCTCACAAAGTCCTGAAGTCGAGATCGAATCAATACAATAATGGATATCTCTCACCGACCAAGGAATGAGGCATTTGTTTTCTTCAAAAAAAAAAGAGAAAGAAAGAATAAATTCAAAGACTTAAAGTTATATTGACTTGTTCGAAGAGGAAAGTATGAATAAGAAAGAAACAAAAAGCCCCGCTAAGTCGAAACTTGAAAACAAGTCGCTTAGGCAAAAGTTAGGGTATCCCGCTGGACTCCCAAAGTTGAAATTCAAAAGTTTTTTGTCCAGACAAAAGTTAGGGAAAAGAGAGCCTAAAAGGCCGAAAAAGAGATTATCCAGTAAAATTTGTAAGTGTTTAGTTATTGGCATGTATTTTTGGTAAAACCAGGTGTGTGAATGTCATGACTGATGTCATAACATTCTGGATTATTAGGTACTTTATGCAGAAAAAGTATGGCATACAGTAGCTACTGTTTTTGAGTGTGTATCTGAGCATTTTGCAATGATCACATTTATTGCCTTCTACCAAAATCAGTAAACAGGAATTCTGATGTCATAACAAATGTTAAGACATCCTGTACTGATCTAACAGTTATGCAGTTTGGTTAATTCTGAGATTTTTCAGGAAGTTGGTTCATTCTTTCTAGAACAGAATCTCACGTGGACTTTGGGTTAACCTAGCTCAACCCTAATCTGGTTGATAAAGTCTTATGACCTAGTATTGAGGTTAACCCTAATTAACCCTAGCTTTTCGTGGAAGCCCTAACTGAAGAAACAACTGCATATATATTCAACAGGAATGCTGATTGGAAAGTAACTCTTAGACAAAAGATCAATTAGGAACTGTATAGTTTTAACTGCTGTAATCCAAGCAAGTATCATTTGTGATAAGTGACTTGGAATAGGTTTTGATTGTAAGGGTTTTTGTATCACTCAAAGCTTTGAAGCAAGAGTGTTTGTGTCTCTTGACTAAAGCTTTGAAGCAAAGTCAAGTTAGGTTTATGTATCACTCAAAGCTGTGAAGCACGAGTGTTTGTGTTACTTGATTAAAAAGCTATGAAGCATAATCAAGTGTATGTTCTGAAGAGTGTCTTCATTATTACATTAGTCAATTGTTTAAGTATCACTGCTGTGATTGAGGGGGAGTGAGTAGGAACTCAGGTTTAAGTTGAACTTAGATTGAAGTTGCATTGGGTAAGTCTTAAGTGAAGGAGATAAACTGGTTGGTTTATTCCTGAATTAATATCTCTTATAGTGGATTTCCTCCCTGGCTTGGTAGCCCCCAGAGTAGGTGTTGTTTCACACTGAACTGGGTAAACAATTGACTGTGTTCTTTACTGTTTTTATTTACTGTCATATAGAAAGTCAGATACGGTGTCATAACATTCACTGTGACATTGAGTATCTGCTGCCAGAACTTCAATTGGTATCAGAGCAGGCACCCTGCCTGTATTACTGGGTGAGATCTAGGGATATCACTTTCTGGAACTATGGACAAAGAAGGAGTTTTTGGAAACAGACCACCCATTCTGGATGGATCTAATTATGACTACTGGAAACCTCGTATGGTTGTCTTCTTAAAATCACTGGACAAAAAGGCTTGGAGAGCTGCTGACAAAGGATGGAACCATCCCACCATAATTGAGAAAGATGGGACAATCAGTCTGAAGCCTGAGGAAGAATGGAGCAAAGAAGAAGATGAGTTAGCCCTGGGTAATTCCAAAGCTTTAAATGCCTTGTTCAATGGAATTGATAGAAACATATTCAGGCTAGTACATCAATGTGAACTGGCCAAGGAAGTGTGGGACACTCTCAAAACTACCCATGAGGGCACATCCAAAGTAAAAATGTCAAGGCTTCAGATGCTGACTACCAAGTTTGAGAACCTAAGGATGAAGGAAGATGAAACCACTCATGAGTTTCACATGAACATCTTGGAGATTGCCAACACCTCAGGAGCATTGGGAGAAAAGATGTCTGAAGAAAAACTGGTGAGAAAGATTCTCAGATCCCTGCCTAAAAGATTTGCAATAAAGGTAACTGCTATAGAGGAAGCCCAGGATATCAGCAAGTTAAAGGTGGAGGAACTCATTGGGTCTCTTCAGACTTTTGAGATGGGGATCAGTGACAATGTTGACAAGAAAAACAAGAGCATAACACTTGTATCCAACACTGAAGATGAAAACAAGGAGGATGAAGAAGAAAATATTTCAGAAGCTATAGCCATGCTTGGAAGACAATTCAACAAACTCATCAAGAGAATGGATCCAAAGTCAAGGTCAAATGTTGAGAACATCCCCTCTGACATTAACAGATCTTATGACTCCAGCAGAAGACCAAAGTCTGAAGAGAAGGGAAATCAAGGCAGAGGAATTCAATGCCATGGGTGTGAAGGATATGGGCATATTCGAGCTGAATGTCCTACCTTTCTTAAGAAACAAAAGAAAGGAATGTCTGTTACCTGGTCTGACTGTGATTCAGAAAGTAATTCTGAAGAAGAATCTGCCAAACTAGTTACTGCACTAACTGGTGTTTGTACCTCTGAAAGTGACACTAGTGATGAGGAAGTGACATTTGAAGAACTGGTTGATACTTACAAGAAATTATGTATCAGAAGTGCTGAAGTCTGTATGCAAAATGAGAAACAAACAAAACTCATCATAAAGTTGGAGGCTGAAAAAAGGGCAGACATTGAAACTATAAGTCATCTAGAAGGGGAAGTTCAAATGCTGAACTCAAAACTGAACCAGATGACCAAACCTGTCAAGATGCTGACAAATGGAACTGACAAATTAGAAGAAATCCTTCAGGTTGGACAAAATGTGGGAAACAAGTCTGGTCTAGGATTTGTGGCAGCAAAGAAATCTGGTGCAGACAAGAAGATCAGGCCTGATAAACAAATGTCAAAGCAGAAGTCACAACATAACACTCAACATCGGGAACAGAGAAATATGAAGAAAAAGTACCAAAGATGGAGATGTCATCATTGTGGGAGGTTTGGTCACATAAAGCCATTCTGCTTCAGATTGTATGGATACCCCAATCAGAACCTAGGTGTCAAACCTAAATCTAACAAGGTACCACATACTCCACAGTGGAAGAAAAAGGCTACTGCCCTGATAGCCCACACTTCCCTTAGAGTCTCTGCAAAGGAAGACTAGTACTTTGACAGTGGGTGTTCTAAGCACATGACTAGAATCAAGAACCTTTTCAATAATGTTAAACCTCACACCACTAGTTATGTGACCTTTGGAGATGGTGCTAGAGGAGAAATCAAAGGAGTTGGTAATTTGGACTGCCCTGGAGTTCCAAATCTGAATGAAGTACTATTGGTAAAAGGCCTGACTGCTAATCTCATTAGTATCAGTCAATCATGTGATCTAGGATTCAAGGTCAACTTCTCAAAATCTGAATGTCTTGTAATTAATGAAAAACAAGAAGTTGTAATGAAAGGAGTCAGATCTAAAGACAACTGTTACTTGTGGGAGCCTGAGAACACTAATTACTCCACTGTGTGTTCTATTGGCAAAGAAGAAAAAGAGGTGAAACTGTGGCACCAAAAACTTGGCCATCTTCATCTAAGAGGAATGAAAAGGATTATCTCCATGGAGGCAGTCAGAGGGATTCCAAGACTGCAAATTGATGAAGGGAGAGTTTGTGGTGAATGTCAGGTTGGTAACCAGACTAGGATGTCACATCCAAAGTCAAGACATCTGACCACCTCTAAGGTTCTGGAACTTCTACATATGGATCTGATGGGACCAATGCAGGTGGAAAGTCTTGGTGGAAAGAGATATGCCTATGTTGTTGTGGATGACTTTTCCAGATTCACCTGGATTAACTTCATTAGGGAAAAATCTGATGTGTTTAAAGAACTGTGCAAAAGAATTCAAAGAGAAAAAGAAGGGTGTATTGTCAGAATCAGAAGTGATCATGGCAAGGAATTTGAAAACAGTAAGTTTAATGAGTTCTGTTCCTCAGAAGGAATTAGTCATGAATTCTCTTCTCCTATAACTCCTCAACAAAATGGAGTTGTAGAAAGGAAAAATAGGACCATACAGGAATCTGCCAGAGCTGTGATACATGCCAAAAGACTTCCTTTTCATTTTTGTGCTGAAGCTGAATACATTGCAGCTGGTAGTAGCTGTTCTCAAATTATCTGGATGAAATAGATGCTCACTGAGTATAATGTCACACAAGATGTTATGACATTGTACTGTGACAATCTGAGTACAATCAACAATTCCAAGAACCCTATTCAGCATAGCAGGACCAAGCACATTGCCATTAGACATCTCTTTATCAGAGACCTTGTAGAGGAGAAGACAATTAAACTGGAACATGTTGCCACTGAGCTACAACTGGTTGACATTTTTACCAAGGCACTTGATGCAAATCAATTTGAAAACTTGAGGGGCAAGTTGGGTATTTGCCAACATGAGGAATTGTAGCAATTAATTTTGCTTAAAACAAGGGTTGAAGGAGTTATTTTTTCTATTTTGATTGGGTTAATCATATGTTTTCCCAATTCTTTCAAAATTATTAAGAAGTTGAATAGACACTCATTTGCCTCCTTCCTCTCTCGACTCTGCAACAAATCCCATTCTCTCAATCAAAGTTCTCTCTCTAGTTGGAACAGGAGGAGACTGAAGGACACAGAAGGGAAGAGGGTGCTGCTGAAGATCAGCTCAATGCTGAAGAAAGTAGCTCCTCTGAAGATGACAATGCTTAAAGTTTGGTGGAGTAGACAAGCCTGATGCTGGTTCCTGTTGATGCAAGTGTTTTCAGATTTTACTTGTTGTTTTTATTACTCATTTTGGATGACTGTATAACATATAAGTACATGTATCTTTGGCCTATTTGTGGCTAAAGAGGGGGAGATATTTTGTGTTAATTACTTGGTAGACATCATATTTTTTTCTGCAGTCATATTCATTCTGCTGCTCTCTATTCTCTGATTGCTTAGGGGTTTTAGCCAAAAATCTGCCAAAGGGGGAGTTTGTAAGTGTTTAGTTATTGGCATGTATTTTTGGTAAAACTAGGTGTGTTAATGTCATGACTGATGTCATAACATTCTGGATTATTAGGTACTTTATGCATAAAAAGTATGGCATACAGTAGCTACTGTTTTTGAGTGTGTATCTGAGCATTTTGCAATGATCACATTTATTGCCTTCTACCAAAATCAATAAACAGGAATTCTGATGTCATAACAAATGTTAAGACATCCTGTACTGATCTAACAATTATGCAGTTTGGTTAATTCTGAGATTTTTCAGGAAGTTGGTTCATTCTTTCCAGAACAGAATCTCACGTGGACTTTGGGTTAACCTAGCTCAACCCTAATCTGGTTGATAAAGTCTTATGACCTAGTATTGAGGTTAACCCTAATTAACCCTAGCTTTTCGTGGAAGACCTAACTGAAGAAACAACTGCATATATATTCAACAGGAATGCTGATTGGAAAGTAACTCTTAGACAGAAGATCAATTAGGAACTGTATAGTTTTAACTGTTGTAATCCAAGCAAGTATCATTTGTGATAAGTGACTTGGAATAGGTTTTGATTGTAAGGGTTTTTGTATCACTCAAAGCTTTGAAGCAAGAGTGTTTGTGTCTCTTGACTAAAGCTTTGAAGCAAAGTCAAGTTAGGTTTATGTATCACTCAAAGCTGTGAAGCACGAGTGTTTGTGTTACTTGATTAAAAAGCTGTGAAGCATAATCAAGTGTATGTTCTGAAGAGTGTCTTCATTATTACATTAGTCAATTGTTTAAGTATCACTGCTGTGATTGAGGGGGAGTGAGTAGGAACTCAGGTTTAAGTTGAACTTAGATTGAAGTTGCATTGGGTAGGTCTTAAGTGAAGGAGATAAACTGGTTGGTTTATTCCTGAATTAATATCTCTTATAGTGGATTTCCTCCCTGGCTTGGTAGCCCCCAGAGTAGGTGTTGTTTCACACTGAACTGGGTAAACAATTGACTGTGTTCTTTACTGTTTTTATTTACTGTCTTATAGAAAGTCAGATACGGTGTCATAACATTCACTGTGACATTGAGTATCTGCTGCCAGAATTTCAAAATTTTCATCAAAGGAAGAACAATAATGTCAAAAAAAGAAAAAAACCAAAGCAGCAAAAGTTAAGCGACAATCGTGTTGGGGGATTTGTCGTGATCACTCAACCATCATAAATCTTTTGAAAGATGAATTCTTGTGGAAAAATCAGCTGAACTTAGGATAGGAGAATATCACGAAGGGGTGGGCATCAAATAATTTGAGCCTTGAAAACTTTTTTTTCAAAAGAACCTTGAACCAGGCCTCGTTACAACCTTTAAAAGTCCTAAGTGAAACAAGGGTTTAACTCAAAATCATACTACAACGGGATAGCATTTCCTAAACTCCCCAAATACGTGTTGCATAGCCGTGTTGGTATCTTATCACCCGCGTTTTGACTCGTTTTTCAAAAAGGGGAAGAAAAGTTTTTAAAACATTTTTTCACTCTAGCTAGTGACTCGTTCACAACAGAGATGTGACATTTTGTCAAAATTTTCAACTTCAAGGCTTAAATAATTATTGCATCAGGTCTACCATTCTCAATAAACATTTTTCTGTATGCAAAACAACTGTTTGACATCAAAAAGTTTACACGTTGAATGCCTATAAAGGGCTTAATGATGGTCAAAAGGGGAATGTTTGGCTTCCTTCTTTTGCTTATCCCCTGTGAAGTTTCGTTTCCCCAAATGAAGTTTCCTTTCCCCAATGAAGTTTCATTTCAGTAGCAAAGTTTTGTTACTCCAGGGATTGTCTCTCAAAAGCCTCGTTCCAAGACTTTAAGTTTGGATGTGTCGCCTATCCCTAGCAGGAGTCGTCAAGCTGGAACCCACATTCTAAAGAAGTTTCAACTCCCCTTCGAGTTTGCCAGCATGGATCTCTCGCTTTAACCTCTCATTTCCCAGTCGATCTGTTGACCGGGGCATCTTTTTGTTTAGGATCTTCTCTTATTCCCCAATGAGGTTTTGATACCGTGTGACTATCTGCAGGATTCGTCCTTAGGTTGCATTCCAAGAGAACATCTCTCCAGCAAGATAATCTTCAACAGAGTTCTATCTCTCCAGTGAAGTCCCGCCTCTTCAGCAGAGTTTTGTTCCCCCAGCAAAAGGTTTTTGTCCTTTTCCGGATGTTGCAGTGTCGACCTGATCTTCCCCGGGAATTCGCAACTTATTTTTGCAGCTCCTCTCTTTGTTTGTGGCCCGTTTCTGCTGGTTGCTCGTTGGTTTCTCTGCGAAGCTCCATCTCTTCGAGGTTCCCTCTCTAATGGTTCCCCATAATTTCTCCTCTCCTTTGGATTTTGCAATTTATTTTTGCAAGTCATGTCAGATCCCGACTCTTTGGTTATTGGCTTCTCAATTGACCATTCCCCAGTGAAACTTTTTAAACATGCACCATTACATTGCATCTAATAAAACGCGTAGCATTTCCATTATATGGAGCATTATGCTATATAAAAAGGAATCCAAGCATGCATCGGAACATAAGCCATTATTGTTTCCATTTTCCCCAGTGATTTGCTAACACTTCGGATTTAACCCCCAGCGAGGTCTTCGTCCTCATAATCTCAGTCTCCTCCCTATACCAATATCCTTTTGACGTCAGTTATTTGTTTGTTTGAGTGTCTACTTTTGGCTATAGCTGTTCAGTTTCGCCCTGACACAGTCTTTTCTCGGGTTTAGTCTTCGCTACCCTCTCTGGCTCATTCCAATATCTATTGGTACACCTTTTCAAATACCAGTTTCACCCTGATATTCACTTTCAGTAGGTTTTTAGGTGTACGCCCTAATCCCCCCGCTTTGGGTCGAGTTTCGCCTCGTCGCCTGTGCATGAAATCCAGTTTCGTCCTGGTACTCATCTAGGTTAGTTTCACCTAACCGGTTATTGAGTCGAGCCTCGCCTCGTTTTTTCTTTCCGACCTTGGACTCTTTGAAGGTGTTCGTTTATCGAGTGCAGTGTTCGTGCTGCGTCCCTGGTTTGAAATCTGTCTCCTCTGTTCCTTGGATTCTCCCATCAGCTTTTGTCGTTGTTTATCCATTGATCTGAGACCAGCGGGTGCTATGAGAAACATGCACTCTTATCACTTTGCTTTAGGTCGAGTTTCGCCTCGTTACCTGTGCGTGAAATCCAGTTTCATCCTGGTACTCATCAAGTCTAGTATTCGTCTGACTAGTCGTTGAGTCGAGTTTCATCTCGCTATTATTCCTCATTTCTGAGATTCTGTCAGTTCCTTCATACTGTCTATCTTAGTTAAGATTATCAAGTGTTCCTAGAATCACGCACTCTAGCCATTTTGCCTTGGGTCGAGCTCAGATTTTCGTCTCCTCACCCGCGTACGTTTTCTATTACAGAGCCTAGTTTCATCTATGCTCTGTTGGTTGAGTTTTGCCTCACCCCTCCCTTTTGAAGCCCAGTTTCGCCCTGGCACGTTTGTCCAGAAGTTTAGTTGCGCCTACTCTTCTTTGTTTCTGTTTTGTTTCAACCTGTGTTATAGCTTCACTCTAACGCACATCTCGGGGGTTTCTGTTTCCGTTTCTTTCAAGAGTTTAAATTTTCGGGTTCTTTCTTATTCAAACATCGACAACCCTGAACGCTCGAAAGTTATCACTTTTCTCACTTATCATGTTGAAGATATTTGAATAGGGGCAGCTGTTGCACCCCAAAATTTACCATCTTAATTTAGGCTTATGTTTCATCATGAACATCATAGTGCATTGCATTCATACATTGTGATAGGATCAAAGTACTTTGGTTACCAAGTTTTCCTTAAATCTTTGAAGGTTGGTTGCATTGACAAGTTGCTCAAGAAATATCTTACCTTCCAAATCTCTGGATCTTTTGAGCTCAAAGGTTATGGCATATCTCAAGATGTTTTTACCCATCTCTTTGGATTCATCAGCCAAATTAGGGTTTGCTTGAGCAAGATTGTTGGCCAATGTACAAGTATTGATTTTTGGAGCTACAACATTTCTTTTATATTTGAAAGGTCTTTGTACAAGAAATTGGTCAAGATGCCCAGAGGATTTGAAGTTTTAAAGATGATTCATCAGTCTCCTAATGTGTTGACCAAAATTAGGGTTTGGGATTTCATCAAGATTTCTTGAGAATTTTGAAGTGAAACTTTTCACATGGCCTTTATATGTTTGGAAGATCATATGTTTGAAGTTTTGATCAATAATTTTAAAGGGAAGTGGATCAATTGTTTCAGAGGGGCAAAATTGTCATTTTGGTCAAAATCAGTCAAAGTCAAAGTTGACCAAGTGAACTTTTGGTCAACCATCAATTCAAGGATGTGCTTTTCATATTTCAAGTCCATTTTGGTCATTGGAATAAAGAGATTGAAGTTTGGATTGAAACTTGTTCTTGAAGAAACCCTAAAAGTTTCTAATTTTTTGAAAATAAGGGCTTAAGTTCAAAAATTCATATCTTATTCACCTTTGATCACAAGAATGAAAATGAAATATGCTTTGGAAGCTAAGAGAATGATCTTTCACATCCTTTTGGTCTCATGTCCAAATTGGCAAGGAATCAAGAGTTATGGTCTTTTGAAGTTACAAAATTATAGGTCATTTTTCAAAATTAGTGAACTTCAAGCCAAATTTTGAGGACCTTAATGGATTAATTTGAAAAAACTCAAAACTAGGAGATTGTGGATATTTTCAAGACCTTTCCAAATTGTATTCATTTGAGCCAAAATTCAAAAGTATAAGAAAGTTATGAGTTTTGGAAATTTCGGGAATTTTATTGAAATTTGGCCAATGTGCAAAATGGCCATTTCTTGCAAACTCAGGTTTTAGTCATTTTCATTGCTTCTAATCAAGCCCATTGGTAATTGGTGACATGCTGAGGCCCATCATGCCAAAGTTTGAGATGCACATGCGCAAGTGAACAAGGAATTCGTGGTTTTGCAAAAACTTGCTCAAAGTTGCCTAATCACCAACACAAGCTTAATGCAAGGATTTAAGTCCTAATCTTGTTACTAATCTCTTCCTGAGGGCAAATGGTTTAGAATGCACGCAAAAATCAAGCCAACGCATGAGGGATTGTAAGGCTGCATGTGCATACTTAATTTTGGCCAAAAGGAGATTTCTTTGATTCCAAGAGCTTTCAGCGCGAAAAATCTATTCTACCCTCCTCCTGATGCTCTATATATTGAGAAGCAAGCTTCAGTTTGAAGGGTTCGTGCCTCATTTTACCAATCAAAGTCAGAAACTCCATAGCTTGTAGCTCTGCATTTTTCTTCAATTCTTCCATCTCCCTTGCACATTTTGGCCAATTCTTCTTGCATTCTCTTCTCTAAGTGATAAGGATTGTAGATTGAAGCTTGGATTGTAACTGGAGTGAAGGAGACAGTAGATCCATTTTTTTTCCAAAGGTATGAATTCTCAACTTTGAATTCTGATTTCTAGCCATGCTTCGTGTGATTTAAGTTCATAATCATGTTATTTGAAGTCTATGGAATGATTCTGAAGCTTTATAGCGTTTAATTTGATGAATTATGCATGTTTGGATGTTCTGAAACTCGTGATTCAATTTGTTTTTGTTCATGTTCATGGCTTGATTGTGGATGATGTGGTTGATGATTTGATCTGATTCGAATTACTATGGATTCCTTGCCATGCTAGCTTTGATTTGCCTTTGATTTCATGAAAAATGATGCAAAATTGAGTGAGTTGCATTGATCTGAAAGTGAGCCCTACTCCTGAGTCATGCACGCGTTTTTCGAATGGCCAGAGGTTGAAGACGATGTGGTGGCACATCCTGATTGGTCCATTTGAAATTTTGGTTTATTTAAATTTTTGTTTTATAATTTGATTTCCATGATTTATTTTCTTGCTCAAAAATGATTGAAAAATTCTGAAAAAATTATCATAAATTCAAAATAATATTTTTGACTTTGTGTATTTTTTTGATATTTTTTTGGAATTATCTGATTGGCTTAAAAATTTGTTAGGTTTAATTAATTAATTGACCAAAGATAATTTTTATTTTAATAGTTCCTTTGACCTAAAAAATTCACAAAAATTATTTGAGACTTCAAAAATAATGTGAAATTTGATTTTGACTTTATTTCACTATTTTTCTTATTTTTGATTAAAAATTCAATTTCATAGGTTATTTGTAATATTTGTTTATTTTTTTTATTTTTAATACTTCTATTAATTAAAAAATTCCAAAAAAAATCATGTAATCTTGTTTTTGATCATAGAATCTGAATATATTTTTTACTTTGACCAAAAATCATGTAATCTTGTTTTTGATCATAGGATCTGAATATATTAATTGTTTATTTTTTATTTTATTTTAATATTTTCCTTTTATCCAAAAATTCACAAAAATTTAGGGATGTATGTTTTTAGGCCTAATATTTGAATATAATTTTGGTTGGGCATTTTTCTGACTTTTTGATTTAAATACTTTTTTGATATGTGAATTTTTGTTAATGGCATAAATATTTGAATATTAATTTCTTTCTTGACTTTTCCTAATTCAAAAAATATGAAAAAATGTATATTCTGACTTTTAAAGTTTCTTGGTGATTGGTTTGACTTTGGTTTGAACTGTTTGAGTTTTAATCCTATTTAATTAATATTTGGGATTAATAGTCAAAATCTAGGGTTTTTGTTGCTTATGGTGCAAGTTTCATGTTCAAAACCCTTGTGCCTTGGACTTTTATTGGATTTCAGGTCTTGATCATGGTTCATGAATGTATTGGGAATTTGAAAACTATTTTTCTTGAATTACTTGACTTGGTTTGGCATTTTTCCACAAATAATTTTGAAAACTTGTCTAGTTTGGTAGTTTTGCCAACTAGTCTTGAATTTTGAATTTCATTGACCTCTTCCCCAATCATTCATGAACTTAGGGCTTGCATTATGACTTCTAAACACTTCCAAGATGTTAATATTTTTTTGGTTGGAATTATGGATCATTGTTTCTATTTTTGGTATAATTTTGAAGTGAAGGTACCCAATTATGTTTGCATGACTTGTTGCAATTTGTTTGATGGCCAATGAACTTGAGTGAGGCCTATAATTGGGAACCTAATGATCATGTTGGTTCTGACTTGTCCATGCTAGCTCAAGGCATTCCACTTAGAAGCCTCATATTTGAATATTTTGAACCATCTAATGCATTATGTAGGTTTCATTTCCTATTGTACTCATGAAGTTATGATTGAATTAATTGTGCATAATTGAAACATGTTTGCTACCGACCTTTATGGTTCTTGTTCATATTATTCTCAAGCTCTTATGATCCTTGATTGACACTCAATTTTCAATTCAACATGGTGATAGAAAAGAGCAACATTCCTTTGATTCCTTTTGACCTAATCTGTGCATATGCTTGTCTCTCCTTGTTCATCATGTCTAAAGCTATCATGTTTGTTCTCACTTTTTCCCCTTATGGAATACTAACTTGGTTGTTGAATGTGCGAGGTACTCTGAGAAAGTTTCCATTTCTGGCTTGAGGCTTCTTGTGTTTCACTTTATTTGTGAAACACAATCTATTATACTGGCATTGTTCTTTTTTTGTGTGCTTGGCATGTTTGATGGTTTATGCAGGATATATATATACATATGATTGTGAATGCCATACATTTCCCCTGGGACTTGTTCATACTTGATAGATTCCTGACTCAATTTGTTTACTGATGCCAACTTGCTTGAAGTTTCTTTGGGTTTCTTTTATTCTTGCTTGATTGCTACAGATAGTTATCTGTTTGGTATTATACTACCTCCTTTCTCCCATTTTTATTTTGCATAATTGTCTGATTGCATGATGGGACCTCTGTTGCTGATATATGTCAGGAGGCCCTCTGGTTTTTATCTGATGCATGTGTTGTGATTGTTGATCGATGAGTCACTCAATTTAGATATTGAGATCACGACTTCGCTCTCATTGCATGTTCCCTATAGGATAGTTTTGTTAAGCTTTCTTTGACATGATGATTAAGGTAGGAATCCATGTATGCTAACATAGGATAGGATCTTCCTTTATGCTCAACCTTAGGGTCAACCATTGTATGATAACACTAGGGATAGTGCTAGGCTAGTTCCCCTTAGTTTCTTTTCTTTCTTTGCATTTTGCATCTTAAAACAAAAACTTGTTTCTTGGCAAATCATAAGACATTTCTAATGAACTTAAATTCTTCTTCAAAGTAAAAGATACAAACCAATCTTACTTTGTCTTTGTTATCTTTTTTGCCGATGTTTCGCCATCGCACATTTGTTTGAAGCCGATGCTCCACCATCGCACATGTTTGTTATCCTACTTTGGTCCTCAATATCATTGTTAGGTGTGATGTTTTGCCATCCGTCTTGCTGATGTTTTGCCATCTCTACCATGATATCTTTGTTATCTTTTTTGCCGATGTTTCGCCATCGCACATTTGTTTGAAGTTGATGCTTTGCCATCACACATGTTTGTTATCCTACTTTGATCCTCAATATCATTGTTAGGTGTGATGTTTTGTCATCCAATCTATTGATGTTCCGTCATCTTTGCCATAACATAGTTGTTATTTCTTAGCCGATGTTTCACCATCGCACATTTGTTTGAAGCCGATGTTTCGCCATCGCACATGTTTGATTATCTAACTTTGATTCTCAATGTCACTGTTAGGTGTACTATTTTACCATCTGATGTTTCGCCATCTTTGACATGTAACTATGATATTATTTAGTCGACGTTTGATCACCCCATTTGTTTGTTGTTCCTTTCGATGTTTTTCCATCTTGATTGCTTTTGTTTGCCTTGACTAAAAAACACAAACCAACCAAAACACATAAGCCGAACTACGGCTGCTCTGATTCCTTAAAAGGGATACGTAGGCATTGTGGTAGGGCCCAACCGAGCACAACTTTTATTTTGCCTACATTATTTTCTTCTTCCTTTTGCATGCATTCCCTTTACCGTTTTAAGCCATAGACATAGGATTTGACCACACCCATTTAGATAAGACAACAAGAGTGGATACCATAGAGTACTACGGGCGTGTGGGGTGCTAACACCTTCCCCTCGCGTAACAGACTCCCTTACCCGATCTCTTGGTCGAAAGACCGTGATTTCTCCTTTTCCAGGTTTTCTCGATGTTTACCTTTCCCTCTCAGCGGGATAAAAGACGTTCGATGGCAACTTCATTGTTCGATGATTTTCAGCCGGTGGTTTCACACACCACCACTGAGAAAGAACTTGGCTGAAAATCTTCTCAAGAACTTCTTATCTGTAACGGATGCCTCTTCAGGGTATTCTTGTGTCTCAAGATACCGTTTAACATCATAAAACCAATGATTACCATCTGATTCCAAACTAGCTTCAAAACAGAAAGCTGGCTCACTCAGACTTCTGATAGTAATGGAAGGTGCCTCATTAGCCCCCTTAACCTTGAACATGAAGGACAAAGTTTCCAGTGCATAAGCCAGACTATTTTCTTCTCTGGGAATGTGCTCAAATGTGATCTCCTCGAAGTACAAAATCAACTTCAAAACATGCTCACGATATGGAATTAGGTTCTGATGGCGAGTCTCCCAATCTCCATTAATCTGGCTGATAACAAGATTGGAATCCCCGTAGACTTTCAAAAATTTGATGCGTGGGTCGATCGCCGCTTCAATGCCATAAATGCAATCCTCATATTCGGCCATGTTGTTAGTGAAATTGAAGCAAATACGAGCCGTGAAAGGAATATGGTATCCCTCAGGGGAAGTGATAATAGCTCCGACACCGTTGCCCATTACATTGGAAGCACCATCAAAAACAAGCGTCCAACGTGATCCCGACTCGGGTCCTTCGTCTGGGTCTGGCATATTACAATCCCGAATATACACAATTTCCTCATCTGGAAAATCAAACTTCATCGATTCATAATCGTTCATGGGCTGATGAGCAAGATGGTCGGCCAGTACACTACCCTTAATCGCTTTTTGAGTAGTGTATTGGATATCATATTCGGTGAGTATCATCTGCCAACAGGCTACCCTGCCTGTAAGAGCTGGCTTCTCAAAAATGTACTTGATTGGATCCATTTTGGATATCAAGTAGGTGGTGTGAGTTAACATGTATTGCCTCAAAAGTTTGGCGGCCCAGACAAGCGTACAACAAGTCTTTTCTAGCAATGAGTATCTCGACTCGCATTCCGTAAACTTCTTACTCAAGTAGTAAATAGCCCGCTCTTTCTTCCCCGTCTCGTCGTGCTGACCGAGGACACAACCCATTGAGCTCTCCAACACAGTTAGATACATGATTAGTGGCCTTCCTTCCACCGGAGGCATGAGTATCGGAGGTTCCTGCAAATACTCCTTTATCTTGTCAAAGGCCTTTTGACAATCCTCATTCCATTTCACTGTCTGACTTTTCTTCAACAACTTGAACATAGGTTCACAGGTAGCTGTGAGATGAGAAATAAATCTAGAAATGTAGTTTAACCTTCCCAATAAACCACGTACTTCCTTTTCTTTCCCTTGTTCAGGCATTTCCTGTACCGCTTTTACCTTGGCCGGGTCCACCTCGATACCTTTTTCACTTACAATAAAACCCAACAGCTTGCCGGATCTCACCTCGAAGGTGCACTTATTCGGATTCAACCTCAGCAAGAACTGCCTCAGTCTTTCGAACAACTTTTCCAGATGAACGAGATGCTCCTCTTCTGTGTCATACTTAGCAATCATATAATCTACATAAACCTCAATCTCTTTGTGAATCAAATCATGAAAGAGAGTGACCATGGCGCGCTGATATGTTGCCCCTGCATTCTTCAAACCAAATGGCATTATTTATAACAGAAAGTTCCCCAAGGCGTGATGAATGTTGTCTTCTCCATATCCTCCGGAGCCATCTTAATTTGAGTGTATCCCGAAAAACCATCCATGAATGAAAACACTTTGGAATGAGCAGTATTATCGACCAACACATTAATATGCGGAAGGGGGAAATCATCTTTAGGGATGGCCCTGTTCAAATCCCTATAATCTACGCACATCCTGACCTTACCATCCTTCTTGGGCACAGGCACAATATTTGCAATCCATGGCGGATAATTGATGACCTTTAAGAAATTCGCGTCCAACTGCTTCTGGACCTCCTCTTTGATCTTCTTGGACATCTCAGGATGAGTTCTTCGGAGCTTTTGCTTGACGGGGGAACAACCTTCTTTGAGCGGTAGTCGATGCACCACTATGTCTGTATCCAACCCAGACATATCCTCATAAGACCAAGCGAAGATATCAGAATACTCACGGAGTAGCTCAATCAATATGGCCTTTACACTCTCTTCGAGATCTTCCCCTATCTTGACTTCTCTTCTTACCTCTTTTATGCCAATATTCACCACCTCAATTGAATCCTTATTCGGCTGGATAACCTTCTCCTCTTGTTTTAACAATCTTGCTAATTCCTCAGGAAGGTCACAATCCTCATATGCTTCTTCTTCAGCTTGATAAATAGGAGTATCCAAGTCATAATGAGCCATAGCAGAGTCGTTATCGATATGATCGGTGGTGGAAGTGCATCTGCATGAATGACATTTTGGCGTTTTTAGTGATAGTGTGTGAAAAGAGAAACATTTCCATTTAAATAAAAAAGAAATGAAGCAAAATTTTGAATGCAAAAACGTCCTTTATTTCATGATAAATTTGAAAATAAACATGGTGGCCCTACACAAATGATCCACTATGCCTTGGGCAGAGTGTAGGAATTATGATATGATATGATAATAAAAGAAAACAAGAAAATTACTCCTCAGCGCTTGAAACTTGGATAACATCCACAGAAGTCCAATTAATGAGTGTCTGGCCTGGAATACTCGGGCGAATCCAATCTTTGACATTGTAGCCATCAACCCTATCGTCGTTAACTGCATTGACGTGTCCCTCTTGAGTAGCACAAGGACAGGAAAACTTCACAGGAGTAGATAAACTAGATGCTCTGGGAGTTGAAATCTGCTGACCCGGGCTAAAACCAAGACCAAATTTGTCAAATTTTGGAGTAACGTCCAACACATGACCCCAACCTTCAGGGTTACCACCTTCCACCACAGCTCTCGCATCCTTGAGAGAAGACATAATAGTTTCTGATTTCTTTTTCTGTTCTGGAGGAGGAAAATTGACAGCATGAACTGTCTCAAACGCCTGAAATGGAGTTTCATGTATCTCGCCTTCAACTTCAACATAGTGGAATGATGTCAAATGACTCACGATGTACTCTTCCTTGCTGCACACAGTTATTACCTTTCCCTCTGCAGGATACTTGAGTTTCTGGTGAAGAGTAAAAGTGACCGTCCTTGCTCTATGAATCCACGGCCTCCCCAACAAACAACAATACGCTGGCTGTATATCCATCACAAAAATGTAGCCGTGAAGGTGCAAGGACAAACCTTGATTGGTAACTCCAACTCCCCAAATACTGACCTTCGAGACCCATCAAACGCCTTCACCATCAAATCACTAGGGCGTAGCTCCAGTCCAGAATAATCAATCTTCATCAATGCTGACTTGGGCAATACATTCAAAGACGATCCTGTATCCACCAAAACCCGGGATAAAGTAGTGCCCCTGCACTCCATTGAAATATGCAACGCTTTGTTATGGTATGGCCCCTCCGGAGGAAGATCAAAATTTGTGAAGCCCAGACCATTCCCGACAGATATATTATCATAAACCTTCTCAAACTGATTGACCGTTATCTCATGTGGCACAAAGGCATTCTTTAACAACTTCATCAAAGCATTTCTGTGAGGTTCTGAATAAATCAACAGAGACAAGATAAACATCTTAGAAGGAGTATGGCTCAGATGATCAATTATGCTATAATCACTCTTTCTGATAATTCGCATCAACTCTTCTACCTCATCGGGAAATGAAGAAGCTTCTAGTATCGGAATTGGTTGAGTCATATTGGCTGGCATAACCATTGGATTACCAATCATTACCTGTTGTTTTCCTTTCTCTCTTACAGAAGCATCTGCCGCATCTTGCACATTGGAAGGACCAAAAACTCTCCCGCTTCTAGTCATTCGACCCACACCAGAGAAATTATGAACTTCATCTTCATTACCTTCAGTACGTTCTTCCTCAGATGAACGAGTACTTACCTCCTGCTTCACCCCATGGTAATAAACATCCGCACCGTAATTCCATGGGACCAGGTACCGTAATCATCAAAGGAGGTGCCCTAGATGGGGCAGGAATGCGTACAGGGGTGTAAGGAATAGATATCACAACAGCATCTTCTTCAGTAACCTTACGGTAGTTCAATTTTCTATTGAACTGGAGGGAACCCTCCTTTATCAACAACTGGATACCGGCTTTTAAATCATCACAGCCCTTCGGTTGTTCTTTACACTTGGCACACTCTGAAGTACAACCCGGGAAAACAGAATTGTCAAGCAAATACCTCTTAACATAACACAACAGAGTAGTTACTTGTTCCACATTCATGATTAAATTCAGCACTTCATCATTATCATCAATCATATTAACAACACCCCCTCCATGCCTAGGCATCGGGTTCTGAGTAACATTCGGACCAGTCATTGGAGAAAACTCAATTGCCTTAGCATCCAACAAGTCTTGTATTTTGCACTTCAACGCAAAGCATTTGTCAGTAGAATGACCAACTCCACCTGAATGGAATTCAGATCTTGTGTTAGCATCATAGTTAACAGGAAGTCTCGCAGGTGGTGGTGACATATTTCTCAAACCGATCAACTTCAAATCGAGCAAATGGTGGAGTGCTTCAGTAAGGGATACCGGCAAGGGGTCAAATTTTATCGGCTGTCTCTGCTGTTGATTATTATAATAATGGGGAGCATCTTGCTATCTCTATTGCTGAGGCACTGTATTCGGTCTCTGCTGCGGAGGAGCATTAACAGGAATAGAAACAACATTGATTTGTTGGTGCTGACGAACCTCTCTTCTTCCTCTATGAGAGTAAACCGCGCTTGCGCCGCCTTCCCTTTTCTTAGGGTAAGTGTTGAATGGTTTCTTACTGCCCCCTGATGAGCCACTAGAACCTCCAATCTGAATTTTCCCCAATTTTAAACCCACCTCAATTGTTTCACCATCCATAACTAAGTCTGCAAACCCTACCGAAGTACTTCCTATCATGTGCTCATAAAATGGCCCTTACAGGGTACTCATAAACATATAAATAAGTTCTCTCTCCATGAGTGGAGGTTGAACCCTCGCAGGCAACTCACGCCACTTCTGAGCGTATTCCTTGAAAGACTCTTTTGGCCCCTGTGACATATTCTGTAACTGAGTGCGATTAGGTGCCATATCCACATTGTACTGATAATGTTTGACAAAATCCCGAGCAAGATCATTCCAACAATGAATGTGGGTTTTCTCTAACTTCATGAACCACTCTAGGAATGCCCCAGATAGGCTATCCTGGAAAAAGTGAATCAAAAGCCCCTGATCTTCAGTATGCACCGACATCTTCCGGAAATAAGCGGTTGCATGAGTAACAGGACATGACGTTCCATTGTACTTTTCAAATGTATGAGGCTTGAACTTTGGAGGAACTTTTACTCCAGACACCAGCCCGATATCATTAGCATCCATACCAAGGACTCCCTGCCCTTCCACAGCCTTCAAACGTTCTTCCAATAACCGATACTTCATATCCTCAACCTGAACTTCTGGTTCTGAATGCCGAACAGAAAACTGATATCCATCCTGGTCAAAGTCATAATCCTGCTCCTGATAGTTCCTTACACCGCCCTGATTAACTCTTCTGTTCCCTACAAGACGAGGTCCCGGAGACGGGGGAAACTGCCTTACGTTGCAAACAAAAGGGTTTCCTGGTATCCCGTGAAAATTTCCAGCAGGCTAATCTTGCACATCCCCCAATTCTACAGAAATGTCCTGATAGAGCCCATAATTTCCACCATCCCCTGGATAGCGGTGCTGGTTGTTGACAACGGCAACCAATTCCTCCTGTCGGCGATTCACGTCGGTAATGACCTCCATGAACTGGGTCATCTGAGTAGCCATCTGAGCCCTCATTTCAGCGAGTTCAGCTTGAACTTGTTCCATCTATCTTGGAAAATTGTTTCTGGTGGAATACCGATGAGTAGTCGTCTTGAATTCTGAATAAGAAAAGCAGAAGAAAAAGAATACCATCTTGAGATAACCTGTAATGTTATGAAATGCATAATGTGCATGATATGTTTGTCATTTCCAGGTATTCAAGAGTCCTTTTATTCATCAATCACAGCGTGCGACCAAAGACAACCAAGCATACAATCAAAGGGAAAAAGGATATAAAGACAAACACTTCAATTATTTACAAACAAAAGAAACGATGTTCGAGTGACTTCGACATTTAGGAGTGTAACGTTAAACAACCAAATACATGCTTCAAAGTAAACTTAACAAAAAGAAAACTGAATAATAAAAACAAACAAATGGTCCCTTCCAACAATCCTGGGGGTGACCAAATACACTAAAGGTAAATAACAAAACTAAATCTCCAGAATAAGACACGCTTCAAGGTGTTGACAATACTCTTCAAGCTTGGCTTTCTCCTTCAAAAGTTGTGATGCGACTACTTTACTTTCTTGGAACCGATCTTCTGCAAAACGCTTCTGGGCTACTTCCTTCTTAAGCTGAGCATCTTTGTCTTTGAGCTGTTTCTCCAAGTTCTGAATCTTCTTCATGTAGCTGGTCTCAGATACCCGAAGCTTCTGGCACTCTCGCTGGGTCTTGCTCAACTCTTCTTCCATTTCAACATGAGATCTCTTCTTAAAACTAGTTGTATCAGAAGTTTTCCCTTGAGCTTCTTTAACTTTGCGATCTAAGTCGGCACTTTCTTGATCTACCCAATAAAGTTTCATCCCTGCCTCGCGGTCTTTTGCACGAAGTTGAATGTTCTCTACATGAACCTGGGTGAACAGCTCAGTAGGCACCGTGTTACTCAGAACAACAGGAGGTTGCTCACATAGAGGAGCCGACCTTGCAAATGGTAACCGTAAAATCTTAACCCTGGCTCTAATCCAATCCAGGTAAGGAACCCTAGTAATAGGAATCTTCTTTCCCAAAGTAGTTCTATCCTTCCTGTGAATTCTCTTCCAAGCACTGGACATTCTTTTCAACATCATAGGATCACATCCCCAAACAAAATACACTGATTCAGACACCTCCTTAAGTTTTGGCGGTCCATCCATCGCATATCCCAATTGACGATAAGCAAGCACAGGATTATAGTTGATACACCCCTTAGTTCCTATGAGGGGAACATTAAGGAAATCTCCGCAGCTAGTGATAATACTTCGTACTTCTTCCATGTCATAATTCCACCGGATATCAAATGAAGTAAGGTTGACAAGTCTTGATGACCATCAGAGAGAATGCCTGGTATCCACGAAAGGGCCACTTACCGGTAGGTGCAACTTAAACCATTGATACAACATTGAATGACACAAACTTACATTACCTCCTTTTCCATGCCTGGAATGAATGATGTAAATAGTATCTGCCATGACTGTCGGTACCAGGTTCTTATTTCTAAAAATACAAATAGCCTTCAAATCCACAATATTTCTCTTGCGAGGGAAGAGGACGATCCCGTATATCATGAGAGCAAACAAAGAGCTGAAGTCATTCCAATTCCCCTTCTTTGCCCAGTCTTCAACTTTCTTCACTAAGAAATCCAAATAAAACCATGTAGTATCCTCACTCGATTTCCAATTGTCTTTCACTTATTTCCAACTCAAATGAAGAGTTTCAGCAATAACTTCGAGCTTCAACTTCTCCGGAATTTGGACAAAAGGAACTTCATCGGACAACTTGATATTAAGTAGGTACGCGTACTCTTCTAGCGTGGGAACCAGTTGATAATCTTGAAAAGTAAAACACCACAATTCCTTGTCATAGAATTGGAAGAGGGTGATCAAAGCCATTGGGTCAACTGAAGTGTTAAGGATCAGTAACAAATTACCGTAACTTTTGTTGAAATTAATCAGAACATCACCCTTCAAATAAGAACTCAACACCTTCAATTCGGACACATCAACAGTAGGAACCTGATAAGCGAATGTATGCCTGGTGGGATCTTCAATACGAACAACATCAAACTCATCTGACGGGAGGCCAGCCATTTCTGATGGAAGGAAGACTCTTGAATGTCCCTGGAAGATGCCATGCATATGCTAGTTATTTTTTTTATACATCATTTTTTTTAGAAATAAATATGCTATGATGCAACATGACAGGATCAAAGTTTCACACTGGATCATGGCTGGACCAATACAGAACAACGCCACTCGAGATTAAAAGAAAATCCCAAAGCTTCAAAACTAACATGGGAACCCGAGTCACCTTCGCAACACAAAGTCACCAACAATACCTGTACCTGTAAGAAAAGTTTTCCCTCCCCTCTCACGGGTGTAGTCTAGGTCAAGGTAAGGTTAAAAGCCAAATCAGAGTACATGAGCTCGAATGTCGGTATCATCATACGATAACACCTATCCGAACTACCTCCAAAGTCATGGGTCTCACGGTCAAGTATACAAAGCATCCACCTCATAGCTGCCATGGCCACTCTATTCCTAGTTCCTATGGGATTCACTCATAGCCTGGGTATGAAGCCTTTTACCTCATGGAACAACCCACCCACCAAGAAAATCCAGAATCCAAATAGTCCAGCCAAATCCAGTATGCAGAAAGTAAAGCACACATAGGATGCAATGCAAACAGGTAAATATGCAAAGCGGTAAAAATAAACACCCAAAAAGAAAACAAACAAGAGCTAGGATCGACTCCGGGATGGACCAACAAAAGGTCAATCTATTCCACAGTGAAGTTGCCAGCTGAAACCACGCGACTGGAACCTGTCATCTGGATGTAATGAAACATCAATGAAGCCGCCACCGAACGTCTTTTATCCCGCCGAGAGGGAAAGGTAAACATCGAGAAAACCTGAAGAGGGAGAAATCACGGTCTTTCGACTGAGAGATCGGGTAAGGGAGTCTGTTACACGAGGGGAAGGTATTAGCACCCCACACGCCCGTAATACTCTATGGTATCCACTCTTGTTGTCTAATCTAATGGGTGTGGTCAAAACCTATGTCTGTGGCTTAAAACTGAAAAGGGAAATGCATGCGAAAGAAAAGAAGAAAATAATGTATGGAAAATAAAAGTTATGCTCGGTTGGGCCCTACCCCTTTGCCTACGTATCCCTTTTAAGGAATCAGAGCAGCCGTAGTTCGGCTTACATATTTTGGTTGGTTTGTGTTTTTTAGTTAAGACAACAAAAACAGTCAAGATGGCAAAACATCGAATAAAACAACAAATAAATGAGATGGTAAAACATCGGCTAAATAATAACAAAGTAACATGTCGAAGATGGCGAAACATCAAATGATAAAACAATCACACCTAATAAAGACATTGAGAGTCAAAGTAGAATAACCAACATGTGCAATGACGAAACATCGGCTTCAAACAAATGTGCGATGGCGAAACATCGGCTAAAAGATAACAAAGTCATGGCAAAGATGGCGAGACATCAATAAAACAGATGACAAAACATCACACCTAACAATGATATTAAGAATCAAAGTAGGATAACAAACATGTGCGATGGCGAAACATCGGCTTCAAGATAACAAGATATCATGGCAAAGATGGTGAAACATCAATAAAACGGATGACAAAACATCACACCTAAAAATGATATTGAGAATCAAAGTAAGATAACAAACATGTGCGATGGCGAAACATCGACTTCAAACAAGTGTGCGATGGCGAAACATAGGCTAGAAGATGACAAGATATCATGGCAAAGATGGCAAGACAACAATAAAACGGATGATAAAACATCACACCTAACAATGATATTGAGAATCAAAGTAGGATAACAAACATGTGAGATGGCGAAACATCGGCTTCAAACAAGTGTGCGATGGCGAAACATCGGCTAGAAGATAACAAGATATCATGGCAAAGATGACGAGACATCAATAAAACGGATGACAAAACATCACACCTAAAAATGATATTGAGAATCAAAGTAGGATAACAAACATGTGCGATGGCGAAACATCGACTTCAAACAAGTGTGCAATGGCGAAACATCGGCTAGAAGATTAAAAAAAAAAAAGAGGCGCACAAACAAATAGGATTGGTTTGTATCTTTTATCTTGAAGAAGGGTTTGAATTTATTAGAAGTGTTTTATGATTTGTCAAGAAAACAATTTTTGTTTTAAGATGCAAAATGCAAAAGAAAAAAAACAACTAAGGGAAACTAGCCTAGCACTATCCCTAGTGTTATCATACAATGGTTGACCCTATGGTTAAGGATAAAGGAAGATCCTACCCTATGCTAGCATACATGGATTCCTACCTTAATTAACATGTCAAAGGAAGCTTAACAAAACTATCCTATAGGGAACAGGCAATGAGAGCGAAATCGTGATCTCAATTTCTAAATTGAGTGACTCATCGATCAACAATAAAAAAAAAGAAAAGCAATAAACATCCTATAGGGAACATGCAATGAGAGTGAAGTCGTGATCTCAATTTCTAAATTGAGTGACTCATCGATCAATAATTTAAAGAAGAAAAGCAATAAACATCCTATAGGGAACATGCAAATGAGAGCGAAGTCGTGATCTCAATTTCTAAATTGAGTGACTCATCGATCAAAAGCAAACACAACACATGCATCAGACACAAAAAACAGAGGGCCTCCTGACATATATCAACAACAGAGATCCCATCATGCAAACAGAGAACTATGCAAAATAAAAATGGAAGAAAGGAGATAGTGCAATACCAAATGGATAACTATCCGTAGCATTTGACCAAGAATAAAATAAACCCAGAGAACTTCAAGCAAGCTGGCATCAGTAGACAAACCAAGTCAGAAATTATGCCATCAAGATATAAGTAATGAAATCATCAGATGTGAACAGATCCCATGGGTAATGTATGACATTCATAATCACATGCATATATATCCTGCATAAACTATCAAACATGCCAGGCACAAGAACAATGCCTATATAATAAGTTGTGTTCCACAAATAAAGTGAAACACAGTAGCCTCAAGCCAAAAATGGAAACTTTCTCAAAGTACCTCGCACATTCAACAACCAAGTTAGTATTCCATAAAGTGAATGATGACTCACATAAGGGATCGATGCAACATGATGAAGTGAGAACATCAGGATAAAAATTATCAAACATTAGACATGATAGACAAGAGGAAACAAGCATATGCACAATTAGGTCAAAAACTAGAGGAATGTTGCTCCTTTCTATCACCATGTTGAATTGACAATTGAATACCAATAGAGGATCATGGGAGCTTGAGAAGAATACAATAAAATACCATGAAGATTAGGGGAAAACACATTTCAATCATGTACAATTAATTCAACCATTGCTTCACAAACACAATAGAAGATGAAACCCACATAATGCATCAAAAAGGTTCAAACCTTCAAACAACGGGGCAATAAGAGAAATGAATTGATTTTATTTGAATAAACATATCCAACATGATCATTAGGTTCCCAATCATAGGACTCACTCAAGCTCATTGGCCATCAAACAAATTGCAACAAGACATGCAAAATTGATTGGGTACCTTCACTTCAAAAAATACATTAAAAATAGAAATAAGGATCAATAAATCAAAACAAAAATTTCTTAGCATCCTTGAAGTGTGTAGAAGTCATAAATCAAGCCTTAAGTTCATTAATGATTAAGGAGGGGATCAAATGAGGCCCAAAGTTCAAGACTAGTTGGCAAAAACTACCCAACTAGACAAGTTTTCAAAATAATTTGTGGAAAAATGTCAAACCAAGTCAAATAATTTAATAAAAATGGTTTTCAGATCCTAAACACATTCATGAACCATAATCAAGACTTGAATTCCAATAAAAATCCAGGGCACAAGGGTTTTGAAAAAGAAACTTGCACCACAAGCAACAAAAACCCTAATTTTTGACTTTTAATCTTAATTTTTAATTAAGTAAGATAAAAATCCAAACAATTCAAATAAAGATCATTAAAATCACAGGAAGACCCTAAAAGTCAGAAAACATATTTTTTCACATTTTTTGAATTAAAGAAAAGTAAAAAATAAAATTAAATTCAAACAATTAATCAATTAGTCTAATAATTTCATCTTAAAATGAAATTCTAAACAAAAGTCAGAAAAATGTCCAATCAAAATTATATTCAAATATTAGAACTAAAAGCACACATCTCTGATTTTTTTTGGAATTTTTGAATTAAAGGAAATGTTAGAATAAAAATTAACCATACAATTAACAATTAAACTATTATTTAAGGGGAAAAATGCAAAACCTAGCCAAAATTAACAAAAGGGGAAAAATAAAAATATATTCAGATTCTATGATTAAAAAAAAGCTTCCATGATTTTTTTGAGAATTTTTTAATCAATGGAAGTATTAAAATAAAAATCAAACAAACAAATATTACAAATAAACTTTTGAAATTAAATTTCTAATAAAAAATAGAAAAAATATTAAACCAAAGTAAAAATCAATTTCTACATTATTTTGTGAGCTCAAAATATTTTTTGTGGAATTTGTTAGGTCAAAGAAATATTAAAACAAAAATAATCCCTAAACAAACAAATATTTAAATTCATTAATTTTTAGACAAATCAAAACATTTTTAAAAATTCCAATAAAATTACACAAGATAGTAGAAATTATTTTAAACTTGTGATAATTTTTTTAGAATTTTATAAATTGTTTTGATCAAGAAATAAAAATCAGAAAATCAATTAAAACAAAAATATGAAAATTGCATGATAATTTGAAACTGGCCAATCACAACGTGCCACCTCACTTCATCTTCAACCTCCAGTATAGGGAAAAACGCGTGCAATACCATAGTTCATGAGCCTATGTTCAGATCCATCAATCATGCTCGTTTCTTAACCAAAATCCATGAAATCAAGTGCAAATTAAAGCTTGCATATCATACTACATGATGCAATTTGAATCAAACCCAAAGATCAAGCATAGATCAAGAAATAAAGTCTCAAAATTGGAAAAACTCACTGTAAACATCAAAGTTATGAACACGATTTCAACAATTCTGCTTGAATCAAAGCTCAAATATACATCAATCCTAATGATTGGCCAACTAGCAACTCAATGAACATGATTTGCATCTTCAATTCAAGCCGAAACACATAAATCAAAGTTCAAAAAACATACATGGATGTGAAATTAGGAAACACGATTCCTTCACTCCAGACGAACGAAGTTTCTAGCTAATCATCTTCTGTCACTATCCCTAACAAGAACGAAGAACTCAACTCCTTGTACTCTCCAACGGCAGTCCAGGATTTATTCTCCCTAGCTAGAGAACATCACAAGAACATTGCATATCCATACATCATGGCATGTGCATACGCATCATACGACACAATCTCATTTATTTTGAGAACATCATTAATCAATACATTTCATACATCATGACATTACATACGACTAACTCTTTACCTTTCAAGGAAAGATACAATCAAGTTCTCACAAATTTCCCCTGGTTCAGTCAAATTGATACTAAGATTTCTATTCCAGTTCAAGTTATGAAGCCCGAAAATCGACCGGATAGTATCTTGATCTCTCCAAAATACTACGAAGCCTGGAATCGACCAGATAGTGGTATATCTTAAATACAAGCTATGAAGCCCGGGAATCGACCGGAAAATAGCTTAACCCCTCAACAAGTTATTGTGAAGCCTGGAAATCGACCAGATAACAATACAAGATACCATGAAGCCTGGAATCAACCAGATAATGGTATAAGACACCGTGAAGCCTGGATCACGACCAGATAACAGCAAAGAATACTGAAGCCTGGGACACGACCAGATAACAATATGAGGTACTGTGAAGCTTGGAATTCGACCAAATAGCAGTTTACCTGGCCAATTACTATGAAGCCCGGAAATCGACCGTATATTAGTATGCCTTAAATTCAAGTTGGAAGCCCGGATGCGACCGGATAACCACTTGATTCCTTATGAAGCCTGGAGCACGACCAGATAAGAATTGAGAAATTGAGAAGCCTGGAAGACGACCAGATAGCAAGTTTAATCTCACCTCCCCAGTAAGTCGCTATAAAGCCTGGAGCACAACCAGATAGCAGTCGGTCTTATTTTCCTCAGCAAATCACTATGAAGCTTAGAGCACGACCAGATAGCAGTTCATCTTCACCTCCTCGACTAAGAGATGATTCCCCTAATAGAGTAACAGACAACTGAAGTTCCTAAAACTCTATTTCTCTCAAGACAGAGACCAACATTCCCCAGCGAAGTCCTCCTCAACAACAGGTATACGAGCTCTCGCAAAGGAATCTCTTATGAGATCGAAACTTCTTCAGATGGCATCTTTAAGCCCATCTTCCGTCATCAACTTCCAAATGGAATCTATAATACCATTCCCGACATTGTAAGACAAGTACCACTTCATGCGAGTGCAAATTTCTGGGCACTCTAGTGTTCAATCATCTTCTACCTTCGGATCACGAAAGGCAGACAAGCCAATCTACATCCCCAGGTTTAAGAAAATTGAACAGGGGAAGCTGTTGTACCCTAAAATTTTCCCTCCCATATTTGACAATACATTTCAAGTGAGGTCTTCAAATTACTCAAGGAAGTCCAAGGGTTGACCAAACAAACTCTCTCCTAAGGCAGTCTACCTCAAATTAGGGTTTCAGTTTGCATCAAGATGTTTGAGTCCAAAGGATCCCAAATGCTCAACATTGTCCTAATATGTTCTCAAGATCATCCATGTCAAGTTTCAAGCCTTGCAGAGGAAGTTTGCTCAGTCAATTGCTCAAAGGCCTGAAAATCGACTATGCTAGGGCAAAAGTCAACTGTGGCCCACATGTAGTCAAACTTCAAGATTTTGGTCAACATCATCATTTTGAAGTATTATTCATCATTTGATTAAGGGTTGATCATGATTCCTCAAGGATTGCTCACAATTCATCAAAACCCAAAAGTTGCTAAATTAGGGTTTTATAGGAAAAGTCAACTCAACTTTGACCAAACATAACTTTCTCATACTTTATCAAAAATGACCCATCCAAAGATCATTTTGAAGAGGATGTAATTCCCTACAATTCATCTTTAGCTCCCAAGTTCAAAATATTCACTCACAAGAAGATATGAATTTGGACATTATAGGTCACTTTGGAAAGTCAACAAAAACACCTTTTGGGTCAAAGCTTCATACATGAACATGAAAGACTCAATTGAGAAAAGACCAAAAGGGTTGATTAGAGTACATCTTGATCTTTCTAAAAAGTCCAAGAACACCTTTCTAGGGTCAAAATTGAGAGAGTTATGCATTGGCAAAGTTGACCTTTTTTGCAAAATTGCCAAAAGTCAAATGTGGCCAAAATTGCATTTTTTGCTAAATGGGCCCAACTTTTTATGCTTGCACTGAGTTTGTAATGTGACCCACGACCCATGAGCCCTTCCACTTGTCATTATTTTATTTCTGTTATTTATTTTGATTTTATTTCATTTAAATCAAATAAAATCAAAATAAAATCATGAAAATATCCGAAACTAATCAAAGCTTGAGATTTTATGCATGTTTAGGTCTATTATACAGCTGGAGATGGAAGCAAATCGTGCAAGGTTCATTTGGACACAAAAAGGTTGCATTTTTCTTGATTTAGAAAGATTTTGTACAATGATCAAATCATGAATCAATAATCATAATTGGAGAGATTTGATACACGTTTGTAACCCTAATTCCTTCTAGGGTACATAAGGGACAATTGCAGATCAGAAATAAGAGGATTAGAGGCGTGTAAAAGAGAAGGCAAGTTTCAAAAACTTTAAGAAAAGTGGCAAACTGATTTCCACGTTTCAGACCAATTCAAAGCATTCTAGTCATCCCAATCGCTTGCTGGACATCCAAGGATCAAGATTCAATCATTGGCAAGCTTCCTAAAGCCTTGAAATGCACTATAAGAGTCATGCAGTTCCTCTTTTTTTTTGAATTTGTATATCATAATTCTGACACATTTAGCATGATGTGTTGACATATTCTTAAACCTTATGATGTTTGCAAGCTAATAGTCATATTTAATTATGTTTTCATTAACTGCACAGCAAGATGCCATAGTTAGGGTTCTTGCTTCGTTTTTAGGGTTTTTCTGTACAGGGACAATTGGCCATTAATAATGGTACCGTGATGCTCGTGAGGTTGCAACGAGTTGATTGGTGCCATTGTTTTGCATTTATCATGCCTGTATAGGATTTTGGAAAGGCACAGGGTTATACCTACACCCAGGTGACCGTAGGTAAAAGTCAAGGAACTTTTAGCAACGGTGGGAGGAAGAAGAAGAATAACGTGGCATTCCCTGACTCGCTCATTCAAATTTCGTGCGTTTAGGAATTGATATTTTATTTTTTCCATATAATGTTTGTTTGTTGTTCTTTGTACAACTAACAAAGCTGGCTCAGCTGGTAAGCGCGCAGGGTAAAAATGCCAAAGGGCCTGGGTTCGATCCCCAGGTCCCAACAATGTTCCATATTATTTTTCCTTGTATAATCAGGTGCACAGGCGTCCCATAAGTCCACCACACGTCCTCAATATCCAACCAATCAGATCATCAACAAGCCAGATCCAAGGCTCCTACCATGAGGGTCTACCATGGGCATAAGTCAAGCAAGTGCAGGAGATTGGAAAAGTCAATCAGGGCTAGGAGTTATTGGGCCAGATTTGCCATCAACACCCCCTCCTTTGCTATTCAAACACCATTTCTTTTTTTCTCTTTTATTTAATTTAATTTGTTTAATTTATTTTCTAACAAAATAATTTCTTTTTTTTACAAAAAAATCATAAAATCAATTTTCACAAAATTTAGAATTAGATTTTTATTTTATCAAATTAACTTAATATTTAATTTAGGGTAATTCTAACTTTTTGTATATAATTAAAATCAATTAGCAAATTAGGGTTATCATGTGATTTAATTTTTATTTCTTTTCTCAATAAAACAAAAATACAAAAATAGGTTGATCTAATTATTTTTCTTAAATTTTAAATTAATTAGTAATTAGGTTTTTTATTTATTCAATTAAATCTTATTTTCTCAAAACAATCAAAAACAAAAAAAATATGATTTTTCTTTTTAAGTTTCAATTAGGTTTAGATGGGGTTAAAACCCTAATTCCTTTTCATTTAATTCTTCGCGCGCGTTTTATTGTTTTCGCAATATTAATGTAACTGCTTACAGTATGTAATAGTTTAATTATGATTTTCTTTTATTTATCCTTTTACGGGTTTTTTGGCTATGTAATCCCTACCCCGAAGCCTTGTAATAGCGTAGTTTTTATTTCCCGCATTTTAATTCTCGCAAATATTAACTGTTAGATGTATGTTAATAGGATTGTATGACAAGATTACATGACAATTTAAAATGGCTAGAAAACCCTAAATGTGCAAAGATAATAATTGAAATCAAATCACTCGCACATGCGCACTCCTAGGGTATACTATCACTTCGATTGCCTTCGGTAAACGATCATTAAGTATAAGGTGTCTTAGCGGTTTCCCTCCAGTCTAACAAAGATCAAAAGTCCCATTCGGAAATGTTGCCTCAGAATGTTGCCTCGAATATGATTTTAAGACTTTAGGGTTATTACTAAGACGTCCTAACATTGCTTTAGTGATCGTACGTCCCTTTCAAATTGACCCTTATAACTCCAACGACGGTGCTTCCTATTTCTCAATAGTAGGATAGCATTGTCTAAAAGAAAGAGAACAAAAACAATCTTTTTTCGAGTAGGTAGATGCTAGTAGGTACTTGCTCAAAACAAGCTTTTTTACACACACTTTTTCAAACAAAGTTTTCAAAAAGACTTCGTAACACTCTTGAAGACAGAAGCAAGGGTTAAAACGAAGTAAAACAATTTTTTTTTAAAACAAACACACACAAGCAATTTTTAAAAGATGGGCAAGTACGTAAGAGCCCATGGAAAACCATGGATAGAAAGGGTGCTAATACCTTCCCTTTCTATAATCTACCCCCCGTACTCAAAATCTCGAAACAGGAATTTTTTCTGTGCTTTTTCCTTTCCAGTTGGATAAAATAAAAGTCGGTGGCGACTCTTGCTTACCGCGACATTTTGCAAACACAAACGCAAAACGCAAACCAGCATTTTCCAAAACAGTCGGTTCTGCCACCGTATCACAAACACATCCGAATATCAAACAATACACTTGCACAAGATATCAATTCAAACAAGTAATGACAATGTAACACGGAATGTGTATCAAACACATCTAAATATCAAATGGCACACCTTCACATGATATCAATCCAAACAAGTGATAGCAAAATATATCATCTCATGGAATGAGAACAATAACCAAGCGTATCGAACGCAAGTTAAAACAAAAAATAAATGGCATAAATTGAATTTTAAAGTACCTTGCATAAATCAACAAACACATTAAAAATAAAAAGGAAACACAACCGAAGTTATGCGTTTACATCACAACACAAATTAAGGATGAATGATGAAAATATGGAATCCAAACATGCATTGGAACCTTAACATTGAAACCGGGCAACATTGCCGTATCATACAACATAGCACAAAAACTCGATATAAAAACAACCAAACGTGGTACCGACATCACACAATCATGCTAACAAGCTCAAATATGCAACAAGTATGAATTGAATTAATGTGTACAAGTGTTTACCAACACGGGGCAGCTATGACACAACTTGCAAATTCTCAACCAAAGTCGAATTAAAATGAATCGAAATCGATACCGATATCACCCAATTGATTAATTAAAATCAACAATGTATTATTCAAGAATTAAACTCAAGTGTACATGCAAAAAGGATATTACGGACAACCACATATCCTTTCATGAAATGAAAAAAAAATTCGATTTAAAATTAACCTCAATTGATACCGGTATCAACCAAAAGTTAAACAATGACTTATTATGTATCAGACATAAATTAAATCAATGTTTTGTATGCTTTTAATTCCATGACAGCACTATGTAACCACACGAAATAAGCCGGAAAATGGTGTCGGAACCACCAAAATTCATCAACAATGCTCATTAAATGATCAATTATATACAAGTAATCATCAAATGAAAACAAAATCGATGTACATGAGAAATTAATTCCTGGACAGCGCCGCATTAAATTGAAAAACGGCTTGGAAACTTGAATTTAACCGGTAAAACTCAACAACGGTAGCTTAAAATAAACAAAATCAAGTTATTTGCGCATGGAACAACAATTAAAGCCTTGATTATAACACATTTTAATATTCCAGACAACATTATTCATGAGTCGATGAATATCCAAAAAATTGATTTACAAAATGAGTATCGACTCATGGATCGTAGCCTAAAAGCTTCAAATAATTGTAATAATTAAATCCACATTAGTGCCATGTCTTTCGGATCACAAACGGTAAAATTCAAGTGTTGACAGAATTACTTGAATCGAAAATTTTAATGTTAAAAAATTGAACTACCATTCAATTTGACTCAAGAATTATATCAACTCATGAATTCGACATTATTCCTCAATAAAAATCCAACATCGACGTAATTTTCATCACAAACCGTCAATTCCACACAAAACGACATTAATCAACATTATCAAAATGTAACCGGATTAAATCTCAAAGTTCTCATGAATTTACTGAATACTCAACCAATTCCAGATTTCAACATAATCAACAATTCAAGAATTAACCAATTCAAGATTCAATTTCAAGAAATCAACAATTTTAACCATCTCAAAATCAATTTAATTTCTACAACTCAATTCAATCACAAACTCAATTCAATTCATGAAAGTAACTAAATTAATTGAAGATTCTAGAAACGTTACCGGAATCAAAGATCGGAGAAGGAGGACAACTGTCGGCCAAAATTATTGTGCGACGAAGAGAGGGAGAAAATCACAGTAGAAACGCGCGCGGAAGGGAACGATTGGCTGGACGGAAAATTATGCGGAAGAGGAGGTGGCTTCCGGACTCATGCATGGTGGCCGAAGGAAGAAATGGAAGTGGCCGGAACTCTTGGAGTGGTGGTTCAGTTGAGGTTTGGGGTTTTGGAGGGAGAGAAGAGTAGTTTTGAACTTTTTGTGTTCTTGAACTTTTTTGAGAGAAAAGTAGAGTGAATGAGAGAGTTTATTTAATGTGAAATTTAGAAAATGATTTGTGTGTGTGTAAAATAGAGAGGAGAATTGAATATATACTCTTGACAATTTGGGCATTGGTATTCACAAAACTGAATTTTCAGTGTCAACAAATGCAGTTGAACACAAAATCTGCGAGCTCACTAATAATCGGTACGAAATCTCGACGCGAGACCAACACCAAAATCGTATATGGAGAAATTTATGATGTCGTGCCGAAAGAATGGACGCCATACAAGAAAATTCGAGCAAGTTATGAAATTTTGAATGGCATGAATCTGAACAGAAAAAATCTGCAGCATAACTTATTTTACCGGTTAATTTGAGAAACGAAAAATAAACGGAGCCTTCGGAGTACCGTTCAAACTCGGGACCTGAAAAAAGTTGTAGATAACAAAATTTGTGATCTCATGCTTCAAGAGCCATCACAATAAGATAAAATAGATAGAGTTACGATTTTTACAATATCGAGAAACAGTGAACCAAAGTTCCAATTTTGTTGTAAAAATCCTCTGGTAATTTGCGATTTCGAAGATCTTGGGCATAAAATTGGCCCTCGGCTGGAACATAAGAATTGTGAGGGACATCTTGACGAAACTTACGCCCAAAGAAGCAGTAAAAAATGTCAAACTGGGCGAAAGTTATGAATTTTTGAACGTCCAAAAAATAACGGTTCAACACATTTTTCATTGTATTTTCTAACCCGCATTTTCAACGTATTCGCGCATTCAGAGACCTTCTTTAAAGAATTAGCTCTCGGCCTGAACACGTGAATTGGGTATGTAAGATTAAGATTGCGCCTAAGAGGGGGGGTGAATTAGGTGGTGGTCGATTTTTGACTTATTTTATACTTTCTGGTTTTGATTTAGTGCTTTGAAAACTGTAAAGTGCAGAAAGTAAAGAGACACGGAGAATTATCCTGGTTCCTTCCACACCCCTGAAGTACGTCCAGTCCCCTTGCAAACACGCAAGAGATTTTACTATATTGTTAGAACTTTTACAAGACTCTTCCTAGTCTTATCCACTAAAGAACCTAACAAATAACCAAGAACACCCTCTTGGATTTCCAATAAGTCTAATGAGAACAATCCTCTCAAAAGATACCTCTTGTTTCCAATAATGGACAACAAGGAACAAAAGTAATCTAATACTTAATTCCAACAATCCTGGAAATAAGTTACACTTTGTATGTTTTTATGAAGTATGATTTCTTGAAAGATGTTGATCACATAGAGTGACTTCTTTGAAGTTTCTTCTTTCTTCTCTTGTATGCAATTCAAACTGTAACACAAAGGTTAGATAATGCTCAAAGATTTCTGTTCTTTATATGTGTGAAAGTGCAGAAAATCTTTGTTCTTAAAAGTTAAGAAATATGAAGTTTGAATATTTTACAAAGTTCAGATTTTATTGCATAAGAGAAGAGTTGTTTATGATTTGAAATATTTTGTAATATATAGTAATCAAGATACCTTTCCAAAAGGACACTTTTCTGTTTGAAAAACTTGACAAGATGCAATGTTTGATCATGCAACTATTGGAGAAAAGGTGTGAAGGATATCTTGAAACCAGTTCAGATTTTTCAAAATTTTCAATGTGCAAATCGATTAACATAAGATGCAAATCGATTGCACGTGTTTGTAACGTTCAGAATTTCAAAAAATTTGAAGTGTAAATCGATTAGCATGTTGTGTCAATCGATTTACAAGAGTTAAAAAATCAGTTTGTTCTGTGATCAATCGATTTACACAACCTGTAAATCGATTGCTGGCAGGAGCAAACAGTTTTTTTGAAAAAGCATGTGTAAATCGATTTACACAAGATGTTAATCGATTTACAGCAGAGAAAAACTTAAAAATTGTTTTGAAATATAATTGAAGAGATGTGGCAAGTGTGTATATCATTTTTGAGCATTTCTAATCAATGTAGTTTAATTGAGAATTGATATACTTGATTGCTTGCCAAGTTCCTTGAAGCTTTGAGTGAATGATGCTTTAAGTTGATTTCCACTTCTTTTCCTTCTTTCCATAATGCTTGTTTGTCTTTCATCAAACTAGCTTGTTTGTCTTTCATCAAAACTAAAGTTGAGTTGAGGCTTGCGATTACATTCTCCCCCTTTTTGATGATGACAAACCATTTTCCTTTATGTGTTGATCAGAATTTGAGCAGAATGTGTTTTCTCCCCCTGAGAAGATTCTCCCCCTATGGAGAAAAAGATTTGAAAGCTTGCTCTGTAAAGACAATGAAAACAAACAACCATAAAGTGCTATTACATCCTTCTCCCCCTTTGACATTATCAAAAAGAAGGGAAAGATGCAACAAGAAATTATAACAGAAAGAAATGTACAGGAACATGAATGAAAAACAAAAAACTTTCAAAATTATCGAACAAAGTTTAAGAACACAATACATAAAATGAACACTTGAAATACAACAAGGCAAAAACCATAATGATACTTATAACAAGAATTTAATAACATTGATCAGGAACATTTTAGAAAGGTCCTTGATATGGAAATTGTTGTTGAAGGGGTGGTTCGGTGTATTGAGGAGGCGCATGAGCAGGATTGGTTGGGTCGTATGGAGGGATATGAAGATGTGAATAAAGATATGAAAATTGTTGGTTCACATCATTCTGAAAAGCATTTATTCGAGATGAGGTAGAGTCATTTATCTCAGTTCATCGAGCATTGATGTTAGAATTGAGAGAAGCAAACTTTTGCGTCATGAAATCCATAACATCTTGATTTGTTGGACCAGAAGAAGCAGCAGGAGGAGGAACTTCATGGTCTTCATCATCTGCATTATTACTGTCATCGCCGACAACATCCTCTCCAATGTAAGTGATGGTTTTTGCTTCAACATTGAAATGAACACCCATCCTTGAATCAACATTTTTGATGGAGATCCTAGTGGTGATTGGATCCATTTCAATCCGCTCAAATCCAGTGAAATCTATATCAAAAGCTGCCATAATCCTTGTAATGAAATATGCATATGGTAGAAAGGTGGCCCTTGCGGCAACTTTTAGCATAAGCACCACAATCAATTTTGCCCAATTAACCGGAATTCCATTTTTCCTTGCATAGATAATTTGCAGTTCTAGGTCGGTCACCGTACAATGATTCCCTGCTCTAGGAAACAGAATATACACCAGAAAATAGTGAAACAACCTATCATCAATATGAAAATTTCCAGCACTCCATGTGTCCCTAGCTGGAATAACCCCGCCAAGACTTCGAATCCGCTTGGCACGGTATTCAGATTCTGATAACCTTCCAATGCTATAGAAAAATTCTCGCTTCTGATAGTTTTCCCAAGCAGCATCTTCTGGATCATAGAGGGTACTTCCAGAATATGGAATGTTCAAAATTCTGCCAATAGTTTTGGAATACAGAGGGATTCTTTTTCCAAGGACATAGGTATAACATTTGTTGTTGTCATAGCACATATTGCTGTAGAAAATTCTAACCAGATCCGGGTAATAGAAACCATGTGAATATATTAATGGTTCTAAACCATAAGCAATGAAATCTCTTTGAAACGAGAAGCATTCATCTGGAAAAGTAGATAACATACCAAACTTTGGAGCAGAGATGATTTTCTTTTGAAAATGCTTGATAAATCTGTCCCGCTGTGGATCCGAGAGGTATTCGAGCACAGAGTTTTCAGATGTTGACGTAGCTTGCTTCTTTCCTTTCTCTGAGGCAGAGGCTTTTCTCTTGGGAGCCATGGATCTTGTTAGGGTTTTGAAAAGAGAGATATAGAGTTCTTTGTGTTGTTATGTGAGAGAGTGTGTTGGTGTTATGAGATAGTTTTGGTGAGTTTAAATAATATAGAGAGTAAGTGAGGTCTTTATGAGGTTTTAATTTGGTGATTTGGTCAAGGTTTCATTGATTGGGCAATAGTAAGAAGGGAGGTTGAGAGACAATGAATGTTTGACCAATATATTAAAAGCTCATACAAGTATCACATGTTAAAAATTAAATTGCATAGAGAAAATACACAGAATATGCTTCAGATTCTGTGGTAAATCGATTTGCCCCTTGGTTAAATCGATTTACACAGAACATTTTCATAAAAAATAATTTTCGTTCAGTGGTAAATCGATTTACATATTGTGTAAATCGATTTACACAAAAGATTTTATTAAAAAAAATGATTTGCTTCAGTAGTAAATCGATTGACATATGGTGTAAATCGATTTACTTAAAGAAAAAATTTAAAACATCATTATTTTTAACATTTGAAACAATGTCTAACCACATATATATGTACATTAAGGTATAGTTAAGGATTGAGTGCACCTTAAATATCTTGTTCATCGAGGATTCCAAGTTCACGACGAATTTTGAAAAATGCATCCTTTGCAAGTGGTTTTGTGAAGATGTCCGCGAGTTGATTTTGAGTGTCCACGAATGTGATCTCGACATCTCCTTTGAGTACATGGTCTCGGATGAAATGATGTCTGATGTCAATGTGTTTCGTCCGGGAATGCATAACTGGATTTTTCGTAATATTGATCGCGCTTGTGTTATCACATCGAAGATGAATGCATCCAAGGTTTACTCCATAGTCAAGTAATTGTTGTTTTAGCCAAAGAATTTGAGCGCATCCACTTCCAGCCGCAATGTATTCTGCTTCGGCAGTGCTGAGAGCTACGCTTGCTTGCTTTTTGCATGACCATGAAACCAAGGCATTTCCAAGAATGTGACATGTTCCACTAGTACTTTTGCGATCAGTTTTGCAACCTGCATAGTCAGCATCAGAATAACCAACTAGATTGTACATACTACCTTTTGGATACCATAATCCGACGTTGGTTGTTCCTTTGAGATATTTTATTATGCGCTTGACTGCTGCAAGGTGAGACTCTTTAGGATTGGCTTGATATCTTGCACATAGGCAAACGTTGAACATAATGCCAGGTCTACTTGCTGTTAAATAGAGGAGTGAGCCAATCATTCCACGATACTTAGTTATGTCAATAGAATTCCCTGATTCATCTGGATCAAGATAGGTGCCTGATCCCATAGGAATTGCACTTTCTTTGCTACTTTCCATCTCAAATTTCTTTATAAGGTCTTTGCAATATTTTGATTGGTTTACGAAGATACCATGTTTGAGTTGCTTAATTTGAAGACCAAGAAAGAAATTCAATCTTCGCATCATAGACATCTCAAACTCTCCTTGCATCATAGACGAAAATTCCTTGCACATATTTTGGTTAGTTGAACCGAAAACAATATCATCTACATAGATTTGTACAAGTAAGGTATGATGATTAACATTTTTTATGAAGAGAGTGGTATCGACTTTACCCTTTACAAACCCTTTTTCACATAGGAATGCGCTTAGTCTATCATACCAAGCCCTTGGTGCTTGCTTCATCCCATAGAGAGCTTTCTTTAGTTTGAAGACATGATTAGGATGTTTGAAGTCTTCAAATCCGGGAGGTTGCTTTACATAGACTTCTTCATTTATGAATCCGTTGAGAAATGCGCTTTTTACATCCATTTGAAAAAGTTCAAAGTCCAATGAGCATGCATATGCAAGTAATAATCTTATTGCTTCCAAACGTGCTACCGGAGCAAAAGTTTCTTCAAAATCAATTCCTTCCTCTTGGTTGTATCCTTGAGCAACTAGTCTTGCCTTGTTTCGAGTGATTATTCCATTTTCATCCATCTTGTTTTTGAAAACCCATTTGGTTCCAATGATACGTTTATTTCCTGGATTAGGAACAAGTTCCCAAACTTCGTTCCGCTCGAATTGGTTTAACTCCTCTTGCATGGCAAGGATCCATTGATCATCTTCTAGTGCTTGAGCCACTTTAGTAGGTTCAACTTGAGATACAAACGCCATATTTAAGCATGCATCCTTAAGATTTAGCCGAGTAGATACTCCTTTGCCAATATCTCCAATTATATTGTCAATTGGATGATCACGATGAGTTCTCCATTCTTGAGGAAGATCATCATCATTTTCATTTTGATGTGAAAGTTCATGTGTTTGTTCCGGATTGACAATTTTGCCATCTCCGCAGGAAATCTCATGAGATAGATCTATAGAATCATCATCATCACAAATAACAACTTCCTCCTTGGAGGTGTTAGATTCATCAAAAGAAACATGCATTGATTCTTCTATAGTTAAAGTTCTTTTATTGTAAATTCTAAAAGCTTTGCTAGAAAGGGAGTAACCAAGAAAGATACCTTCATCCGATTTTTCATCGAAGTTACCGAGATTGTCTTTGTCGTTGTTAAGGACAAAACATTTGCACCCGAAAATATGAAAGTGAGAGATATTTGGTTTTCTTCCTTTGTAAATCTCATATGGAGTTTTCTTTAGTATAGGTCTTATGATCACGCGATTGCTTACATAACATGCCGTGCTTACCGCATCCGCCCAAAAATATTTAGGCAAACTTGAGTCACTTAGCATGGTTCTAGCAAGTTCCACCAAAGACCTATTTTTCCTTTCAACTACTCCATTTTGTTGTGGAGTTCTTGGTGCTGAAAAATTGTGGAAGATCCCATTTTCTTCACAAAATTCTTCAAATAGACTGTTTTGGAACTCTCCACCGTGATCACTTCGGATTGATGTTATCTTTGATGACTTCTCATTTTGAACTTGTTTTTCATATCTCTTGAATGCCTTGAATGCTTCATTCTTGTGCACTAAAAACAAAGTCCAAGTGAAACGGGAAAAATCATCTACAATAACTAATGCATAAATGTTACCTCCGAAGCTTCTTGTTCTAGATGGACCAAAAAGATCCATGTGCAACAATTGAAGTGGTCTTGTTGTTGAAACCACATTCTTTGGTTTGAAAGTTGATTTGGTCTGTTTGCCCTTTTGGCATGCACTACATAATTTGTCTTTGATGAACTTCATCTTTGGTAGACCAATAACTAAGTCATGCTTAACCAATTTGTTCAAGTGCTCCATGTGAATGTGAGCAATCCTCTTATGCCATAACCAAGCGTCATTGTTGTTTACCATAAGACATTGCATCTTCATAGACAAATCATCTAGAGTAATCATAAAAATATTGTTAGATCTTATACCTTTGAGTTTTACCTCATTGGTTGCCTCATCCATAATAAGGCATTCTTCTTTGTTGAATTTGATCTTGAACCCTCTATCGCAAAGTTGACTTATGCTAAGAAGGTTGTGCTTTAATCCTTCAACATAGAGAACATCCTCAATTTGAATGGATGGAGGTGTGCCAACTATTACAATGCCAAGAATCTTTCCTTTGGTGTTGTCTCCATAGGTGACATACCCTTTGGCTTTATGTACTAGATATGAAAATTGGTGTACATCTCCTGTCATATGCTTTGAACATCCACTGTCAAGATACCAAACATTTGAAGTGGATTTCAAGCATACCTACAAAAACAAATTATTTCTTGTTAGGTACCCAAGTTGCCTTGGGTCCTTCATAGTTAGTTCCCTTTTTCACCCATGCATAGTGTCCACTAGCCATACTGAAATTTCTAATATAGCATGCATTTGGTGTGTGTCCAATAATACCACAGTAAAAACAGTTTGGAACAAATTTACTCTTGTATCTAGGAATTTGTTTTCTTTTAGATACATTAGCCTTTTTCTTTTGATGATTATGAACAACTTGCTTCTTTTCTACTTTCTTGGGATTGGAACTATTACTAGCCTTCACAAAAACAGTGGGGTTGTTACTTGGTTTCTTAGTATTCACATAACCAAGACCTCTTTTATCATTTGGATAACGTTGTTGGCTTAGTAATCCTTCCAATCCTATTTGTCCTTTTTCATATTGTTCAATGACTTTTTTCAATTGAACAATTTGAAAGACATTTGATTCACACTTGGAGCATGCAAAGATTTCCTTTTCTTTAATAAAATTCTGTTTTTGAAGATCAAAATCTTTAGTCATGGTGTCAATTTTTTCTAGACAAATTAGAAGTTCTTTTTCTTGTTTTGACACCTTTTTGTATAAACTTTTGCATTCTTTCAAGAGTTCATCAATTGCACCTTGAACATCATCATCAAAAAGATTAAATTCATTACTAACCTCTTCTTCATTGTCGGAGTGATGCGATGCCATTAAGGCTAAGTTTGCACATTCGTCGCTTTCCGATTCCGATGAACTGCTCATATCATTATCTTCCCATGCTATGTAGGCTTTCTTTTGTTTTGAGTCCTTTCCTTTGAATCCATTTTTCTTTGGGAGATTTGGACAGTTTGGCTTGATGTGTCCTTGCTTTCCACATTCATAACATGAGACATCTTGTGTTGATGTGGAGGCTTCTCTTTTCTTGAAGTGCTTTCTCTTATGTGCATGAGATCCGCCTTTGTCATTTCTGCCAAAAAACTTCCCAAGTCTTTTCACTAGAAGCATGAAATTTTCATCTTCTTACGGATTGTCTTCTTTTACCACTTCTTTTGAATCAATTTTTAAAGCAATGTTTTTGGACTTCTTTTCTAGATTCTCATGTTTTTCAAGTCTACCGAGTTCCGTTTCGTATTCTTGAAGTTTGCCAAATAATGTAGCGGAAGTCATTGCAGAGAGACTCTTCTTTTCCGAGATTGCCGTTACCTTTGGTTGCCATTCCCTAGTCAATGATCTAAGGATTTTCAAGTTGAGTTCATCATTTGACAGGGTTTTACCAAGAGCAATTAAGTGATTTGTCAAATGCACAAATCTCTTTTGTAAGTCAAGAATGGATTCTCCGGGCTGCATTCGAAATAGTTCATATTCTTGACTCAAGGTATTTAGCCTTGATCTTTTTACTTCAGCCGTTCCTTCATGAGTTTGAACCAAGGTATCCCAAATTTCCTTTGCTGTTTTGCAGTTTGAGACACGGAAAAATTCGTCCATACTGAGTGCACCTTGAAGAAGGTTTATTGCCTTTTTGTCATAGAGAACTTTCTTTTTATCAACGTCGTCCCATGCAGTTTTGGGCTTTGCAGACCCAACGCCATTGATTACCGTTATCGGGATAAATGGACCATTTTCAACAGCATCCCATACTTCCTCTCCTTGTGCTTCTAAATGCGCCTTCATGCGTATTTTCCAAAAGTCAAAATATTCACCACAAAATAGAGGAGGCTTGTTGTTACTACCACCATCTCTGAAAACTGGTTGATGATTTGCGGAAGCCATTCTGGATCTCTAGGAGCAGGTTACCTATAACCTGCTCTGATACCAATTGTAAGATTAAGATTGCGCCTAAGAGGGGGGGTGAATTAGGTGGTGGTCGATTTTTGACTTATTTTATACTTTCTGGTTTTGATTTAGTGCTTTGAAAACTGTAAAGTGCAGAAAGTAAAGAGACACGGAGAATTATCCTGGTTCCTTCCACACCCCTGAAGTACGTCCAGTCCCCTTGCAAACACGCAAGAGATTTTACTATATTGTTAGAACTTTTACAAGACTCTTCCTAGTCCTATCCACTAAAGAACCTAACAAATAACCAAGAACACCCTCTTGGATTTCCAATAAGTCTAATGAGAACAATCCTCTCAAAAGATACCTCTTGTTTCCAATAATGGACAACAAGGAACAAAAGTAATCTAATACTTAATTCCAACAATCCTGGAAATAAGTTACACTTTGTATGTTTTTATGAAGTATGATTTCTTGAAAGATGTTGATCACATAGAGTGACTTCTTTGAAGTTTCTTCTTTCTTCTCTTGTAAGCAATTCAAACTGTAACACAAAGGTTAGATAATGCTAAAAGATTTCTGTTCTTTATATGTGTGAAAGTGCAGAAAATCTTTGTTCTTAAAAGTTAAGAAATATGAAGTTTGAACATTTTACAAAGTTCAGATTTTATTGCATAAGAGAAGAGTTGTTTATGATTTGAAATATTTTGTAATATATAGTAATCAAGATACCTTTCCAAAAGGACACTTTTCTGTTTGAAAAACTTGACAAGATGCAATGTTTGATCATGCAACTATTGGAGAAAAGGTGTGGAGGATATCTTGAAACCAGTTCAAATTTTTCAAATTTTTCAATGTGCAAATCGATTAACATAAGATGCAAATCGATTGCACGTGTTTGTAACATTCAGAATTTCAAAAAATTTGAAGTGTAAATCGATTAGCATGTTGTGTCAATCGATTTACAAGAGTTAAAAAATCAGTTTGTTCTGTGATCAATCGATTTACACAACCTGTAAATCGATTGCTGGCAGGAGCAAACAGTTTTTTTGAAAAAGCATGTGTAAATCGATTTACACAAGATGTTAATCGATTTACAGCAGAGAAAAACTTAAAAATTGTTTTGAAATATAATTGAAGAGATGTGGCTAGTGTGTATATCATTTTTGAGCATTTCTAATCAATGTAGTTTAATTGAGAATTGATATACTTGATTGCTTGCCAAGTTCCTTGAAGCTTTGAGTGAATGATGCTTTAAGTTGATTTCCACTTCTTTTCCTTCTTTCCATAATGCTTGTTTGTCTTTCATCAAACTAGCTTGTTTGTCTTTCATCAAAACTAAAGTTGAGTTGAGGCTTGAGATTACAGGGTAATGTATTAAGACAAATTTTATGGCTGAAAAACCATTTAGAAATGTTGAGCCACATGAGAATTACGAATTTTCGAACATCCGAGCGACCACTGACCAACAAACCAAAAACTCTAGTTATTTAAATCTTCAGCGATCTTCCTCATAAAGTTTGCCTTCGGTCTGAACAAACAAAAAATAAAGAATGACGAGATGGTTCTAATGTCCAAAGAACCACTGAAAAATCTTCTTTTGACCAGAAGTTATAAATTTCTGAAACCCACTTGTAATACGGTGGGAGAACTAATTTGGTGTTTTGCATTTTATCGTAATTGTTGCGGATAGTAAAAGTCGCCACTGATTTTTCTTTTATCCAATAAAGGAAAGGTGAAAAGAACAGGAAATTCCTTTTGAGAATTTTCTTGAGTTCTGGGGGTAGGTTATGAAAAGGGAAGGTGTTAGAACCCTTTTCATCCATAGTTATCTACGGGCTCTTAGTTGCTAGCTCATTTTGAAATTCTTTGTTTGAAATGTGTTTGTGATAGTTTGAAAGTATTTTTGAAAAGTGCCTTCGTTTAGGCAAACTTTATAATGATTCTCGTCTTTATAAGAATGCATACAAAGTGTTGACTTTTGAAAATATTTCATTTGAAAGTGTTGGTGTGTTTGAAATATGTTTTGAAGATGGTTGTTGTGATGCGATGGGAGAACTGACTTGAGGGTTTTGCGTTTTATCGCAAATGTTGAGGTTTAGCAAGAGTCGCCACCGACTTTTCTTTTATCCAAAAGGAAAGGTGAAAGAGCACAAGAAAGACCTTTGAGATTGTTTCTTGAGTTCGGGGGGTAGATTATGAAAAGGGAAGGTATTAGAACCCTTTTCATCCATGGTTTTCCATGGGCTCTTAGTTACTTGCTAGATCACTTGCTTTTTGTTTTGAAATTGTGCTTTGTGTGGTTTTTGAAAGTATTTTGTAAAAGAGACCATTGTTTAGGTAACCTTTATAATGATTCTCGTTCGTAAGATTGTATACAAAGATGTTTGTCTTTTTGAAAATGTTTTCAATGTTTGTAAAATGTTTGGAAATGTGTGTGTTTGTTTTGAAAATAGCAAGGATAGTTGTTTGGAAATAGAGCAAGTAACTAGAAGTAATCTACCTACTCAAATGTCTTTCTTGTTCATTTTCTATTCCTTTGACATTGTTGTCTTACCATTAATTTGGTAAGCAACCCTATCTTTGGATGTAAACGGGACGGGCGTGGGTCATCGTATAACCATGATTAGCAATATTGCGAAGTATCTTAGCATTTTTTTGAGGGACTAAGATCATTTTGCAAGGCAACTTAGAATAACGTCATCGAGGGACTATGATCTTATATTTTTTCGTTTTGCCAAGATACTTCGCATGCGTAGTATGGCCATTTTTGTATAAGGCAACCAAGTGGAGACACCCTAAGGGTGCTTGTGTGCAAGTGTGTTATTTTCATGCTTTGATTTTGTCTTGGATTTAGGGTTTTCTATTTGATTTGTTTTTATCTTGCCATACAAACCCTAATTACTAGCATGGTATATAAAAGCGGTAAATTGCATAATTTAAAGATTACTACGCTATTACAACGTTTTTATGGGAGGGGGGAATATAAATTATGAATGGAGATTTGCAATAATGCAAATCTAATTAAGCTATTACAACCAAATCGAATTTGCACGTATATTTGAATAAATAAGATACACTATAAATTAAATGTGCAATGGTATGTATATATAAGAAAAAAGATTTTTGTTTATTTTTATGTGAAAAAGAGTTTTAACCTAATCCTAAAAAATATTAAAAAAGGAAATTATTTCTTGATAAAAAAATGGTTAACCCTAATTTCTAATTAAAGGGAACATAAAGTTCTTTAAGTATTATTTTTATGTATTTTTTGTATTAAAAATAATAAATAATATTTTATGAAAATATATATATATTAAAATAAATGTTTACAAGTATATATATATATATATATATATATATATATATATATATATATATATATATATATATATATATATATATATATATATATATATATATATATATATATATATATATATATATATATATATATATATATATATATATATATATATATATATATATATATATATATATATATATATATATAAGGAAAAGATAAGAATATATCTAAGTTTAATTTATTTTTATAAATTTATTTAAAGAAGATAGTTAGTATATATTTAAAATATATTTTTCATGTGAAAATAAAATAAAATAAAATAAAAATGCAATATTTACTATATTTATATTTTTTATGATTTTTATGTATTAAAGAAAATATTTTAATAAAACAAATATGAAAATAAAATAAATAATAAAAAGATTGGGCCAGGGGTGCTGCAAGCAAACAGGGTAGTGTGTTAGAAAAAAAAAAGGCCCAAGAACCAAGCCCATACTGCCAAAAATGCCAAAACTGAAGCTGAAAAAATGAGAAAAATGTAAAAGGTAGTACCAAGGTTCGAACCCATGACCCGGGCATTGCCAACACGCTACCTTGCCACTGGGGTGGCTGTACATCCCTTAGTTTATATGAAACAATAAAAACATAATGTAAAAAGCTTCCTTGCCCTGTACTTCATCTTCTTCCTCAAGCTGGCTAGAAGCTCTGTATCTTTCTCATCTCTCCATGAAAATGGAAACTTTCAACATGAAAATGATAGTACTCTTTCCCACGATTTCAGACATGTAACTTATGGAAACTAACAATCAAAGATTAAAACGAATTTTGAAAGCCCTAATTTTAAACCTAATTTTTACAGAAATTTGAACTCTAAAATTCTCTACACATAATGAACAGAAATGAAATCTATGCACATGGTTGGCTTCAGCACTATAATATCTACATTTTTATTTCACAAATCATGGCCAATGGATGCCTGTATAAAGAGATAAAAGTTGGAATTCTTACCTCTTTCAGCTGAGATCGTGAATGGAGTTTGAGTGACATTTAGGAAGGCCTGAAGGTTCCTTTAGGTTGCTTAAACCTCCCTGAGTGTGATCCAAGCCTTGCCTTGCTTTGGAAGTGCTTGGAACTCTCTATCCAAGTCAACCTGCAAGCTTGGAAAACAAAAATGGCAGATGAAGAAAGAGGAGTTACAGTGCAGGGATGATGGTCTGAATCACTTAGATATGAGGTAGGTAAAGTGTTTGAATGACTAAAACTTGAAACGCACGAGCAAATTTGTGGATGGCTATGCTTATGCTCAAACTGCAAGTTTTTGACAGGTTTTTGGTGAGAGGGAGTTTGGAGTGTTTTTTGGCCTTTTGCAATCGTGTGCTAAGCTGTAATATGTTTGTGTATTAGTATGGAGAAAGTTTCAAGTCAGTTTCATAATAGATCTTTGAGTTGTAGCCTTTTTGCACTCTTTCTTGCTTTTGAAGCAAAGTGAAGGGACAAGTCTCTACATGCTTGTACTGGCCTGCTTGGGGTTGGTACAAGCTCTATACAAATTTCTTTAGGTTTGTAGGACTTATGTGTGCAGAGAAGACAAGTCCAATGCTCAAGAATTGAAAAGTTGCAAAAGTTAAGCTTTTCCAAAATGGCAATGGCAACTTTGTGCCATTTATGGAATTACAACTTGGACAAAGACTCTTGGGCTTGGATTAATGCTTTGTCAACTAAGTAAGCATTACATTATTAAGTGAGAAACAATTTTGGGACCTGTAAAGCATGGATTAGGAAGCATAGGTTCTGATTTGAATTTTATTCTTCATGAAATGGCTTCAAAATAAAGTGAGAAATTGCCAACTTCATCTCTTCGATTCTCCCTACTCAAAAATGATCTCAAGGAGTTCTTGGAAATTTTGGAAAGCTTGAAATTTGCTCTATAACTCATCTTTGAAATGCATTTCAATATTCCTCTTGGAACTAGGTGAAAAATTTCCATGAAGTTGGGTCAAAAACTTGCCTAAATTAGGGCAAAATTTCACTAAGTTAATTTAGTTCATGAGCATGTATTCATAAAATTATGTATTGAGATCCAAGCATCTTTAGGGGAAAATGTGTGAATAAAAGTTGTATATTTCATGGAGATCTAAAACTTTCATGTTGGGAACTTTCTTTGAATCATCTTGCATCATGGTGGAAATTTGGCTTAAAGTTGAGAAAAAATAAGAAATTTTCTATACTTAGAAAATTTCTAAGTTAAGAAAAATTTCAAATTTCAAAATCAAATATTCAATCTTTGGTTTCTTGATGAACAAGTTTCACATTTTGGCATGTTTTGATGAATTGTGATCCTTGGCACTTGATTTTGATCAAAAAGTCAAAGTTTGATTTTTCAGTATACAGTTGACTTTTGATCAGTTGACTGCAAATTTCATCTGTCTATCCAATGGATTTGCAATGTTTTGAATCAGGTAATTAGGTCAAGATGATACAAATGAACCCTTGAAATCATTCTTCAAACCAATTGGTCATTTGTTAGGTCAAAAATCAGAAATTGCCTTTTCTCAGTCAAAACCCTAATTTTGACCATTTTGCCCTTTTAATGATTTGATCAAATTTCTCGAGGAATTGTGGTCCAAACTTGATAAAATGATACATATGAGTCTAAAATGTTGATGTGGATCAAAAATTATGAAGTTTGACTGTAAATTGGCCATGGTTGACTTTTTCCCCAATACAGTTGATTTTTAGGTCAACTGTTCAATTGACTGATCAAAAAATGTGGTTCAAGGCTTGAAGCTTGTCATGAGTAATCTTAGGGGTCCATAATGATGTTTGAAATTCATATGAAGCATTGATAGTCCAAAAATCCTTGTGTAAACTCAAACCCTAATTTTGGGTCATCAGTGCATGTTGAGATGTCTTGAGATGATTAAACCCTAATCCAGTCTTGAGTCAAAGAGATCTTGTGAGAAAAGTCTTGATAAATGAGAGGGAATATTTTGGGGTACAACAACTGCCCTTGTTTAATCTTCTTAAACCTGAAGAGTTAGATTGGCGAGATTTGCCATTCGTGACTCGAAGGTGAGAGAATGATTGGACACTAGAGTGCCCAGAAATTTGCACTCGATGATGTGTAGTTGAGGGAATGGGCTTAAAGTTGCCATTTGGAGAAGTGATAGAATCTTGTTGGAGATGGGATTGTAGATGCCATCCAAAAATGTTTGTTGAATTGTAAGTTGTAAGCTGAAAGAATGAGTATCAGAACAGAGACCGTGTCTGGAGTGTATCTGTACTGTATCTAAACTTGAAATCTGAATGAGTATCAGAATGGAATGCGTGTCTGGAGCGTATCCGTACTGTATCTGAAAGTTGAATCTGAATGAGTACCAGAATGGCATCCGCTTCTGGAGCGTATCCGTACTGTATCTGAAAGTTGAATCTGAATGAGGATCAGAAAGGCATCCATGTCTGGAGCGTATCTGTACTGTATCTAAAAGTTGAATCTGAATTAGCATCAGAAAGGAATCCGTGTCTGGAGCGTATCCACACTGTATCTGAAAGTTGAATCTGAATGAGTATCAAAATGGCATCCGTGTCTAGAGCGTATCCGTACTGTATCTGAATGTTGAATCTAAATGAGTATCAGAATGGCATCCGTGTCTGGAGCATATCCGTACTATATCTGAATGTTGAATCTGAATGAGTATCAGAATGGCATCCGTGTCTAGAGCGTATTTGTACTGTATCATGATTGCATATTGTTAAATGGTAGCTGTTAATCTTATCCTGAAAAGGGTAAAATGTTAGCCGGAACACAAAGTTATGTTTCATGTAATGTATGATGCAATGTATATGCTTTATCAATGTTTATGATATATGGATGCAATGTACGTGCATGTAAGCTGATCTGCTGTGTTGCTATTTGATTGAGGAAAATAAATCCTTGAATGTTGCTGAGGATATGTTGAATTTTCATGTCTTGAGGTTGAAGTACTGATGAACTCTTGTTTGAGAGAAGTAAATTCCATTGTGAGGGTAATGCCATGTACTGCTTGTAAGATCTGCTTGGGGAATCCTGAGAATTTGACGATTTCTACTGGGGATTAATAATTTGAAATTTGTTCCGTTGGGGGTCTAAATGACGTACTATGGGGATTACTTATGGAATAGCCTAGAGACATTTTCCTGTCCTTTTAACCTATCAGTAATTGTCTTTCTCATTTTATTTATTTGTAAACAATAATTATGTTCAAATGCATATGTTCATCAATGAATCATTGGACGTTTTTGCAAATAATACACAAGTGTAAAGAAAAAGACAAATAGTTTTCTGTACTTTCAAAGAGATATCTTTGTATTGACTTTGAATAAGTATTTTGTACAAAGGAGACAAACATTCTAGTAAGAGAATGGTTCCATAAAACAAGAAAAATTTATACAAATAAAGATAGCTATGTGTAATAATCCCATGGGGTTCCCATTCTGCTATAGCCTTCATATCTCCGAATATCTTGTCTATTTGTTGCTTCGTCCGAAGATGATTAAATTGATCAGAAACTCCGAGTTTCTCAGTGGAGGTTGTGATACGGTGGGAGAACTGACTTGAGGTTTTGCGTTTGTGTTCGCAAATGTTTTGGTTTAGCAAGAGTCGCCACCGACTTTTTATTTTATCCAAAGGAAAGGTCAAAAAGTACAGGAAAGACCTTTGAGATGTTTTCTTGGGTTCAGGGGGTAGATTATGAAAAGGGAAGGTGCAAGCACCCTTTTCATCCATGGTTATCCATGGGCTCTTAGTTACTTGTGTACATCACTTGCTTTTGCTTTTCAATTGTTTGAAATGGTGCTTTATGTGTGGTTTTGAAAATGTTTTGAAAAGAGGCCTTGTCTAGGCAACCTTTGTAATGATTCTTGTTTGAATGTATACAAAGGTGTTTGTCTTTTGAAAAATGTTTCAATGTTTGAAAGTTTGTTTGGGGAAATGTTTTGAAATTGTGTTGTGATGTGTTTTTGAAAATAGCTAGGACGTTTGCAAGTTTTGATCAAGTAACTAAGAGTTGTCTACCCTATCTACTCAAAGATCTTTCCTACACATTTTTAACCCTTTCACATTGTTGTTTTACCATTGCATTTGGTAAACAAACTTGTGTTTGGATGTTAAACGGGACAGGCACGGGTCATCGCATTGACCATGATAGCAATTGTGCTAAGTATCTTTAGCAAGTTTTTTGAGGGACTAGATCATATTGTATAGGCAACCAAGATAGCGTCATCGAGGGACTATGATCTTTTGTTTTGTTTTTTTGTTTTGCCAAGATACTCAACATGGATACCATGGCCATTTTAAAGGCAACAAGTAAATGAAACCCTAGGGGTGCATGTGTGTATTGTGTTGTCAATTTACATGCTTTTATGTCTTGCATTAGGTCTAGCTATTTGTTTTGATTTTGGATATTGCATACAAACCCTAATCTCTATCATGGCATATTTGAAAGCTATAAATGCGTAAAGGTAAATCTACAACTATTACAACATTGATATGGGGAGAGGGATACAATTTTGAATATGGGATATTTGCAAGAAATTGAAACCTTAAAATTATTACAACCAAATTGAATTCTTTGTTCAAATAATAAATAACAAGCAAATATTTAAATGGACAATTAAATAAATATGCAATATATTATACATATGCAAAAATGTTTTTTTTGTATTATTTTTATATATGTAAAAATAAACTATTTAATGCATTAAAAATAATAGAATAAAAGATTATTTTTATTAAAGGGGTAAACCCTAATTTGTTTTAAGAATATATATATATATATATATATATATATATATATATATATATATATATATATATATATATATATATATATATATATATATATATATATATATATATATATATATATATATATATATATATATATATATATATATATATATATATATATATATATATATATATATATATATATATATATATATATATATATATATATATATATATATATATATATATATATATATATATATATATATATATATATATATATATATATATATATATATATATATATATATATATATATATATATATATATATATATATATATATATATATATATATATATATATATATATATATATATATATATATATATATATATATATATATATATGTATTATTTATTTATGTACAATAAAATAAATAAAATATATACAAATGTCAAAAAATAAAAATAATGTGAGAAAATATTATTTAAGTATATATAAATACTAAAAATAAAATATAATGTTTCTTTTATATTATTTACAAGCTTTTGTTAAAGAAAATGAAGTATATACTATTTTAATAATTTTTTCTATGTCTAAAAAACAATAAAAATAATAAAATAAAATGTGAAAATTAAATAAAATATTCTTGGTAATTTTAATGTTTAGAAAAAATGAAATGAAGTCAGAAATAAAAAAAGAAATGAAAAATATAAAAAATAAAATCAAATGGGCCAAGGGGATGTGAGAAGTAAGTCAGGGGGTGTCAAAAGCAAGAAATGGCCAGGCCCAGCCCAACCTGTCTTCATCTTCAACCTTTGTTCAAAAAAATACGCGCGCCTCCTGTACAAATGGCTAACTCCTGCATACGTGCTCTAAAGCAAAAACTCACAACACAAAAGTTATAGCATTTTTCAACACGATTCCAACCATATAAAGAACTTAATCTAACTCTCAAAGACCAGAGAGAATTTCTATGGCCCTAATTTCTAACCTAACTTTTTCAGAAAGTTCATCAATCAAATTCTCTCAGCATAGTTAATTTAAATGAAATCTATGCATATGTACAGCTTGAGGGCAATGAGTACTATATTTTTTATTCACAAACCTAAGCCTAATGATTCCTAAATAGAGAGATAGAAAGTTGAAAAATACCTGTTTCAGATGAACTCGAGTATGGCAATGTGGAGGTTTTCAATGAGGCCTGAGATGCTTGGGAGCTTGCTTGAACTTCCTTTGACCTTCCCCAATGCTTAGTTTGCTTTGAGTTTGCTTGAATAAGCCTGTAGAAGTCAACCTGCACAAGCGGAATTCAAAAATGGTGAAGCTTGAAAACAAGGTTACGGTCACTGGCCAATGGTTGGGATAGCTTAGGTGGGTTGTATGGAATGTATTGGAAGAGGTTTGGGGAAAAATGCACGAGTAGTTTGTGATTTGGAAACAAAAATGCAGAAACTGCCCTGTTTTGCAAGAAGAAGGTGTTTTGATGTTCAAGGGTGTTTTAGGATTGGATAGATCATGTTTTTGGCTCAATGTGATATGCAAAAGTTGTTTGGAATGGTTACAAGAGTTGGTTTTATCAGATTGCCAAGTTCTCTTTGTTTTTGCAAGTTGACTTGTTTTTTAAGAAAGGTGTGAAGTGACCAAGGACATGCCTGTACAGGCTAGCCTTAAGCATGCACAAAGTTGTTGCCCTTTGCCCTGAGTTAATGGAACTTGTTTGCTGCAAAAGAAAAGGTTTAAGGCTCAAGAGGAACAACTTGACATAAAGCCAACTTTATGAAAATGGGAATGTTCACTTTTTGCCAAAAATGGATTAAACCCTTGTGCAATCTTCCATTGATAAGAATAATGCCTTAAACCATTGAGTTTGCATTCAATTTTTGAGTGTGGAAGGGTTTAGATACCTGTAAACAAGTACCAATGAAGCTGGACAAAAATTGCAATTTGTAGCATAGTGAAAAATGCCATGGACCAAAGTGATTTTTTGCCAAATTCAAACCTTCGATTCTCCCTAACCACAAATGATTTTGGAGAGTTCTTGGACATTTTGGAAATCTTGTAACATGCTCTACAATCCATATTTGAAATGAAATTTTAGATTCCAAGTGGAAATATGTGAAAAATTGCCATGAAGATAGGTCAAAATCCTGCTTAAATTAGGGCAAAATTTCACTAAGTTAAAAGTTTCATGGACCCTTATTCCAAAACTCATATCTTGAGATACAAACATCCTTTGGGAAAACTTTGTAAATCAATGTTGTAGATTTTGTGGAGGACTATAACTTTCATGTTGTAAGTTTTGTTTGAATCCAATTGCATCATGGTGAAAATGTTGGGCAAAGTTGGGAAAAAATAAGAAAATTTCATAACTTAGAAAAATTCTAAGTTATGCAATTTTTCAATCTTAAACCGTAATTTGCAAAATTAGGTTTCTTGATGAACAAGTTTCATGTTTTGACACATCTTGATGAAAAATAACCCTTGGCACTTGATTTTGACCAAAAAGTCAAAGTTTGACTTTTAAGTGTACAGTTGATTTTTGATTAGTTGACTGGAAAATTCATCTGTCAATCCAATGCATTTGAGATCTTTTGAACCTTGTGAATAGGTAAAGATGATGCCATTGAGTCCTTGAATCCATAATTGAACCCAATTTTCCATTGGCTAGGTGAAAAATCAGAAATTGCCCTCATACAGTCAAAACCCTAAAAATGACCATTTTGCCCTTTTGGTGATCTGATCAAATTTCTTGAGGAGTTATGGTCCAAACTTGATCAAATGGTTCATATGAGTTTATAATGTTGACGTGGATAAAACATTATGAGGTTTGACTGTAAATTGGTCACAGTCGACTTTTTCCCCAATATAGTTGATTTCTAGGTCAACTGTCCAATTGACTGGGCAAAAATTTGAATCAAAGCTTGAAACTTGGTATGGGAAATCTTATAAGTCCAACATGAAGTATGAAAGTAATTTTGAGCACTGGAAGCCCAAAAATCCCTGTGCAAACTCAAACCCTAATTTCAGGTCAACAGTGCAAGGAGATATCTTGAGCAGAGCAAATCCTAATTCTGTCTGGAGTCCAAAGAGTCTTGTGAGGGGAAATCTTGATAAAATGAGAGGGAAAATTTTGGGGTACAACAGCTGCCCCTGTTCAATCTTCTTGAACCTGAAGAGTTAGATTGGCGAGTTTGCCTTTCGTGACTCAAAGGTAAAAGAGGATTGGACATTAGAGTGCCCGTAAATTTGCACTCGTCAAGATGTAGTTGAAGAAATAGGCTTAAAGATGCCATTTGGAGGTGATAGAATCTTGCTGGAGATGGGCTTAAAGATGCCATCCAAAACGTTTGTTGAAAATCAAGAGAATGAACATCAAAATGGTATCCGTGTCTGGAACGTATCTGAGTTGTATCTGGAGATTGAATTTTTATGAGCAATGGAATGGCGTCCGTGTCTGGAGCATATCCGAGCTGTAACTGTATTTGATTTTCGAATGAATAACAGAATGACTACCGTGTCTGGAGTGTATCTGTATTGTATCTGAATCTGAAATCTGAATAAACGACAGAATGACATCCATATATGGAGCATCTCTGGGCTGGGTAAATGTTTGAATGAGTGACAGAATGGCTACCGTGGAATGGCTACCGTGTTTGGAGCGTATCTGGAATGTACTTGAAGTTGAGATCTATATGAGTAGCAGAATGACTTCCGTGTCTGGAGTGTATCTGAGTTGATATCTATATGAGTAGAAGAATGACTTCCGTGTCTGGAGTGTATCTGAACTGTAACTGGGATCTGAATAAGTGACAGAATGACATCCGTGTATGGAGTGCATCTGGACTGGAAATTGATAGTTGAATCTGAATGAGAAATAGAATGGCTTCCGTATCTGGAGCGTATATAATCTGTATCTGATTGTTGAAGTCTGAATGAGTGACAAAATGGCTACCGTGTCTGGAGCGTATCCGTATTGTATCTGAACAAGAGATTTGAATGAGCAACAGAATGACTTTCGCGTCTGGAGTGTATCCGTACTGTATATGAAATCTTTGAATATTTGTTAAAGGTAGCTTTTAATCTTATCCTGAAAAGGGTAAAATGTTAGCTGAAATACAAAGTTATGTTGCATGACATGTATGATGCAATAAAATGTGTTTTATCAATGTTTATGATATATGAATGTAATGTATGCGCATGTAAGGTGATTAGCTGTCTTGCCGAGGAAAATAAATCCTTGATAGTGGGAGATAATAAAATCCTTGACTGCTGCCGGGGAAAATAAATCCACGACCGCTGCTGGAGATTCAAAATCTTTAATTGCTGAAGATGAGAAATCCTTGGACCAATGTTGGGGATAGAAAAACTATGGCAACTTGTGAGGGTTAACAAGAACTTTGACAAACTTTGCGGGGATGTAGGAATCCATTAAGTATGCTTGAGAGACCTGCTTGCGGAATCCAAAGAACTTCGATGACAATGGCTAGGGAGTACACCAATGGGAATCCCTACTCGGCTGGGGAATAGGGAAACTCTGAAGACCTCTACTGGGGATCAGACAAAAGAAAACCTTGATCTACTGGAGAATAAGGAAAACTCTGATGGCTTCTGTGGAGAATAAGAATGAGAAAATTCAATCTTCTGGGGAATTGAAACCTTGGAGGCTTTACTGGAGATGTGAGAATGAGAATCTTCGATCTGTAGGGGATTAAAAATTCTGACAAGCTCGTGCTGGGGAGTCATGGATACTCCGGTGACTTTATTGAGGAATCCAGACTGAGGATCTTCTATCTGCTAGGGGAAATAAATCCCTGGGAACTTTAAACTGGAGAGTTAAGAATGAGAATCTTCATTTGGGATGAAGAACTCTGTGGGGAATAAAGTTTCATCTTTGTTTGGGATTGGTGGACCAAAGTTTTTGCTCCGCTGGGGATATGTTTTTCAAGGTTTAGCTCCACTGGGGATCCAGATGATGTATTGGAGGGGATTTCTTTTGGGGTAGCCTAAAGACGTTTTCCTATCCTTTCATCCTGTCAGCAATTATCTTTTCACATTCCGTTTACTTGTAAATAGTGATTGTATTCAAATGCATATGCTTATTTAATAAACCATTGGACGTTTTCAAATAAAACACAAGTGTAAAGAAAAAGAAACGGCAAATAATTTTCTGCACTTTGAAGTATCTTTGTATTAACTTTGTGTAGGTATTTTGTACAAAGGAGGCAGACATCCTAGTAAGAGAATGTTGTCATAAAAATTGAGAAAAATTTATACAAAGAAAGACGGCTATGTATAAAAATTCGGTGGGGTTCCCATTCCGCTATAGCCTTCGTAACTCTGAATATCTTGTTCATTCATTGCTTCGTCCGACGATGATTGGATTAATCAGAAGGCCGGAGTTTGTCTGGTGAAGAGATTGTCCTTAAAGTGATCCGACGATACATAGTCATACACTTTAATTCCCTAACTTTTTTCTGAACCGCCCTTTCGGGTTTTCGGTCCACCGGGAAACCCTTTTTTGCCCAAGTCGCCCTTTCGGGTTTTCAACTTGCTGGGTGTACAAATTTTTTTTGTTTATCCCTAATTTTTGCCTGAATCTCCCTTTCGGGTTTTCGATTCACCGGGATGCCCATTTTTTCCCAAGTCGCCCTTTCAGGTTTTCAACTTGTCGGGTCGTTCATGCGTAGTATCTTTTGACTATGTCTGTGTTCGCAGGGTGCGGCAGGTCGTCGCCGTCCAGGGTGGTCAGGATCATTGCCCCACTAGAAAAGATGTTTTTGATCACAAATGGTCCTTCATAGGTAGGAGTCCATTTTCCCCTGGGATCACTTTGCGGAAAGATGATCCGCTTGATTACAAGATCCCCGACTTGATATACCCGACACCTGACTTTCTTGTTGAATGCCTTGATCATCCGTTTTTGATACGTCTGACCATGACAAACAGCGGTAAGTCATTTCTCATCAATCAAATTAAGTTGATCAAGCCGGGTCTGAATCCAATCGTCTTCACTCAAACCAGCATCCTTCATGATTCTCAAGGAGGGAATCTGAACCTTGATAGGTAAAATAGATTCCATGCTGTATACGAAAGAATAGGGTGTTGCCCTAGTTGATGTTCATGCCGTGGTACGGTACCCGTGCAGAGTAAACAGTAACATCTCATACCAGTCCTTGTAGGTGACTGTCATCATTTGAATGATCTTCTTGATATTTTTGTTCGTAGCTTCGACAACACCGTTCATCTTTGGTCGATATGGAGATGAATTGTGATGTTGAATCTTGAACTGCTCGCACAGAGCGGTGATCATGGTGTTGTTCAGGTTTGTACCGTTGTCCGTAATGATCCAATCGGGGATACCATACCGGCAGATGAGGTTCTGCTTGATAAAGCGGGAAACAACATTCTTTGTGACAGATGCGAAGGATGCAGCTTCGACCCACTTGGTGAAGTAATCAATGGCCACCAAGATGAAACGGTGTCCGTTGGATGCTGTAGGCTTGATCTCTCCAATCATGTCGATTCCCCATATAGAAAACGACCAAGGAGCTGTTAAGACATTGAGAGGAACTGAAGGTATGTGTACCTTGTCAGCATAGATTTGGCATTTGTGACAAGTACGGGAGTGTTGATGACAATCAGCTTCCATGGTAGACCAATAGTAGCCTACCCGTAGAATCTTCTTAGCCATCGTATGTCCGCTTGAGTGAGTGCCAAAGGTACCATTGTGTAGTTCAGCCATGATTTTCTCAGCTTCAACCTTGTCCACACAACGGATTAGAATGCAATCATGATTGCGCTTGTACATGATACCATTGCTCGGGAAGAACTTTACCGCGAATCTCCTTAAGAACTTTTTATCATTGACTGAAGCTCCTTCAGGGTATTCTCGAGTCTCGAGATACCTTTTGACTTCGTGAAACCAGGGTCGGTCCACTACTTCTTTGGTATTATTCTCGTGACAATGAGCGGGTTCGTCCATCCTTTCAATGATGATTTGGGGAGCCTCATTATCCCAGTTAAGTTTAAACATGGAAGACATTGTGGCTAGTGCATCTGCTAGCTGATTCTCTTCTCGTGGGAAGTGCTCGAAGGTAATCTGCTCGAAATGTGGTAACAATGTCAAGACATGTTCTTTGTAAGGGATGAGGTTAGGGTGTTTAGTATCCCACTCTCCTTTGATTTGACTGATAACCAAAGCTGAGTCCCCAAATACAATCAATGATTTGATTCCCAAGTCAATAGCAGCCTTGAGACCAAAGATACAAGCTTCATACTCGGCCATGTTGTTGGTGCAGCTGAAGCAGAATCTGGCTGTGAAAGGTGTATGGCAACCTTCTGGAGAGATAAGTACCGCGCCGATACCATTTCCAAGTGCGTTGGAGCCGCCATCAAAGTACAGGGTCCATCGGGATCCTTGTTCATGTCCATCATACGGTCTGTTTTCTTCAATGTTGCTCAAAGTCATGATATCCTCGTCAGGGAAGTTGGACCTCATGGATTGGTAATCTTTGACAGCTTGATGGGCCAGATAATCGGCTAGCACACTCCCCTTTATATATTTTTAGGTTGTGTACTGTATATCATATTCGGTGAGGATCATCTGCCATCTAGTGATTCTTCTGGATAGAGCAGGCTTCTCAAAGATGTACTTGATCAGATCCATCTTAGAGATCAGTAAAGTGGTATGTGTCAACATATACTTCCTTAGCCGGCGAGCAGCCCATACCAAAGCGCAACAAGTTTTCTCGAGCTGTGAGTATCGGGTCTCACAGTCGGTAAACTTTTTGCTAAGGTAATAAATGGCATGCTCTTTTCGGCCAGACTCGTCATGTTGGCCCAATACGCACCCCATTGAATTCTCCAGAATGGTCAGATACATGATTAACGGCCTTCCTTCGACGGGTGGCATCAAAATAGGAGGTTCCAACAAATACTCCTTGATTTTATCGAAAGCAACTTGATAGTCATCATTCCATTTAACCACCTGATCTTTCTTTAACAACTTGAAGATTGGTTCACAGGTAGATGTTAGGTGAGAGATGAACCTTGCAATGTAGTTTAGGCGACCCAAGAAACCTCTGACCTCCTTCTCAGTGCGAGGGGTAGGCATTTCTTGTATGGCTTTGACCTTGGCAGGATCAACCTCGATGCCTTTGTTACTGACGATGAATCCCAAAAGTTTACCGGACCTGACTCCGAAAGTGCACTTGTTAGGGTTCAGTCTGAGCTTATACTCCTTCAATCTGACAAACAACTTTTGCAGATGGTCGAGGTGTTCTTCTTCAGTTTGTGAATGGGCTATCATGTCGTCCATGTAAACCTCTATCTCATGATGTATCATATCATGAAACAAAGCTATCATGGCGCGTTGATAGGTCGCTTCAGTCTGAATGGCATCACCTTATAACAGAACGTACCCACTGTGTAACAAAAGTAGTTTTCTCCATGTCTTCAGGGGCCATTTTGATCTGGTTGTACCCTGAAAATCCGTCCATGAAAGAAAAATACCTTATGCTGAGCTGTATTGTCAACCAAGATGTCAATGTGTGGTAGTGGAAAGTCATCTTTAGGGCTAGCCCTGTTTAAGTCTCGGTAATCCACGCACATTCTGACTTTGCCGTCCTTTTTAGGCACGAGAACAATGTTAGCAACCCATTGTTGATAGGAAGTAACAGTAAGAAAGCCAGCATTGAACTGCTTCATCACTTCAGCTTTGATCTTTTCAGACATGTCGGGCCTCATGCGGTGAACTTTCTGTTTAATTGGTGGACAATCTTCTCTTGTAGGGAGACAGTGAACCACAATATCTGTATCAAGTCCTGACATGTATTCGTAGGACCAGGCGAAGATCTCGACATATTCATTCAACAACTGAATTAAGCGCTCTTTGACACTTGGATCTAGGTTGGCACCCACTTTAACTTCTTTTCTGTCTTCCTCTGTTCCCAAGTTGATAGTCTCTAACAACTCCTCGTGAGGTAGAATATCCCTTTCTTCCTGTTGCAGCAGTCTAGCCAACTCTCCAGGCACTTCACAGTTTTCATCATCTTCGTATTCGGCATGATTGACCAGATATTCAGAGTCACTGAAGGCCATAGTAGAATTGTTACCCATGGAATCCGGAGTGGATGGGTACCTGCATTTTGTGAGTGTGTGTGTGTGTAAGGGATAGCCACCTTTAAACAAATAAAATGTAAAAAGAAAGACAATGAACACAAAAGTGTATATATGAAAACGTCCATGATTTCATTAAAAATGGCATATGAAGATGAAAAAATCAAGCCCTTACAAATGGATCTATGTACCTTGGGTAAGGCACATGGTTAAAAGTGTACGAATTGTTTAGGAATTATTACAAACCAACAGAAAATGTTCGAAAGATAAATTACTGATTGATGAAAGTAATGGGAACAAAATCCTTTGCCTCCCAATTGCACAGTCCTCCTTCAACGGTCGGGAAAATCCAATCTTCAAAGCTGCTCTCATCTTCACCATCCTCCAAAGCATGAACTCCATGATGAGTGATCTTCAATGGTGGCCCTCCAACCCAGGAGCAGCGCACAAACTTTTGAGCAGAAGTAGTGAAACCCAAGCTGAACTTATTTGTCTTGTAAGGAAAATCTGGCAGTTGACCCCATACTGTGCTTCCTCCTTCCTCAATCACAGCCTTCACATCTTTGAGGGATGACATCCGGGACACAGGTTTGGTAATGATGGGTACAGAAGGCATTGCTGCAATTTCCTGAGCTACCTCCTCAAAATTCTAAAAGGGGGTTTCGATGAATTCACCATCCAATTCCATATAGCGGAAAGAATTAAGATGGCTTATCATGTATTCTTCCTCACCGTGAACTGTCACAATTTTTCCCTGAACAGGGTATTTGAGCTTCTGGTGCAGAGTTGAAGTAACGGATCTAGCATGATGAATCCAGGGTCTTCCTAACAAGCACGAGTAGGAGGGACGGATATCCATGACATAGAATGTGGAATTGAAAGTTTCAGTACCCACTTTAATCGGGATGTCCACCTCCCCGTGGACCATCCGCTTAGAACCATCAAAGGCTCTGATGATGATATTGCTGGGCTTCAAAATTAGACCTTCACAATCTAGTCTATCCAATGCCTTCTTTGGTAAGACATTTAAAGACGACCCGGTATCAACCAGAACGTGAGCTAAAGTAGTCCCTCTGTATTCCACCGAGACATGCAACGCATCATTATGCTTTCTCCCCTTAGATGTTAAATCGGCATCGGAGATGCCAAGACCGTTGTCGACTGTTAGGCTAGCTACACACTCCTGGAACTGGTCCGCAGAGATTTCCTGAGGCACGTGGGCCGTCTTCAAGAATTTGATCAAAGCTTTGGCATGAGCTTCGGAACGGAGCAACAGGGCCAGCATAGATATTTTTGAAGGGGTTTGCCCCAGTTGTTCTACGACATCAAAGTCACTTTTCTTAATAATTTTTAAAATCTCCTCCATTTCCTTTTGAGTGGTCTCAGGGATGACCAAAGGCTGAGCCCTCGTCCTGACGGGCGCTTCTTGGATCCCCTTACCTTTATCAGCAGCAACAGCAGAGGGTACAACTACGGGAGTATTAATTTCTTGAACCATTGGAGTTTGCACGGATATGTTGATCGGCACAGGAGTAACCTTAGGAGCATTTGAGGGTCCGAAGATTTCCCTTGGAGGAGTAATCTCCGGAGAGAAAATTCTTCCGCTGCGGGTGATTTTACTCGTCCCAGCAATATTTCCTATGTCAGGAGTCTCTTCATCGGAACTTTCTTCAACTGATTCAATCTGCTTAACACCGTGGTAGAAGATCTCTCCTCCATAATTCCACGGTATTGTTTTGTTGGACTTGTATGGGATAGGCCCCGACATTGTTATCTTCAGAGGTACAAATTTTGGATCGGGTGTAATCTTAACAGGTCTTTTGGAGACCTTGGAAAGACTGGCGTAAATGGTGATTATAGCAACATCTTTGATAGGAGTTTGAGTAACAGGAGTTTTATTGAAGAGGATTTCTTGATTATCCATTAGGCGTTGGATGCCTAATTTCAACAACGGACAGTCAGATTATAAGGATGAACAAAGGTAGCAATCTTTTTCACAGCCCGGGAAAATCCCGGCTTTCAACAGATTCATCTTGATTATTGGTAATGGAGTCATTAAGTCATCAATAGTAACAACATAAAGATCTTCTTCAGCAGCATGGACATTGTGACCATGTTTTGGCATTGGAGAGGATATCACATTAGGCTTTTCGAGAGCGTCGAATTCCACTTCCTTAGCATCAATCAAGTCCTGGATCTTATTTTTGAGGGCCCAACAATTATTGGTGTCATGCCCCAGGCTGTCAGAATGATAAGCACACTTCGCATTTGCATGGTAGTAAGGAGATGATGTATTCAGATTCTTCGGCGCTTCTTTCAAACTTGCAAGGTTTAACTTCAACAGATGAGGGAGAACCTGAGCAGGTGTCATGTTGATCCGGGTGAATTGCCGTGCAGGCCTTTCCACCCTTGCTTGGTTGGTTATGAGTTGACTGTTTCGAGGCTGATCATCCACAGACTTCTGAATCATTACAACCCCCACCGCTGGATGGCTCTCAACTCTTCCTTGACTTCTCTGGGAGTAAACAACTGAGACTTCTTTCTTGGCTGGAAAGGTCTTCTTGATAGCAGCGGAAGCAAATGCATCCCTTTGAATTTTACCGCTCTTGATTCCAGCTTCCATTCTTTCACCAGTCAGGATTAACTCGGTGCACCCCGCAGACGAACTCCTGATTAAGTGATTAAAGAAGGGACCTGACATGGTCCCCAAAAACATATCCACAAGCTCTCTCTCAAACAATGGTGGCTGCACCCTTTCAGCCAAGTCCCTCCATTTCTGGGCATACTCCTTAAAGCCTTCGTTGGAGACCATACCCATACTCTGTAATTGAGTGCAAGTAGGGGCTAAGTCCATATTATATTAATATTGTCTGTAGAAGGCAGCAGCCAAGTCCTCCCAGTTATGCACATCAGATCTCTCAAGCTGGTAGAACCAATCTAATTGCGTACCCGACAAACTATCTTGAAAAAAGTGGACCCACAAATCCTTATTAGAAGAATGAGGTTGGATTTTTCTGACGTAAAACCGTAGGTGCATCTTCAGACAAGATAAACCATCGTATTTAGCAAATGTAGGCACCTTGAATTTAGGGGGAATCACAATCCCAGCCACCAACCCTAGCTCCTCGAAATCCAGCCCAGGCACTCTTTGTACCTCCATAGCTGCCAGACGCTCTTCCAGATTTTTGTACTTGTCGTCTGCAGGAGGGTACTGCTGCTCAGAGTAGTCTTCATCCTCTTCTTCCTCTTCTTCTTCGTCAGACTCGGAGGGCACTGCAGCTCCCTTACCTTTACCAACCCCTTCATCAGATGTTGAGGGGAAATCCAAGACCCTTCTAGCTTGGTTCTCAAATCTTCTTCCCATAGTAGCCACACCAACTCTTTTCTTTTTCTTTTTCTCCTTCTCCTTTTCCTTTTCCAGCAGTGCTTTAAGATCTTCTTGACCCTTTGCCAAGGTCATGAGTAGTTATTGGAACTGTGAATTCTGCGCTTGTAGGTCTTTGACCGTCTGCTCTATATCCATCTTGCCGAAATAAACAACAGAAAGATAAGGAAACATGGTGTGAAGACCTGCTTATGCATATGATGAATGATATGTTATTCATGTAATGCATTCAAGGATTCAGAAATTCAAATTTGTTGTAAACAAAAAGAACACAATAAGATAAAATTTGTCAGTACATAAGTGCCCCATGGGCGAAATAATACAAAATTCTAATGTAAAAAGACGTTGCACATCCTCTTTGGTGCAATGTAGGTATTGAGAGTCTGCACTTCATGGAGTCGACGAGTAAGTTCCAAAACCTTCTTCTCACTGGCGTAGAAGCTGGATTCAAAAGTGTTATGTTCTTCCTTGAGATGTATCCAACTCTTTTGCAAATCTTCCAATGATATTGGCATGTCAGGATGTAGGAGGGTGTATGGAACCTCTCCTTCCATAACAGGCTCTTTGATCACGGGGAGAATGTAGGGGTACGACATCATAAGACTCTGGGCGCGGGTTCGTACCCACTTGAGGTAAGGCTCAAGGGGGATGGAATTCTTGTGTCCCAGTGTCTTACTGTCTACCTTGTTGGGCATCCTCCAAGCTCGGATGAACCTTTGTCGAAGTCCTTGAGCATCGTTATCGAAGTCAAAAACCAAGTCTGGAATCAGCATGTCATGAGGTCCATCCCTTCGGGCATACCCAAATTGTCTCAGAGCCAAGCAGGGGTTGTAGGTAATGCCTCCCCTAATGCCAAGTAATGGGACATTAGGGAATTCCCCACAACAATCAATGATGATGACATTTTCTCTGGACCGAGAACACCAATGAACATAGGAATGTGTAAGAGTCATCAATCGTTGTGACCACCTCAAGCCTTGATCATTCTTCAAGACTGACTGGGGAAGGTGAGAAATAAACCACCTTGCTAGAAGAGGAGTACAGCACATGAGAACACCTCTTTTCCTCATTGTTCGTGTGTAAAATGAGTGGAGGATGTCCCCAAGCAATGTAGGCACAAGATTCCGAGATATGAAAATCTTGACAGCATTCACATCTATAAGCTGGTCAGGGTTTGGGAGCAAGACCAACCCATAGATGAGAAGTGCTACAATCTCCTCAAAAGCTTGCAGATCTAGAGAATTCCAGCAGTCTTGTGCCTTCTCAAATAGAAACTTTACCAAGAAACCTTTGACACCACTTCTGGTTTCCCAATGACCTTTGATATCAGATGGTTGCAAGTGTAAGGCTTGAGCAACATCTTCAGGCTTTGGCTCTCTTTCCGTACCGTTGTAGGGTAGTTGATGGAGAACAGGAATCCTCAAGAGTTGAGAAAATTCCTCCAAAGTAGGTACTAGTTGGTAATCAGGAAATGTGAAGCAGTGGTGTTGGGGGTCAAAAAACTGGAAGAGAACTTTCACCATGTCTTCTTCAATATTGGAGTTGACCAAGTTGAGAAGTCTACCATGTCTTTCAGTGAAGGGAGAATTCTCTGGGATCTTGGAAGCAAGCTCCTTGAGTAGAGGAGGAATTCTCACAAGGTTGACCTGGATTGTTTTCCTGCGAAGTGATTCCATGACCTACAAAATAGGAACAAAGATGAAGACCCAAACCCTTGAAATGGTTAGCGGATGCATATGATGCTTCATGATGTTCATGATGTATGCACGAGTATATGTACAAATAAATCACACAAGATCCTAGTTTCAGGCTTGCATGGGGTTTCATAGGTAAGTACCCTCTTGAAGTTTAGTTGGCTCAACCTGTCCTATAAATAGTAACCGGGTTCTAAGGAGCTCAATATCACTGGATTGTTTTCTGTGTTCATTGTTTCAGTTTAGCCACTTTACTGGTGACCGAAATATTCCAAGAAAACAACCCTCAATGAGTGTAGTATCGAGTATCCACCAACTTCAGACTGCACCAAAGCCGGTCATCTCACTACCCCTAATAAGGCCAAGATGGTCAAGTAAAGGTTCTAAAAGTCCATTAGTGCTTTATGACATCACTCAGCGGCCTCGTATTTTCTTTGATTGACTCAAAGGATACCATTACCCACAAATATGTCGCACTAATATAGCTATTGCTTTAACCATGTCGGTATACCCCGCACAGTTTCCACAACGTATTGCTATTTACCTATGAATGTTTCCTAAATCCGGGTAGAGGATTTCAAACCCAAACAATAGAACCAAATGTAAAGCAATCAAAGCAAACAAGGTAAGCATGTAAAGGTGATCTAAACCCTAAGGTAACCGCACTTTTAAGTTTATCTCCCCAGCAGAGTCGCCAGTTCTGTGATACGGTGGGAGAACTGACTTGAGGTTTTGTGTTTGTGTTTGCAAATGTTTCGGTTTAGCAAGAGTCACCACCGGCTTTTTATTTTATCCAAAGGAAAGGTCAAAAAGCACAGGAAAGACCTTTGAGATGTTTTCTTAGGTTCGGGGGGTAGATTATGAAAAGGGAAGGTGCAAGCACCCTTTTCATCCATGGTTATCCACGGGCTCTTAGTTACTTGTTTAGATCACTTGCTTTTGCTTTTAAATTGTTTGAAATGGTGCTTTGTGTGTGGTTTTGAAAATGTTTTGAAAAGAGGCCTTGTCTAGGCAACCTTTGTAATGATTCTTGTTTGAATGTATACAAAGGTGTTTGTCTTTTGAAAAATGTTCAATGTTTGAAAGTTTGTTTTGGAAAATGTTTTGAAATTGTGTTGTGATGTGTTTTTGAAAATAGCAAGGACGTTTGCAAGTTTTGATCAAGTAACTAAGAGTTGTCTACCCTATCTACTCAAAGATCTTTCCTACACATTTTTAACTCTTTCACATTGTTGTTTTACCATTGCATTTGGTAAACAAACTTGTGTTTGGATGTTAAACGGGACAGGCACGGGTCATCGTATTGACCATGATAGCAATTGTGCTAAGTATCTTTAGCAAGTTTTTTGAGGGACTAGATCATTTTGTATAGGCAACCAAGATAGCGTCATCGAGAGACTATGATATTTTGTTTTGTTTTTTTGTTTTGCCAAGATACTCAACATGCATACCATGGCCATTTTAAAGGCAACACGTGAATGAAACCCTAGGGGTGCATGTGTGCATTGTGTTGTCAATTTACCTGCTTTTATGTCTTGCATTAGGTCTAGCTATTTATTTTGATTTTGGATATTGCATACAAATCCTAATCTCTATCATGGCATATTTGAAAGCTATAAATGCGTAAAGGTAAATCTACAACTATTACAACATTGATATGGGGAGGGGGATACAATTTTGAATAGGGGATATTTGCAAGAAATTGAAACCCTAAAATTATTACAACCAAATTGAATTCTTTGTTCAAATAATAAATAACAAGCAAATATTTAAATGGACAATTAAATAAATATGCAATATATTATAAATATGCAAAAATGTTTTTTTTGTATTATTTTTATATATGTAAAAATAAACTATTTAATGCATTAAAAATAATAAAATAAAAGATTATTTTTATTAAAGGGGTAAACCCTAATTTGTTTTAAGATATATATATATATATATATATATATATATATATATATATATATATATATATATATATATATATATATATATATATATATATATATATATATATATATATATATATATATATATATATATATATATATATATATATATATATATATATATATATATATATATATATATATATATATATATATATATATATATATATATATATATATATATATATATATATATATATATATATATATATATATATTATGTATTATTTATTTATGTACAATAAAATAAATAAAATATATACAAATGTCAAAAAATAAAAATAATGTGAGAAAATATTATTTAAGTATATATAAATACTAAAAATAAAATATAATGTTTCTTTTATATTATTTACAAGTTTTTGTTAAAGAAAATAAAGTATATACTATTTTAATAATTATTTCTATGTCTAAAAAATAATAAAAATAATAAAATAAAATGTGAAAATTAAATAAAATATTTTTGGTAATTTTAATGTTTAGAAAAAATATAATGAAGTCAGAAATAAAAAAAGAAATGAAAAATATAAAAAATAAAATCAAATGGGCCAAGGGGGTGTGAGAAGTAAGTCAGGGGGTATCAAAAGCAAGAAATGGCCAGGCCCAGCCCAGCTGATCTTCATCTTCAACCTTTGTTCAAAAAAATACACGCGCCTCCTGTACAAATGGCTAACTCCTGCATACGTGCTCTAAAGCAAAAACTCACAACACAAAAGTTATAGCATTTTTCAACACGATTCCAACCATATAAAGAACTTAATCTAACTCTCAAAGAACAGAGAGAATTTCTCTGGCCCTAATTTTTAACCTAACTTTTTCAGAAAGTTCATCAATCAAATTCTCTCAACATAGTTAACTTAAATGAAATCTATGCATATGTACAACTAGAGGGCAATGAGTACTACATTTTTTATTCACAAACCTAAGCCTAATGATTCCTAAATAGAGAGATAAAAAGTTGGAAAATACCTATTTCAGATGAACTCGAGTATGGCAATGTGGAGATTTTCAATGAGGCCTGGGATGCTTGGGAGCTTGCTTGAACTTCCTTTGACCTTCCCCAATGCTTAGTTTGCTTTGAGTTTGCTTGAATAAGCCTGTAGAAGTCAACCTGCACAAACTGCATTCAAAAATGGTGAAGCTTGAAAACAAGTTTACAGTCACTGGCCAATGGTTTGGATAACTTAGGTGGGTTGTATGGAATGTATTGGAAGAGGTTTAGGGCAAAACGCACGAGTAGTTTGTGATTTGGAAACAAAAATGCAGAAACTGCCCTGTTTTGCAAGAAGAAGGTGTTTTGATGTTCAAGGGTGTTTTAGGATTGGATAGCTCTTGTTTTTGGCTTAATGTGATATGCAAATGTTGTTTGGAATGGTTACAAGAGTTGGTTTTATCAGATTGCCAAGTTCTCTTTGTTTTTGCAAGTTGACTTGTTTTTTAAGAAAGGTGTGAAGTGACCAAGGACAGGCCTGTACAGGCTAGCCTCAAGCATGCACAAAGTTGTTGTACTTTTCCCTGAGTTTATGGAACTTGTTTGTTGCAAAAGAAAAGTTTCAAGGCTCAAGAGGAACAACTTGACATAAAGCCAACTTTATGAAAATGGCAATGTTCACTTTTTGCCAAAAATGGATTAAACCCTTATGCAATCTTCCATTGATCAGAATAATGCCTTAAACCATTGAGTTTGCATTCAATTTTTGAGTGTGGAAGGGTTTAGATACCTGTAAACAAGTACCAATGAAGCTGGACAGAAATTGCAATTTGTAGCATAATGAAAAATGCCATGGACCAAAGTGGGTTTTTTGCCAAATTCAAACCTTCGATTCTCCATAACCACAAATGATTTTGGAGAGTTCTTGGACATTTTGAAAAGATTGTAACATGCTCTGCAATCCATATTTGAAATGCAATTTGAGATTCCAAGTGGAACTATGTGAAAAATTGCCATGAAGATAGGTCAAAATCCTGCCTAAATTAGGGCAAAATTTCACTAAGTTAAAAGTTTCATGGACCCTTATTCCAAAACTCATATCTTGAGATCCAAACATCTTTTGGGAAAACTTTGTGAATCAAAGTTGTATATTTTTTGGATGAATACAACTTTCATGTTGGAAGTTTTGTTTTAATCCAATTGCATCATGTTGAAAATGTTGGGCGAAGTTGGGAAAAAATAAGAAAATTTCATAACTTAGAAAAATTCTAAGTTATGAAAATTTTCAATCTTAAACCCTAATTTGAAAAATTAGGTTTCTTGATGAACAAGTTTCATGTTTTGACACATCTTGATGAAAAATAACCCTTGGCACTTGATTTTGACCAAAAAGTCAAAGTTTGACTTTTCAGTGTACAGTTGATTTTTGATCAGTTGACTGGAAAATTCATTTGTCAATCTAATGCATTTGAGATATTTTGAACCTTGTGAATAGGTAAAGATGATGCCATTGAGTCATTGAATCCATACTTGAAACCAATTTGCCATTGGCTAGGTGAAAAATCAGAAATTGCCCTCATACAGTCAAAACCCTAAAAATGACCATTTTGCCCTTTTGGTGATCTGATCAAATTTCTTGAGGAGTTGTGGTCCAAACTTGATAAAATGGTTCATATGAGTTTATAATGTTGATGTGGGTCAAAAATTATGAGGTTTGACTGTAAATTGGTCACAATTGACTTTTTCCCCAATACAGTTGATTTCTAGGTCAACTGTCCAATTGACTGGGCAAAAATTTGAATCAAAGCTTGAAACTTGGTATGGGCAATCTTATAAGTACAACATGAAGTATGAAAGTCATTTTGAGCATTGGAAGCTCAAAAATCCCTGTGCAAACTCAAACCCTAATTTCAGGTCAATAGTGCAAAGAGATATCTTGAGCAGAGCAAATCCTAATTCTGTCTGGAGTCCAAAGAGTCTTGTGAGGGGAAATCTTGATAAAATGAGAGGGCAGATTTTGGGGTACAACAGAGGTCAAAGATTGTCCGTGAAGTGATCCGATGGGACATAATCATACACTTTAATTCCCTAACTTTTGCCTGGACCGCCCTTTCAGGTTTTCAGTCCACCGGGAAACCTTTTTTTTGCCCAAGTCACCCTTTCGGGTTTTCAACTTGCCGGGTGTACAGATTTTTTTATTTTATCCCTATTTTTTGCCCAAACCTTTTTGGTTCGCCGGGATGCCCTTGTTTTTCCTAGGTGTGTCAACCTAGCGGGTCTCTCATGCGTAGTATCTTTTGACTATGTCCGCGTTCGCAGGGTGTGGCAGCTCGTCGCCACCCATGGTGGTTAACATTATTGCCCCACTGGAGAATATGTTCTTGATTACAAATGGTCCTTCATAGGTAGGAGTCCATTTTCCCCTGGGATCACTTTGTGGCAAGATGATACGTTTGATCACTAGATCCCCAACTTGATATACCTGGCGTCTAACTTTCTTGTTGAAAGCCTTGATCATCCGCTTTTGATACATCTGACCATGGAAAACAATAGTAAGTCTCTTTTCATCAATTAAGTTCAGTTGATTGAGTCGAGTCTGGATCCAATCGTCTTCATTCAAACATGCATCCTTCATAATCCTTAGAGAGGGGATTTGGACCTCAATAGGAAAAACAACTTCCATGCCATATACCAAAGAATAGGGTGTTGCCCTAGTTGATGTGTGAGACGTGGTACGGTACCCGTGGAGAGCGAATGGTAACATCTCATGCCAGTCTTTGTACGTGACTGTCATCTTTTGTATGATCTTTTTAATGTTCTTATTCGCAACTTCGACAACGCCATTCATCTTTGGCCGGTAGGGAGAAGAATTGTGATGCTGAATCTTGAATTGCTCGCACAAGGCGGTGATCATAGTGTTGTTAATATTTGTACCATTGTCAGTGATGATCCTTTCCAGGATACCGTACCAGCAAATAAGGTTTTGCTTGATGAAGCGAGCCAGAATATTCTTGGTAACGGAGGCGAAGGAGGCTGCTTCAACCCACTTTGTAAAGTAGTCAATGGCCACTAGGATGAAATGGTGCCCATTGGAGGCTGTAGGCTTGATCTCTCCAATCATATCAATTCCCCACATAACAAAGGGCCAAGGATCTGTCAAGACGTTCAGAGGAACCGGAGGTACGTGCACCTTGTCGGCATAAATTTGACACTTATGACAGGTCCGAGAGTGTTGATAGCAATCGGCTTCCATAGTAGACCAATAATAGCCTGCCCGTAGGATTTTCTTCACCATCGTATGCCCACTGGAGTGGGTACCAAAATGACCTTCATGTAATTCAGCCATGATCTTTTCAGCCTCAATCTTATCCATACACCGAAGCAAAATGGAGTCATGATTGCATTTGTACAAGATGCCATTACTCAGGAAGAACTTAGAAGAGAATCTCCTTAAGAACTTCTTATCATTTATTGAAGCTCCTTCTAGATATTCTTGAGCCTCGAGATACCTCTTGACCTCATGAAATCTAGGATGGTCCACTACCTCTTCAGTATTAATCTCGTGACAGTGTGCCAGTTCGCCCATTCGTTTGATGGTGATCTGGGGAGCTTCGTTATACCAATTAAGTTTAAACATAAATGACATTATGGCTAGAGCGTCTGCTAGCTGATTTTCTTCTCGCGGGAAATGCTCGAAGGTAATATCCTCAAAATGTGGTAGCAATGTCAAAACATGTTCTTTGTAAAGGATAAGGTTTGGGTGTTTAGTGTCCCCTTCCCCTTTGATCTGACTGATGACGAAAGCTGAATCTCCAAACACATCTAGAGATTTGATTCCCAAGTCTATGGCAACTTTGAGACCAAAGATGCATGCTTCGTACTCCGCTGTGTTGTTTGTACAGTTGAAGCAAAGTCTGACAGTAAAGGGAGTGTGACATCCTTTCGGAGATATGAGTATAACGCCAATTCCATTACCAAGTGCATTGGATGCCCCATCAAAGAACAGGGTCCATCGGGATCCTTGTTCAGGTCCGTCATATGGCCTGATTTCTTCACAGTTGTCTAATGTCATGATGTCTTCATCTGGGAATTCAAACTTAATGGACTGATAGTCTTCTACAGCTTGATGAGCAAGATGATCAGCTAGCACACTTACTTTTATAGATTTTTGGGTAGTATACTGTATGTCATATTCTGTTAGGATCATCTGCCATCTAGCTATCCTCCCAGAAAGAGCAGGCTTCTCGAAGATGTATTTTATCGAATCCATCTTAGATATCAACAAGGTAGTATGAGTCAACATATACTATCTTAGCCGACGAGCAGCCCATGCCAGAGCGCAACAAGTTTTCTCGAGCAGTGAATATCTGGTTTCACAGTCGGTAAACTTTTTGCTCAGGTAGTAAATAGTGTGCTCTTTTCGGCCAGACTCGTCATGCTACCCCAATACACACCCCATTGAGTTCTCTAAAACGGTCAGATACATAATCAGTGGTCTTCCCTTGACTAGTGGCATCAAAACAGGAGGCTCTTGTAAGTACTCTTTGATTTTGTCGAAAGCAGTTTGGCATTCATCATTCCATTTGACTACTTGATCTTTCTTCAATAGTTTGAAGATTGGCTCACAAGTAGCTGTTAGGTGGGAAATGAATATGGAAATATAGTTCAGGCGTCCCAAGAATCCTCTGACTTCCTTCTCAGTATGAGGAGCAGGCATTTCTTGTATTGCTTTAACCTTGGCAGGATCGACCTCAATGCCTTTGTTACTGACGACAAAGCCTAGGAGTTTACCGGACTGCACTCCAAATGTGCACTTGTTTGGATTGAACCTCATCTTGTACTTCTCCAGTCTCTCAAACAACTTTTGCAAGTGATCAAGGTGCTCTTCCTCTGTTTGTGATCGGGCTATCATATCATCTGCACAGACCTCTATTTCATGATGTATCATATCGTGAAATAAAGCTACCATGGCATGTTGATAGGTTACCCCAGCATTCTTCAGTCCGAGTGGCATCACTTTGTAGTAGAATGTGCCCCACTGTGTGACAAATGTTGTTTCCTCCATGTCCTCAGGTGCCATTTTGATTTGGTTATAACCTCAGAATCCGTCCATGAAGGAAAACACTTTGTGTTGGGCCGTATTGTCAACCAGGATATCGATGTGGGGAAGTGGAAAATCATCTTTAGGGCTGGCCCTATTCAAATCTCTATAGTCCACACACATTCGTACTTTGCCGTCTTTTTTAGGCACGGGAACAATGTTGGAAACCCATTGAGGATATGAAGTGACGGCCAAGAACCCAGCATTGAATTGCTTCATGACCTCCGCTTTGATCTTCTCTGACATATCTGGTTGCATGCGACAGACCTTTTGTTTTACTGGCGGGCAATCTTCTCTTGTCGGCAAACGATGTACCACGATGTCCGTATCAAGTCCTGTCATGTCTTCATATGGCCAAGCAAAGATCTCAACATAATCATGCAACAAATGAATTAGACGTTCCTTGACACTGGGCTCCAGATTGGCACCCACCTTGACCTCTTTTTTGTCCTCCTCGGTACCTAGGTTGATTGTATCCACAGGTTCCTCGTGAGGCTGAATGAACCTTTCCTCTTGTTGTAGTAGTCTGGCCAGTTCCCCTAGTACTTCACAATCTTCCTCACCTTCGTCTTCGGCTTGGTAGATTAGATCTTCATAGTCACAAAAGGCCATAGCAGTATCGTTATCCATGGGATCCGGAATGGAGGGGTACCTGCATTTGTGAGTATGGGTGTGTGTAAGGGTATATCCATCTTTAAACAATAAAATGTAAAAGAAAGACAATGAGAACAAAAGTTCGTATGTGAAAAACGTCCATGATTCATTGAATGTCATGTGAAGATGAAATAATAACCCTTACAAATGGACCATTGTGCCTCGGGCAAGGCACAAGGTTTTAAATGTGCGAATTATTTGTGAATATTACAAGTCCAATAGAAATGTAAAGATAAATTACTGAGGGATGAAAGTTATTGGGACAAAGTCGCTGGCTTCCCAATTGCGAAGTCCTCTGTTGATAGTAGGAAATATCCAATCCTCCAAGCTGCAATCTTCTTCACCATCTTCTATCGTATTGACCTCTCGGTTGCTAATCTTCAAGGGTGGCCCTCCAGCACGGGCACGGCGGACAACCCTCTGAGCACTTGAAGTGAACCCTAAGCCAAAATTGTCAAATTTATACGGAATATCTGGAAGTTACCCCCAAATGGTACATCCACCCTCCTCTACTACTGCTTTGGCGTCCTTCAGAGATGACATCTGGAGCGGAGGTCTTGTAATCTTGGGAATGTGGGACGCAGTCTTGGTCACTGCTACCTCTTAGGGAACCTATTCGAAATGTTTAAAAGGAGTTTCAATGAACTCTCCGTCCAATTCCACATATCGGAAGGAATTGAGGTGGCTAATCATATACTCTTCCTCTCCGTGGACAATGATAATCTTTCCCTGGACCGGATATTTCAGCATCTGGTGCAGTGTAGAGGTGACAGCACCGGCATTATGGATCCACGACCGTCCTAGCAGACAGGAGTAAGAGGGGCGGATTTCCATTACATATAAGGTTGAGTTGAAAGTTTGAGTCCCAACCTTTATGGGGATATCCACCTCCCCGTGCACCATCCTCTTTGAGCCATCAAATGCTCTCACGAATATGTTAACGGGTTTCAACGTTAGTCCTTTGCAGTCTAATCTGTCAAGAGCTTTCTTCGGTAAGACATTCAAAGATGAACTAGTGTCCACCAAGACATGGGCCAGAGTTGTTCCTCTACATTCCACAGAGACATGCAATGCCTCGTTGTGCTTTCTTCCCCTTGGTGTCAGATCAGCATCCGAGAAGCCTAGGCCGTTATCCGCCGTAAAGCTGGCCACGCAATCTTGAAATTGGTCAGCCCATGTCTCTTGAGGCACATGGGCTATCTTTAGGAACTTCACCAGGGCTTTCGCATGTGCCTCAGAACACAACAATAATGCTAGCATGGAGATTTTGGAGGGAGTTTTCCCCAACTGTTCAACTACGTTATAGTCGCTCCTCTTTATTATTCTCAGGATCTCCTCCATTTCCTTCTTGGAGGTTTCGGGGATAGTCAGTAGTTGAGCCTTCGTCCGGACATGCTCTACTTGAATACTTTTTCCTCGAGTTTCAGCAGTAGGAGTGTTGGTAGGGATAACAGCAGGGGTTGTGTCGTCTTTGTCAATAGGAGCACTTGCATATATGATTATTGGTACGGAGGTACCTTTGGAGCAGCCACGGGTCCAAAAACTGCCTTTGGGGGGGGGGGGGGCAATTTCTGGAGAGAATATTCTACCGCTGCGGGTAATCTTACTGGTTCCAGCAATATTGTTAATGTCGGATTCTTCTTCTTCAGAGTTTATCTCTTCGGCGGCCAACCCATCTTGTTTGATGCCATGGTAGTAGATGTTCCCACCGTAATTCCACGACACAGTTTTATCTGATTCATACGGGACTGGCCCATGCATTGTGATTATAAGAGGAGTAGTTTTTGGAACCGATGTAATTCTAACGGGTCTTTTGGGGACCCTGGAAGAATTGGCGGAGATGGTTATGATTGAAATGTCTTCAACAGGAACAGGTGAAACAGGAGTACTTTCAAATAGAATCTCTTTGTTGTCTATCAAGCGTTGAATGCCTGTTTTCAACAAAGGGCAAGCTGTTGGTAAGGATAAGCAAATATGGCATTCTTTATTACAACCCGGGAATACACCGACTTTCAACAAGTTTATCTTAATGATTGGGAGTGGAGTCAAGAGTTCATCAATTGTGGTAACAAACAAATCTTCTTCGATAGCATTAGTGTGGTGACCATGTCTAGGCATAAGAGTGGGAATGACATTGGGATTCTCGGGCACATCAAACTCAATCTCCTTTGCCTCTATAAGGTCTTGATTTTTTTTTCCAGGGCCCAACATTTGTTAGTGTCGTGACCCGGACTTTCGGAATGATATGCGCAACATGCATTTGGATGATAATGAGGGGACACTGTGTTGGGGTTCTTTGGAGATTCTTTAGAGTTGTCAAATTGGATTTCAGAAGATGCGGTAAAACCTGGGCTAGAGTCATTGATTCTGGTGAATTGCCGGACTGGCCTTTTCACCCTCGGTTGGTTACTTCTTGGTTGATCAGATGTAGGCTTTGGGATCATAACAGCCCCTACCATTGGTCGACGTTCTCCCTTGGTTCATATGTGGATAAACAGCATATACCCCCTTCTTCCCAATGAAAGGATTTCTCATAGCTGTAGAGGCAGATGAATCCTTCTGAATCTTTCCATTTTTATGCCAGCTTCCACCCTTTCTCCGGTTAGTATTAACTCAGTAAATCCAGCAGATGAGCTCCCAATCAAATGGTTGAAAAAAGGGCCCGATAGAGTGCCTAAGAACATGTCCACCAACTCCCTTTCAGACAGAGGGGGTTGAACTCTCCCAGCTAGATCTCTCTATTTCTTCGTGTAATCCTTGAAACACTCATTGGAAGCCATAGTCATACTCTGAAGTTGAGTACGGGTAGGCGCCAAAACAGCATTATATTGATATTGCTTATAGAAAGCTATGGCAAGATCTTCTCGGTTGTGGACATTGGCCCTTTCTAGTTGGTAAAACCAATCGAGTTATGTTCCGATAGGCCATCTTGGAAAAAATGCACCCACAAGTCTTTATCGGCGGAGTATGGCTGGATCTTTCTCACATATGATCGGAGGTGCATCTTAGGACATGACACTCCATCATATTTTGCAAACAAAGGTACTTTGAACTTCGGTGGGATCATAATTCTCGACACTAGTCCCAATTCTTCAAAGTCTAGACCTGGCACCTTTTGTATTTCCATAGCGCTCAAACGCTCTTCAAGATGTATGTACTTATCATCTGCTGGAGGATACTGTTCCTCGGAGTAGTCTTCCTCTTCTTCCTCCTCTTCGGATTCTGACAGAACGATTGTTTCTTTTCCATTCTCTTCTCCTTCCCCGGAAGTGGTTGCAAAATTCAAGGTTCTTCTAGTCTTTCCCTGAAACCTTCTCCCCATGTTCAAAACCCCAGTGACCTTCTTTGTTTTCTTCTTTCTTTCTTCAGCTAACAAAGTCTTCAACTCTTCTTGCTCCTTGGCTAGGGTTATGAGCAACTGTTGAAACTGCGTGTTCTGAGTTTGGAGATCTTTGACTGTCTGTTCGAGATCCATCTTACTAAAATAAACAGTAGAGAGATGAGGAAACTCATTGCAAAATACCTGTTTATGTTATGATGAATGTTATGTGCATATGTAATGCTTTCAAGGATTTTTAAAGATTCAAGTTCGTTTTAGACAAAAAGAAACACACGTTATATTAATAAGATAGAGTTTGAGTACATCAATTCCCCTTGGGTAAAATAATACAACACTCTAAGATAAAAAAGTAGTGCGCATTCTCTTTGGTGCTATGTAGGCATTTAGAGTCTGCTCCTCATGAAGTAGCCTAGTGAGTTCTAAAACCTTCTTCTCGCTTGCGTAGAATTGGGCTTCGAAAGTATCTCGCTCTCCTTTGAGCTGTATCCAATACCTTTGTAGATCTTCAAGAGATGTGGGCATATCAGGATGTAGGATAATGTATGGAACTTCTCATTCCTTAACAGGCTCAATGATCACCGGGAGAATGGAAGGATAAGGCATCATAAGACTTTGAGCGCGGGTTCGTACCCACTTGAGGTAAGGCTCAATAGGGATGGAATTCTTGTGTCCCAAAGTCTTGCTATCCACCTTGCTTAGCATCCTCCATGCTCAGATGAATCTTTGACGAAGACCTTGATCGTCGTTGTCGTAGTCGAATACCAAGCCTTGAATCAGCATCTCATGCGGGCCATCCCTTCGGGCATAACCAAACTGTCTTAGAGCTAAGCATGGGTTGTAGGTGATGCCTCCCCTAATGCCAAGTAGAGGGACATTAGGGAATTCCCCACAACGGTCAACAATGATAACATTCTCTTTGGATCTGGGACACCAATGAATATCTGAAAGTTTGAGCGTCATTAACCTTTGTGACCACCTTAATCCTTGCTCATTCTTTAAGACTGATTGGGGAAGGTGAGAAATAAACCATCTTGCCAGGAGAGGAGTGCAACACATAAGGACACCTCTTTTCCTCATTGTGCGAGTGTGAAAAGAGTGTAAGACATCCCCTAGCAATGTAGGTACTAGATTGCGTGACATGAAGATTTTGACGGCACTCACGTCTATGAGTTGGTCAGGATTGGGAAACAAAACCATCCCATAGATGAGGAGAGCCACAATTTCCTCAAAGGCTTGCAAGTCTAAGGAATTCCAACAACTTTGGGCTTTCTCAAACATGAACTTTGCTAAGAATCCTTTGACACCACTCTTAGTTTCCCAATGAGTTGTGACATCATATGAGTGCAAGTGCAGAGCTTGAGCAATCTCTTCTGGCTTTGGGTCTCTTTCCGTACCGTTGAAAGGTAGTTGATTGAGAATGGGAATCCTCAAGAGTTGAGAGAATTCTTCCAAAGTAGGCACAAGCTGATAGTCGAGAAATGTGAAGCAATGGTGCAAAGGGTCAAAGAACTAAAAGACCACTTTCATCATATCCTCATTTGTGTTGGAGGTGACCAAGTTAAGTAGACGATGATGTATCTCGGTGAATGGAGAGTTCTCAGGGATCCTTGAAGCTAGCTCCTTAAGTTGTGGAGGAATTCTTACAAGGTTGACTTGGATGGTTTTCCTACGAAGTGAATCCATATCCTACAAAACAAGAACAAAGATGAATCTCCAAAATCCTTGAAATGGTTAGTGATGTATATGATGCTCATGATGTCTGTGATGTTATGTACAAGTATGCATATACAAGCAAAGAAAACAAGTTCTTAGTTTAGGCTTGCATGGGATTTTATAAGTAAGTACCCTCTTGAAGTTTAGTTGGCTTAAACCTGTCCTAATAATAGTAACCGGGTTCTAAGGAGCTCAATATCACCAGATTGTTTCCTTGGTCATTGTTTCAGCTCAAGCCTCTTTAATGTCGACCGAAATATCCCAAGAAACCAACCTTCAATTAGTGCAGTATCGAGTATCTACCAACTTCGGTCTGCACCAAAGCCGGTCATCTCACTATATCCTAAAGGCCAAGTTGGTCAAGTAAAGGGTTCTAGAAGTTCATTAGTGCTTCATGACATCACTCAGCGTCCCCGTATTCTCTTTGATTGACTCAAAGGCTATCGGTACCCACACATATGTCACACTAACATAGTTATTGCTTAGACCATGTCGGTATACCTCGCACAGTTTCCACAACGTATTTCTATTTACCTATAATGTATCCAAAATCTGGGTAGAGGATTCAAACCCAAACAAATAACCATAATGTAAAGCATACAAATCAAACAATGTAAGAAAATATATGTGATCTAGCCTTAAGGTAACCCCACTTTTAGACTTCCCCAGCAGAGTCGCCAGTTCTGTGATGCGGTGGGAGAACTGACTTAAGGGTTTTGCGTTTTATCGCAAATGTTGCGGTTTAGCAAGAGTCGCCACCGACTTTTCTTTTATCCAAAAGGAAAGGTGAAAAAGCACAAGAAAGACCTTTGAGATTGTTTCTTGAGTTCGGGGTGTAGATTATGAAAAGGGAAGGTATTAGCACCCTTTTCATTCGTGGTTTTCCATGGGCTCTTAGTTACTTGCTAGATCACTTGCTTTTTGTTTTGAAATTGTGCTTTGTGTGGTTTTTGAAAGTATTTTGTAAAAGAGACCATTGTTTAGGCAACCTTTGTAATGATTCTCGTTCGTAAGAATGTATACAAAGATGTTTGTCTTTTTGAAAATGTTTTCAATGTTTGTAAAATGTTTGGAAATGTGTGTGTTTGTTTTGAAAATAACAAGGATAGTTATTTGGAAATAAAGTAAGTAACTAGAAGTAATCTACCTACTCAAATATCTTTCTTTTTCATTTTCTATTCCTTTGACATTGTTGTCTTACCACTGATTTGGTAAGCAACCCTATCTTTGGATGTAAACGGGACGGGCGTGGGTCATCGTATAACCATGATTAACAATATTGCAAAGTATCTTAGTATTTTTTTTGAGGGACTAAGATCATTTTGTAAGGCAACTTAGAATAACGTCATAGAGGGACTATGATCTTATATTTGTTTGTTTTGCCAAGATACTTCGCATGCGTAATATTGCTATTTTTGTATAAGGCAACCAAGTGGAGACACCCTAAGGGTGCTTGTGTGCAAGTGTGTTATTTTCATGCTTTGATTTTGTCTTGGATTTAGGTTTTTCTATTTGATTTGTTTTTATCTTGCCATACAAACCCTAATTACTAGCATGGTATATAAAAGCGGTAAATTGCATAATTTAAAGATTACTACGCTATTACAACGTTTTTATGGGAGGGGGGAATACAAATTATGAATGGGGATTTGCAATAATGTAAATCTAATTAAGCTATTACAACCAAATCGAATTTGCATGAATATTTGAATAAATAAGATACACTATAAATTAAATGTGCAATGGTATGTATATGTAAGAAAAAAGATTTTTGTTTCTTTTTATGTGAAAAGGAGTTTTAACCTAATCCTAAAAAATATTAAAAAAGGAAATTATTTCTTGAGAAAAAAATGGTTAACCCTAATTTCTAATTATAGGGAACATAAAGTTCTTTAAGTATTATTTTTATGTATTTTTTGTATTAAAAATAATAAATAATATTTTATGAAAATATATATATTAAAATAAATGTTTACAAGTATATATATATATATATATATATATATATATATATATATATATATATATATATATATATATATATATATATATATATATATATATATATATATATATATATATATATATATATATATATATATATATATATATATATATATATATATATATATATATAAAATAAAAAGATAAGAATATATCTAAGTTTAATTTATTTTTACAAATTTATTTAAAGAAGATAGTTAGTATATATTTAAAATATATTTTTCATGTGAAAATAAAATAAAATAAAATAAAAATGCAATATTTACTATATTTATATTTTTTATGATTTTTATGTATTAAAGAAAATATTTTAATAAATCAAATATGAAAATAAAATAAAAAATAAAAAGATTGGGCCAGGGGTGCTGCAAGCAAACAGGGTAGTGTGTTAGAAAAAAAAAGAAGGCCCAAGAACCAAGCCCATACTGCCAAAAATGCCAAAATTGAAGCTGAAAAAATGAGAAAACTGTAAAAGGTAGCGCCAAGGTTCGAACCCATGACCTGGGCATTGCGAGCGCGCTACCTTGCCACTGGGGTGGCTATATATCTGTTAGTTTATATGAAACAATAAAAACATAATGTAAAAAGCTTCCTTGCCCTGTACTTCATCTTCTTCCTCAAGTTGGCCAGAAGCTCTGTATCTTTCTCATCTCTCCATGAAAATGGAAACTTCCAACATGAAAATGATAGTACTCTTTCCCATGATTTCAGACATGTAACTTATGGAAACTAACAATCAAAGATTAAAACGAATTTTGAAAGCCCTAATTTTAAACCTAATTTTTACAGAAATTTGAACTCCAAAATTCTCTACACATAATGAACAGAAATGAAATCTACGCACATGGTTGGCTTCAGCACTATAATATCTACATTTTTCTTTCACAAATCGTGGCCAATGGATGCCTGTATGAAGAGATGAAAGTTGGAATTCTTACCACTTTCAGCTGGGATCATGGATGGAGTTTGAGTGAGATTTAGGAAGGCCTGAAGGTTCCTTTAGCTTGCTTGAACCTCCCTGAGTGTGATTCAATCCTTGCCTTGCTTTGGAAGTGCCTGGAACTCTCTATCCAAGTCAACCTGCAAGCTTGGAAAACAAAAATGGCAGATGAAGAAGGAGGAGTTACAGTGCAGGGATGATGGTCTGAATCACTTAGATATGAGGTAGGTAAAGTGTTTGAATGACTAAAACTTGAAACGCACGAGCAAATTTGTGGATGGCTATGCTTATGCTCAAACTGTAAGTTTTTGACAGGTTTTTGGTGAGAGGGAGTTTAGAGTGTTTTTTGGCCTTTTGCAATCGTGTGCTAAGCTGTAATATGTTTGTGTATTAGTATGGAGAAAGTTTCAAGTCAGTTTCACAATAGATCTTTGAGTTGTAGCCTTTTTGCACTCTTTCTTGCTTTTGAAGCAAAGTGAAGGGACAAGTCTCTACATGCTTGTACTGGCCTTCTTGGGGTTGGTACAAGCTCTATACAAATTGCTTTAGGTTTGTAGGACTTGTGTGTGCAAAGAAGATAGGTCCAATGCTCAAGAAATGAAAAGTTGCAAAAGTTAAGCTTTTCCAAAATGGCTATGGCAGCTTTGTGCCATTTATGGAATTACAACTTAGACAAAGACTCTTGGGCTTGGATTAATGCTTTGCAAACTTAGTAATCATTAAATTATGAAGTGAGAAACAAGTTTGGGACCTGTAAAGCATTGATTAGGCAGCATAGGTTCTGATTTGAATTTTGTTCTTCATGAAATGGCTTCAAAACAAAGTGAGAAATTGCCAACTTCATCTCTTCGATTCTCCCTACTCAAAAATGATCTCAAGCAGTTATTGGACATTTTGGAAATCTTGCAATGTTCTCTATAACTCATCTTTTAAATGAATTTCAAGATTAATCTTGGAGCTAGGTGAAAAATTGCCATGAAGTTGGGTCAAAAACCTGCCTAAATTAGGGCAAAATTTCACTAAGTTATTTTAGTTCATGAGCATGTATTCATAAAATTATATCTTGATATCCAAGCATCTTTAGGGAAAAATTTGTGAAGCAAAGTTGTAGATATCATGGAGATCTACAACTTTCATGTTGGGAACTTTCTTTGAATCATCTTGCATCATGGTGTAAATTTGGCTTAAAGTTGAGATAAAATAAGAAATTTTCTATACTTAGAAAATTTCTAAGTTAAGAAAAATTTCAAATTTCAAAATCAAATCTTCAATCTTTGGTTTCTTGATGAACAAGTTTCACATTTTGACATGTTTTGATGATTGTGATCCTTGGCACTTGATTTTGATCAAAAAGTCAAAGTTTGACTTTTCAGTATACAATTGACTTTTGATAAGTTGACTGCAAATTTCATCTGTCTATCTAATGGATTTGCAATGTTTTGAATCAGGTAATTAGGTCAAGATGATACAAATTAACCATTTAAATAATGCTTCAAACCAATTGGTCATTTGTTAGGTTAAAAATCAGAAATTGCCCTTTCTCAGTCAAAACCCTAATTTTGACCATTTTGCCCTTTTGATGATTTGATCAAAATTCTTGAGGAATTGTGGTACAAACTTGATCAAATGATACATATGAGTCTAAAGTGTTTATGTGGATAAAAAATTATGAAGTTTGACTTTAAATTGGCCATGGTTGACTTTTCCCCCAATACAGCTGATTTTTAGGTCAACTGTCCAATTGACTGATCAAAAAATATGGTTCAAGGCTTGAAGCTTGTCATGAGTAATCTTAGGGGTCCATAATGATGTTTGGAAGTCATATGAAGCATTGATAGTTCAAAAATCCTTGTGCAAACTCAAACCCTAAATTTGGGTCATCAGTGCATGATGAGATGTCTTGAGCTGATCAAACCCTAATCCAGTCTTGAGTCAAAGAGATCTTGTGAGAAAAGTCTTGATAAATGAGAGGGAAAATTTTGGGGTACAACAGTTGTGAGCAAGCAACTATTAATGTTCTACCTACTCAAAAAGTCTTAGTTCTTTTCCTCCTCCTTTAGATATTGCTATCTTACCATTGATTGGTAAGAAGTCCTATCGTTGGATGTGAAGGGACAGGCGTGGGTCATCGCATAGTCATAGAAGGCAACATTGTAGAACACCTTAGAAATTTGTCGTAAGGGACTAAGATTGTTAACAAAGGCAACATCTAAGGGTCATCGAGGGACTACGATCTTGTATTCAAGGGTCATTGCTAAAGTATCCCACGTTCGAGGGACGTGACTATTTTATTTGAAGGCAACAAGTGTAGGTTACCCTAGAGGTGCAAGTGTGTAAAGTGTTTGCTTTCATGTTTTTTTGTCTTTGAATTAGGGTTTTCTACTTGTTGATTTTATCTTTCCATACAAACCCTAATTACTAGCATTTATATTCGAAAGCGATAAATTGCGAAATTTTAAAGTCCTACGCTATTACATCGTTTAGGGGATGGGGATACAAATTTACAAATGGGGAATGAAAACAAATAAATCCTAATTTACTATTACAACCATATTGAATGAATAAATAATGTACAATAATGTAAAGATAAATAAAAAAGAAAATTGTTTTTTTTAAAAAAACTTTTATTTATGTACATACACTTATGTATTGATACAAATTTTTTTTATGCATTGACGCATGCACTTATGTATTGATACGAAAACTTTATGCATTGATACATATCATTACTTGCTCTTAGAAGTAAAAAACAACTCAGTATGAGTCGACACATAATGGTTTGTATCGACTCATTTTTGTCTTGTATCAATACATGCGCGTTATGTATCCACTCATACTCATTTCTTGCTCCTGGAAATCAAAACCAGCTCAGTATGAGTCGACACATAATGGTTTGTATGGAATCATTTCTATTTTGTATCGACACATGCGCGTTTTGTGTAGACACATAACCTGTTTTGTACATAATATGTGTCGACTTATAGTGTTACGCATCGACTCATACTGCTATTTTTTTACTTCTAACATTGTTGTGCTGCATATATGAGTCAGTTCTCAACACATGGTTAGTGAAAATGAAAAGCAAGCATATGGTTAGCTTCAAGGGAAATGATATCTACATTTTATCTTCATAAATGAACCACTAATGATGCTTGTATGAAGAGTTCAAAGTCAAGAAAAACTTACCTTGAAACTGAAATTTGTGTTTTGATTTAGAGTTGGAGAAACCAAGTTGCAGGTGGCTATTTGTTTTTGGAAAATGGTGATGATGATGTAACATAAGTTGTTCTTTTGTTTTAAGAACTCCTATATGATATATATGAAGTGTTTGGATGGTTTGTTTGGATAGAACTTGTAAGGTGTGAGAGGTTCAAAGATTTGGACTTCAAAACTCAAGAGTATAGGTTTTTTGGACAGTTATGTTTTTTTGTGAGTAAAGGGGGTTTTGAGGATTTTTCAACACACAAGAATATCTCTAGTTTCTGACCTATTTCTCTTGCAAATGCTCCCTCTATTTATAGAGAAAAGGTTTGGGAACAACAGATGATTAGGTTTACAAGACAACATGTTATGGTTTGGTTGGGATGCAAATATCAAACTATGTCAATTTTTCCATGGTCCCAAGATGAAGTACCAAAGTTGCTGGTATAGAGGATCTACTTTCCATAATCTATGGTGGAGTAAAATCAAAAGTAAGCAAGGTATGGGCTCAAAGCAAATTTTGTACCAAAAAGCTTGCTTTTCAAGAATAACAATGGTAACTTTTTACCTTAAATGGCAAGTTATTTGGATAATGGCTTGTATCTCTTGGGTAATGGCTCAAGCTTTTGTGTAAACATTAAATTATGGAGAGATTTGCAAGCCAAAAGGCCTGCAACATAAGATTATGCAGCATAGCATGTAGATTTTGTTATGTGTTCTTCAACAAAAAGACTTGTAATTCAAGAATGGATGCCCAACTTCATTTCTTCACATCTCCTAACTCAAACATGATAAATTTGTGCTCTTGGACATTTTGGAAAGCTTGTAACATTGTCTACAACTTCCATGTTTACCATTTTGGATAAATCAAATTGGAACTTGATGAAAATTATCCAAGAAGTTAAGATAAAAACTGACCAAGTCCTGTTGGAAATTTCTAAGTGTCTTATGAAAAATGTCATGACTTTAGGAATTTATAATTCAAAATAAAAGCATTTCTAGAACTTGTTCTGCCCTATAGAGTTTTAGATCTCATTGAGATCTATAAATTTCATGTTGTAAGTTTTCTTTGAATCATCTTGCATCTTGGTGAAAGATTGGCATGAAGAAATGAAATTATCATGTATAAAAACCCTTAAAAAATTTCTAAGTCTTGAAAAGTTTGACTTTTCACATTGACTTTTGACTTTCTTGATTTCTTGATGATCAAGTTTCATATTTTTGAACGTCTTGATGAAATGTGATCTTTAAAACTCAAACTTGATCAAAAAGTCAAAGTTTGACTTTTGGGTATACAGTTGACTTTTTCATCAGTTGACCAAATTTCAACTATCAATCCCTTGATCTTGAGAGATGAATTAAACCATGAAATTAGATCAAGATGATATATTTGAATCCTTGAGATCATTTTCCAAACCAATAAGTCATGTACTAGGTCAAAAGTCAAAGGTTGGTTATTCTCAGTCAAAACCCTAATTTTGACCATTTTCCCTTTTGATGATTTGAACAATTTTCTTGTGGAATTGTGATCCAAACTTGATCAATTGATACATATGACTTCAAATTGTTGATATTGGTCTAAAATCTTGAAGTTTGACTGTAGGTTGACCATATTTGACTTTTTAACCAATACAACTGATTCTTGGTCATCTGATCAATTGATTGAGCAAAAATGTTATCCAAGACTTGAAACTTGACATGAGCATTCTTGAAGCTCCATAATGATCCATGAAAGTAATTTGGGGTATTAAAAGTTCAATTGTCCTTGTGAAAACTCAAACCCTAATTTAAGGTATCAGTGTTGAGGAGATGGCTTGACCTAGTCAATACTTGTGCAAGCTCGAGCTTTTGAAGATCTTTGTGAGAAATGTATTGAGAAAAGAGAGGGAAAATTTTGGGGTACAACAACTGCCCCTGTTCAATCTTCTTAAACCTGAAGAGTTAGATTGGCGAGTCTGCCATTCGTGACTTGAAGGTGGAAGATGATTGGACACTAAAGTGCCTATAAATATGCACTCGACTATATGTTAGCTGATTGCATCGGGAATGGGCTTGAAGATGCCATTTGGAGAAGTGATGAAGAGTTTGTCGGAGATGTGCTTACAGATGCCATCTGTTGTACCCCAAAATTTGCCCTCCCATTTTTCACAGAAAGCACAACCCTAGGGTTTCTCAGATATTCAAGACTGGCTCATGAATCGATCAGACAAATTTTCTCCCGTGGCAATAAACCAGCAATTAGGGTTTTTCTTGCAGTTCTCAAAAGAATTGAATTCTCAAAGATCTAATTGGCTTTCACATGTTTTCATTCTTTTTCAAGTTTACTGAAAGGTTACTGTTTGTTCTCAAGGCATGTTTATTTGGGACAAGAGATGGGATCTAAGACTTGTCATTTGGAACATTCATGTTTTGTTTGATCCATATTAACCAGTTAATTTGCGTCTTTTAAAACATTTGTTTGTTTATGGAATAAACATTTGCTTGTTTATGGAATAAACACTTGTTTGTTTATAGAATACACAGTGCGTGATCTGATTGGAACGCAGTTACATAATTATTGGATTACTTGGAGTTTAAGTTATCTTGATTGGAATTATTGGAATGCAGTTTCGATTATCTTGATCGAGAATCTTAAAGAATTAGTGAAGATGCGAAGAGAAAATTGCGAGTTATTGACAGTAATGGATTTTAATGGACATCCGATTATCTCATAAGACTTTCTTCATTTATTTCAAAAAATTGTTACAAAACAATTTATTATTTAAATGCTTTAGGTTTTACAACTTATCGTATTTGAAAAATAAATTAATACAATTGATTGAAAATCTCTCTAAATTACAAAGAAAGTGAATATGTGCCTAAGGTTGACTGAGCTTCCATCGCTTCCATGCTTGCCACAAAGTCTCTTGCTTCCTCTGCTTTGTCACCATCCAGTTGTGCTCACATGAAAAACAAAAGACAAAAAAATAATTAGCATAGTTAATTGGACATGAGTAAGAATTTTCAAAAGAAAGAATGGTGTTCATCATTAAAGTTTGCAATTTGGAATCAGAAGGCTATTTTTAAATTCATCACGTTTTTATTTTTCTATTTGCAAATCACAAGAAGATTATCCTTCTTGGTTCACAAAAAGAAAAATAAAAAAAATGCAAGCAAAGCTGTCCAAATAAAGAATGCAAGCAATTTGTCCAAATGCAACAAGGCTACCCAAACAAGAAATGCAAGCAGCATGGCCAAAACAAATATTCCAAACTGAATACGCCAAACAACAGCATGGAAAAACAAATATTCAAAATAGAGCCAAACTAGACAGCATCGCATCATGTGCAAACAGCAGCACATCAGCAAAAACAAAATGCAAACAAAGTACAAGCAACATCAGCATAACAGCTAGAGCAGGCATTAGCAAGAAGAAAATATAACATATGGTAAACTAAGTCAACAAGCAAGAGGCTTGTTCAATAAGCCATAATCATCATTTTCCAAATAAATTGCAAACTTTTCAGAAAAAAAGCATTTGGCTCTTAGGTTCATTGAGAGAGAAAGAGGAAAGAAGTCACCTAGGGATGCTGCCCTGCTGTCACAATTGCACAAGAATTGCTAGAAAACAAAAACTGCAAGAAAAAGAGCATGAGAACAATATGCCAAATATTCAAAATTTGGTGGTTTTCCCACCATTTTGAAAAAAACTGTCAAACAAAAAGCCACATGAATATAACAATAGAGAAGGCTCATGAAAAGGGAGAGAGAACATTTTATCAAACTCAAAACAACCAAACTGTCAAAAATCAAAAACAGTCTCCAAAAGCCAAAACTCCCAGAAACGCCATCAAACAGCCAGAACCCTCAAACCAACCTTCAAAAATACTGTCAAACTCACAAAACCTGCAACTGTAACAACAACATACCAAGCCAAACTGTAACAAAAAAAGAAGAAGAAACATTCAGATCCAAAACTGTAAAACAGTTCAAACCATCCTCAAAACTGTTACAAACCATTTTCAAACAGACAAAATTCCAAACTCATCAAACTGCAATCCATCAACAAGACTTGCCATACCCAAAACTACCATCAACCTTCAAACACCAACAACCTTCACAAACTGATCAAACCTGTTAAAACATCTCAAACCAAAAATCTGCATAACCAAAATCCCTAAAACTGTAAAACAGTCCAACATCCTCAAACAACCAAAAACCTGCATAACCAAACACCATAACCAAAAAAACCTCCAAAATACATCCCAACCTATTAACTCAACATACAGTAGCAACAAAACCAAGGCCTCGAAACCCTCATCAACCCAAAACAAAACAACAAGAACATTCAAAAAACCAAAACTGATAAACCATCTCAATATCAGAAAACCAGAAAAAAGAGTCTCAAACATCATCAAAGCAATATCCAAACCAACAACATCATCAAATCATCAGCAAACAACATCCAACAAAGCACGAAAAATAACAAAATCCAGAAGTACATCACCATCATCATTCAAAGCTCAAAGGACAAAAGAGGTTACCAGAAGCGCGCATCCAACCATCATCTCTTCCTCCTCACGCCTCCGGACACCAGGGAGCGTTACTTTCCATCTCACCTTTCCTTTTCATTTCACAAGAATTTCCAAACAGGTATGGATACTTCTCCTTCTTCATAACATTTCATACATTGCAATGGATAGTATAGTAGGTTAACACAAAAAAATCTGAACAAGATAAAAAATGATAAAAATCGTTTAAAGCTTAACAAAGACAGAACGTAACCTCTTTCAAGAAGCAAAACCACTGAGAATCGTTAGAAGGTGAGAGAAAGAGAGCTCCGGTAACGGAAAGTGAGGGGAAGATCAGATCAAAACACATTTCAAACCCTTTAGATAAGCTCATTTCAAGCTTATGGATTTCCAGAAAAAGCGTAAATCAGAATGAGACCAAGAGGCCAAAAAAGCATTTTATTCACGAAATTAGGAAGAGAACAGGGACGTCTAGTGAGAAAGATGAACAATTTGGAAGAGAGAAGCGCAAGAGACGATGAGAGAGCGCCACTGTGAGAGAGTGAAACAAACCCTAATCTGTTTGTTTCCCTAATCAGACGCGTTAAACAGTTTTAGAAGGCATTGGGCTCTGTTTTGTCACATTTTCCTTAAGGCCCATACGCTTTTACTAGTAACCCACCCCCCTTTGTGCTTTTTTTTTTCTTCTGTTTCAGCAAGATAACAACACTTCTTTAGGACCAATACCATTACAACCCCTTAAGCCCATTTCCTTTTTGTAATTTGTTCTTCTTCTTATTTTACAATGTTACTAACATAACTTAAAACCTTTTATTAAATTAATTTAGGTTTCAGTCATTTTTTTTATATAAACTTTTTATTTTTATTTAACAAAACACCAAAAAAAGAATTAACTTAATTTATTTTCTTTCTTTAAAGTTATTTTACATAATTAATAAAATACAAAGAATAATAATAATAAAAATTTTAATCTTTCTTTTAGAATAGATTTTATTTTTCTCTTTTCAAGTAAATACATACATTTCATACCTTGTTGATTTTATTTCATAAATTGTCATAGCTTTGTATTAAATCTCACAACAATTCAATTTGGTTATACTATTTGGTATTTGGACATTGCTATTTTCAATTGATTCATCCCCATTTGTAACAATTGTACCCCCATTCCCGAATTCCTTTGTAATAGCGTAGAATTTCAATTCCCGCAATTTACTATTTTCCATATACTGTATAGTAATTAGGCATGTGTGGCAAGATTAAAAAAAAATCAATCGCTAGATGACCTAATCCAAGAATAAATAACTTGAAATCAACACACTTTTCACACGCGCACCTCTAGGGTAACCCCGCTCGTTGCCTCAGAAATAAAATCATGTCCCTCGAATATGGGACATTCTAGAAATGACCCTTTGATAAACAAGGATCGTAGTCCCTCGATGACCCTCGATGTTGCCTTCGATTAAAACGATCTTGTCCCTTACAAAAATTGCTAGAGCGTCTCACAAGTTGCCTTCAATGATTGTAAAATTGACCCACGCCCGTCCCTTAACATCCAAGGATGGGGCTTCTTACCAAATCAATGGTAAGATAGCACCATTAAAAGGAAGAAGTAAAGAACAACTTAAGACCTTTCGAGTAGATAGATTCGCTCTTAGTTACTCGCTTGCTCACGACAAAAACTTTCACACCTACACTTCCATTTCAAAACATTTTCAAAAGATAAAACGTTTTGTATACGTTCTTATAGAGACGAGAACCATTGCAAAACCTCTTTTCAAAACACTTTTCAAAACACGATTCACAAACACATCTTTGAACCATTTTTCGAAACAAAACTTTGTATATGTTCTTATAGAGACTAGAACCATTACAAAGAAATTTTCCAAAATACTTTCAAAACCCACACCACAAGCACACAATCAAAATAAAAGCAAGTGATCTAAAACGAGTAACTAAGAGCCCATGGAAAACCATGGATAAAAAGGGTGCTAATACCTTCCCTTTTCATAATCTACCCCCTGAACCCGAGAAAATTCTCGAAAGGTCTTTCCTATGCTTTTTTACCTTTCCTTTTGGATAAAAGAAAAGTCGGTGGCGACTCTTGCTAACCGTACAAGTGCAAACGAAATGCAAAACCTCAAGTCAGTTCTCCCACCGTATCACAGAACTGGCGACTCTGCTGGGGACAAAATATAAAGTGGGGTTACCTTAGGGTTTTAGATCACCTTTACATGCTTATCTTGCTTGACTTGTATGCTTTATCTTTTGGTTCTATTGTTTGGGTTTGAATCCTCTACCCAGATTTGGGGCACCTTTTTAGGTAAATAGCAATAGATTGTGGAGACTGTATGGCGTAGACCGATATGGTTGAAACAATAGCTATGTTAGTGTGACGCATTTGTGGGTATCGGTATCCCTCGTGGTGAATCGAGGAGAATACGGGGCCGCTGAGTGGCGTCGCGAAGCACTAATTAACCTTAGAACCTTAATTGAACCAACTTGGCCATTAGGACGTAGTGAGGTAACCGGTTTCAGTGTAAAGCTGAAAATTGGTTGACACTCGATACTACACTCATTGAGGCTAGACTTTTGGGATATCTCGGCCGCAAGAAAAGATTTATTGTACTGAGACAATGCCTAAAAGAAAGGTCGGTGATATTGAGATCCTTTAGAACCCAATCTTTATTTCTAGGACAGGTGGAGCCCACTAAAATTTCAAGAGGGTACTTACCTACAAACTCATGAAAGCCTGAAACATAGTGATCTGTTTGTTGTGTGTATATATGTTTGTTCATACATAAACATCATAAACATCATCAACATCATATGCATGCTCACTAACCATTTCAAGGATTTAGAAATTTATCTTTGTTTTTGTTTTATAGGAAATGAATCCTCTCCGAAGAAACACCATCCGAATCAGCTTTGTGAAAGCACATACTCAACTTTAAGAGCTAGCCTCAATAGTGCCTGGGGATTTTCCTTTTACCAAGAAGTATGGTCGACTTCTCAGTTTGGCTACATCCAACTTCCAAGAAGAGATGATGTGTGTACTGTTCCAATTCTTTGACCCCGTACATCATTGTTTCACTTTTCCGGACTATCAGTTGGTACCAACATTGGAAGAGTTCTCTCTGCTCTTAGGGGTGCCCGTGCTTAATCAGATACCGTTCACCGGTCTAGAAGGGATTCCAAAACCTGAAGTCATCGTCGAAGCTTTACATATAAAGAGGGCCGACGTCACAGCCAATTGCGATACAAGAAGTGGGGTTAAAGGATTTTTAGCTAAGTTTCTGTTGGAAAAAGCTCGTTCATTCTGGGATGACATGGATTTCCAAGCTTTCGAAGAAGTGCTAGCTCTCCTCATTTATGGTTTGGTTCTATTTCCTAACTCAGACCAATTCATAAACGTTAATGCCATCAAAGTCTTTCTCTCTCGCAATCCTATACCCACCTTGCTAGGAGATATCTTGCATTGTCTTCATACCCGTACCATGAATAAAAGAGGTACCCTTTTGTGTTGCATACCTCTACTCGCTAAGTGGTTCACTTCACACCTGCCTCAGTCAGCATTGAAGAACGGGCAAAGATTGACTTGGTCTCAAAGGATGATGTCTCTCACCCACTCTGATATCCGTTGGTGCTCGATATCCTTGGAAGATATCTCTATCATCGACCACTGTGGTGAGTTCCCTAATGTACCTCTGCTAGGTATTAGGGGAGGTATCACCTACAACCCGTGTTTAGCTCTTCGGCAGTTTAGGTATGCCCGAAGGGACGGCCCTCGTGAGATGCTCGTCCAAGGTCTGGTTTTTGACTATGACAAAGAAGACCAAGGTTAGCGCCAGAGGTTTACACATGCTTGGGGAATGGTGAACAAAGTGGACAGTAGGACTTTGGGACATAAAAACTCTATCCCTCTCGAGCCTTACCTTAAGTGGGTACGGGCTCGTGCCCAGAGTCTCTTAATGCCTTTCCCTTCTATACTTCATGTCATCATTGAGCCTATTATTGAAGGAGACGTCCCGTACACCGTTCTTCATCCAGACATGCCTACCTCTCTCGAAGACCTACAGAAATCCTGGATTCAGTTGAAGGAAGAGCGAGACACCTTTGAAACCCAGTACTACGCCAGTGAGAAGAAGGTTCTGGAGCTCACCAAGCTGCTTCATGAAGAGAAGAATCTGAATACTTACATTGTTCCAAAAAGGATGCATTCAGTCTTTTTGTCTTGAGAATTTTGCTGTACTTTAGTTTCTTTCTTTGTAAGCCCGAGGAGGCATGATGTATTCAAACTTAGTTTTATTTAATATGACGTGCGTTCTTTTTGGTTTGGGCAAATTTAAATCTTCTAAATTTCCTTGAAATCATTTGCATATCGCATCTTCATTCATCATATGCATAAGCAGGTCTTCACACCAAGTTTCCTCATCCCTCTGCTGTTTATTTCAGCAACATGGATCTTGAACAAATGGTTAAAGACTTACAAGCTTAGAATGCACAATTTCAACAGCTACTCTTGACCTTGGCTAAGGGGCAGGAGGAGCTCAAGACTTTGCTGGAAAAGGAAAAAGAGAAAAAGAAGAAGAAGAGAGCTGGTGTGGCTATCTTAGGCAAAAGATTTGAAGGACAAGCCAGACGGACTTTGGATTTCCCCTCAACATATGATGAAGGGGTAAGAAAGGGAAAGGAAATTGCAGTGCCATCTGATTCTGAGGAAGAAGAATAAGAAGAGGATGAAGACTATTCTGAACAGCAGTACCCTCTAGCCGATGACAAATACAAAAATTTGGAAGAACGTCAGGCAACTATGGAGATACAGAGAGTGCCTGGGCTGGACTTTGAAGATTTAGGGTTGGTGTCTGGAATAGTTATCCCTCCAAAGTTTAAAGTTCCACTGTTTGCCAAATACGATGGGGTGTCTTGCCCAAAGATGCACTACGATCTTATGTCAGGAAAATTCAACCACATTCATCTGACAAAGACCTGTGGGTCCACTTTTTCCAGGACAGTTTGTCAGGGACACAGCTGGATTGGTTCTACCAGTTGGAGAGGTCTGATGTGCATAATTGGGAGGATTTGGCAGCCGCCTTCTACAAGCAGTATCAATGCAATGCGGACTTAGCACCAACCCGTACTCAATTACAGAGTATGGGCATGGTCTCCAATGAAGGTTTTAAAGAGTATGCCTAGAAATGGAGAGACTTGCTGGGACGAGTACAACCACCTCTATCTGAGAGGGAGTTAGTAGACATGTTCTTAGGGACTCTGTCCGGGCCTTTCTTTAATCATCTGATTGAAAGCTCCTCCGCGGGGTTCACTGAGTTGATTCTAACTGGTGAAAGAGTTGAAGCCGGAATCAAGAGCGGGAAAATTCAAAAAGATGCATCTGCCTCCGCTGCCATAAAAAGCCTTTTCCAGCAAAGAAAGAGGTATCAACTGTCTACTCTCAAAGAGGTCAAGGAAGGATTGAGCGCCGGCCAGCGGTGGGGGCCGTAATGATTCAGAAGTCTGCAGCTGATCAACCCAGAAAAAATCAACCCAGAACTAATCAAGCAAGGGTGGAAAGGCCTGTACGACAATTCACCCAGATAAACATGACTCCTGCTCAGGTTCTACCCCATCACTTGAGGTTAAACCTTGCCAGTCTGAAAGAGGCCCCGAAAAATCCTAATACAGCTTCTCCATACTACCATTCGAATGCCAAGTGTGCTTATCATTCAGGGAGTATAGGGCATGACACCAACAATTGTTGGGCTCTGAAGAATAAGATTCAGGATTTGATAGACACTAAAGAAGTGGAATTCGACGCCCCTGAAAAGCCGAATGTAATCTCTGCTCCAATACCAAGGCATGGCCACAATTCCCATGCTGTTGAAGAAGATCTTTTTGTTGCTACTGTTGATGATTTGATAACTCCGCTACCGATAATCAAGTTGAATTTGCTGAAGGCTGGGATTTTCCCAGGTTGTGAAGAAGATTGCTGCCTTTGTTCATCCTTACCAACCGACTGTCCATTATTGAAGTTAGGCATCCAACGCCTAATGGATAACCAAGAAATCCTTTTTGAAAAGAGTCATGTTACACCGACTCCTGTCAATGATGTTTCAATAATAACCATATCCGCCAATCCTTCCAAGGTCAATAAAAGACCTGTTAAGATTACATCCGCTCCGAAGACTGTACCTTTGAAGATAACCATGCCCGGGCCCATCCTGTACAAGTCCGACAAGTCAATATCGTGGAACTATGGTGGAGAAATCTACTACCACGGTATTAAACAAATTGAATCAACTCAAGAGAGTTCTGATGAAGAGACTTCCGACATTGGAAACATTGCCGGAACGAGTAAAATCACCCGCAGTGGAAGAATTTTCTCTCCGGAGATTGCCCCTCCAAAGGCAATCTTCGGACCCTCAGCTACTCCTAAGGTCACTTCTGTACCGGTCAACATATCTGCGAGAACTCCAATGATTGAAGAAGTTGCAACCCCCGTGGTTATCCCCTCTGCTACTACTGATGTTCGAGGGAAAAGGATCCAAGAAGAGCCCGTCAGGACGAGGGCTCAGCCGTTGATCATCCCTGAAACCTCTCAAAAAGAAATGGAGGAGATTTTGAAAATAATCAAGAAAAGCGATTATGATGTTGTGGAACAACTGGGGAAAACCCCCTCAAAGATCTCTATGTTGGCCCTGCTGATTTGTTCAGAAGCTCATGTTAAAGCTCTGATCAGATTTTTGAAGACGGCCCACGTGCCACAGAAAACCTCCGCGGATCAGTTCCAGGAATGTGTGGCTAGCTTAACAGCTGACAATGGTCTAGGATTCTCCGATGCAGATTTAACTTCGAAAGGGAGAAAACATAATGATGATTTGCATGTCTCGGTGGAATGCAGAGCGATAACCCTGGCACACGTACTGGTAGACACTGGTTCATCGCTGAACGTCTTGCCAAAGAAAGCCTTGGATAGACTGGATTGTGAAGGCTTAATCCTGAAACCAAGCAATATCATTGTCAGAGCCTTTTATGGTTCTAAGAGGATGGTCCACGGGGAGGTGAACATCCCGATTAAGGTGGGAACTGAAACCTTCAACTCCACATTCTATGTGATGGACATCCGTCCTTCCTATTCTTTCTTGTTGGGAAGACCTTGGATCCACAATGCTGGAGCCGTCACTTCTACTCTGCATCAAATGCTCAAGTACCCTGTCCAGGGGAAAATCATAAATGTTCATGGCGAAGAGGAATACATAATCAGTCATATGAATTCATTCTGTTACATAGAATTGGATGGCGAATTCATCGAAACTCCTTTCCAGCATTTTAAGGAAGTAGCTCAGGAGATAGCGGCGACCAAGATAGTGTCATATGTACCCATGATTACCAGGCCTCCGCCTCAGATGTCGTCTCTCAAGGATGCAAAAGTAGTGGTTGAAGAGGGAGGAAGCATAATCTGGGGGTAGCTTCCATACTTTCCCCATAAATCAGACAAATTCGGCTTGGGGTTCACCTCAACTAGTCAGAAGGCCGTGCGCCGCACCCGTGCTGGAGGGCCACCTGTGAAGATCAGTCATCATGGAGTCAATGCACTAGAGGACAATGAAGAGGAGAGAAACTTGGAAGACTGGATTTTCCCAACTGTTGACAGAGGACTGTGCAACTGGGAAGCAAAAGACTTCGTTCCGATTACTTTCATACCGCAGTAATTTATCTTTCAAACATTTCTGTTGTCCTGTAATAATTCTCAAACAATTCGTACTTTTTCAACCTTGTGTCTTACCCGAGGCACAAAGGTCCATTTGTAAGGATTCTTATTTTTCATCTTCATATGCCATTTAATGAATCATGGACGTTTTCAAATATAAACTTTTGTGTTCATTGTATTTTATTTTTACATTTTATTTGTTTAAAGGTGGCTATACCCTTACACACACCCACACTCACAAATGCAGGTACTCTTCCATTCTGGATCCCATGGGTAACGATACTGCTATAACCTTCAGTGACTTTGAAGATCTGGTCTACCAAGCCGAATACGAAGGCGAGGAAGATTGTGAGGTGCCAGGGGAATTGGATAGACTTCTACAACAAGAGGAAAGGGCTATTCTGCCTCATGAAGAGCAGTTGGATACAATCAACTTGGGAACTGAGGAAGACAGAAAGGAAATCAGAGTGGGTGCCAACCTAGAGCCGAGTGTCAAAGAGCGCCTAATTCAGCTGTTGAATGAATATGTTGAGATCTTTGCCTGGTCATACGAAGACATGCCGGGACTTGATACAAAAATTGTGGTACACCGTCTACCCACAAGAGAAGACTGTCCACCAGTCAAACAAAAGGTCCTCCGTATGAGACCTGACATGTCCGAAAAGATCAAAGCCGAAGTTATGAAGCAATTCAATGCTGGATTTCTTGTTGTTACTTCCTATCCACAATGGGTTGCTAACATTGTGCCCGTGCCTAAGAAGGACGGAAAAGTGAGAATGTGCATGGATTACAGAGACTTAAACAGGGCCAGCCCTAAAGACGACTTTCCACTTCCGCACATCAACATCCTGGTTGACAACACAGCTCAGCACAAAGTATTTTCTTTCATGGACGGATTCTCAGGTTACAACCAAATCAAAATGGCACCTGAAGACATGGAGAAAACTACTTTTGTTATACAGTGGGGTACGTTCTGCTACAAAGTGATGCCATTCGGACTGAAGAATGCCGGGGAAACCTATCAGCGCGCCATGGTAGCTTTGTTTCATGACATGATACATCATGAGATAGAGGTCTACGTAGATGATATGGTAGCCCGATCACAAACCGAAGAAGAACACCTTGATCACTTGCAAAAATTGTTTGTCAGGTTGAAGGAGTACAAGCTCAGATTAAACCCTAACAAGTGCACCTTCGTAGTCCGATTCGGTAAACTCTTGGGTTTCATTATCAGCAACAAAGGCATCGAGGTTGATCTTGCCAAAGTCAAAGATTTACAAGAAATGCCTACTCCTCGCACTGAGAAGGAGGTCAGAGGTTTCTTGGGACGCCTAAACTAAATTGCAAGGTTCATTTCTCACCTAACATCTACCTGTGAACCAATCTTCAAGCTGCTGAAGAAAGATCAGGTGGTTAAATGGAATGATGACTGTCAAATTGCGTTCGATAAAATCAAGGAGTATTTGCTAGAGCCTCCTATCTTGATGCCACCCGTCGAGGGAAGACCGCTAATCATGTATCTGACCGTCCTAGAGAGTTCAATGGGGTGCGTACTGGGGCAGCATGACGAGTCTGTCTGAAAAGAGCATGCCATTTATTACCTTAGCAAAAAGTTTATCGACTGTGAAACAAGATATTCACTGCTCGAGAAAACTTGCTGCGCTTTGGTATGGGCTGCTCGCCGGCTAAGGCAATACATGTTGACTCATACCACTTTGTTGATATCTAAGATGGACCCGATCAAGTACATATTTGAAAAGCCTGCTTTGTCTGGAAGGATAGCTAGATGGCAGATGATCCTCACAGAGTATGATATACAGTACACGACCCAAAAAGCTATAAAGGGGAGTGTGCTAGCTGATCATCTGGCTCATCAAGCTGTCGAAGATTACCAATCCATGAAGTTCGACTTCCCTGACGAAGACATTATGAAATTGGACAATGTTGAAGATCTCAGACCATATGACGGACCTGAACAAGGATCCTGATGGACTCTGTACTTTGATGGTGCCTCCAATGCACTTGGCAACAGTATCAGCATAGTGCTCATCTCCCCAGAAGGTTACCATACTCCTTTCACAGCTAGATTGTGCTTCAACTGCACCAACAACATGGTAGAGTATGAAGCTTGCATCTTTGGACTCAAGGCTGCCATAGACTTGGGAATCAAATCTTTGGTTGTGTTTGGAGACTCAGCTTTGGTCATCAGTCAGATCAAAGGAGAGTGGGACACTAAACATCCCAACCCCATCCCTCACAAAGAACATGTCTTGACGTTGTTATCGCATTTCGAGCAGATTACCTTCGAGCACTTCCCGCGAGAAGAAAATCAGCTAGCAGATGCTTTAGCTACAATGTCATCTATGTTTAAACTTAACTGGGATAATGAGGCTCCCCAAATCACCATCGAACAGATGGACGAACCTGCACACTGTCACGAGATTAATACCGAAGAAGTGGTGGACCGACCTTGGTTTCACGAAGTCAAAAGGTATCTCGAGGCTCAAGAATATCCTGAAGGGGCTTCAGTCAATGACAAAAAGTTCTTAAGAAGATTCCCAACTAAGTTCTTCCTGAGCAATGGTATCCTATACAAGCGCAATCATGATTGCATTCTGCTCCATTGTGCGAACAAGATTGAAGCTGAGTAGATCATGGATGAACAGCACAATGGTACCTTTGGCACTCACTCTAGCGGGCATACGATGGCTAAGAAGATTCTAAGGGCAGGCTATTACTGGTCTACCATGGAAGCAGACTGCTATCAGCACTCCCGGACTTGTCACAAATTTCAAATCTATGCGGACAAGGTACATATACCTCCAGTTCCTCTCAATGTCTTAATAGCTCCTTGGCCATTCGCTATGTGGGGAATCAACATGATTGGAGAAATCAAGCCTACAACATCCAATGGACACCGTTTCATTTTGGTAGCCATTGATTACTTCACAAAGTGGGTCGAAGCAGCTTCCTTCGCATCCGTTACAAAGAGTGTTGTTGCCCGCTTCATCAAGCAAAACTTCATTTGTCGGTATGGTATCCCCGAAAGGATCATCACTGATAACAGTACAAACCTTAACAATACTATGATCACCGCCTTGTACGAGAAGTTCCAGATTCAACATCACAATTCATCTCCCTATCGGCCAAAGATGAACGGTACTGTCGAAGTTACGAACAAAAATATCAAAAAGATCATACAAAAAATGACAGTCACCTACAAGGACTTGCATGAGATGCTACCGTTTGCTCTCCACGGGTACCGTACTACGGCTCACACTTCAACTGGGGCAACACCCTATTCCTTGGTATATGGCATGGAAGTTGTTTTACCTATCGAGGTTCAGATTCCCTCCTTGAGAATCATGAAAGATGCTAGTTTGAGTGAAGACGATTGGATCCAAACCCGGCTTGATCAATTAAACTTAATTGACGAGAAGAGCTTACTGTTGTTTGCCACGGTCAGACGTATCAAAAACGGATGATCAAAGCTTTCAACAAGAAAGTCAGGCGCCAAGTATATCAAGTATGAGATCTTGTGATCAAGCGCATCATCTTGCCACAAAGTGATCCCAGGGGAAAATGGACTCCTACCTACGAAGGACCATTTGTGATCAAGAACATCTTTTCTGGTTGGGCAATGATTTTAACCACCATGGACGGTGACGATCTGCCGCACCCTGCGAACGCAGACATAGTCAAAAGACACTACGCATAAGAGACCCGCTAGGTTGATACACCTAGGAAAAACAAGGGCATCCCGGTGAATCGAAAACCCGAAAGGGTGGTTCAAGCAAAAATTATGGATAAAACAAAAAAATCTGTACACCCGGCAAGTTGAAAACCTGAAAGGGCGACTTGGGAAAAAAAGGGTTTCCCGGTGGACTGAAAACCCGAAAGGGCGGTCCAAGCAAAAGTTAGGGAATTAAAGCGTATGACTATGTCTCGTCGGATCACTTTAAGGACAAATCTCTTCACAGACAAACTCAGAGGCTTCTGATCGATCCAATAATCTTAGAACGAAGCAACAGACGGACCAGATATTCAGAGAAACGAAGGCTATAGCAGAATGGGAACCCCATGAGATTTTTACACTTAGCCATCTTTCTTTGTATAAATTTTTCTCATTTTTTATGACACCATCCTCTTACTAGGATGTCTGTCTCCTTTGTACAAAACACTTATTCAGAGTAAATACAAAGATATCTCTTTCAAAGTACAGAAAAATATTTGCTTTTTTTCTTTACACTTGTGTTTTATTTGCAAAAACGTCCAATGATTCATTAATGAACATATGCATTTGAACATAATTACCATTTACAAATAAACAGGATAAAAAAGAGTAATTACTGACAGGTAGAAAGATTAGGAAAACGTCTTTAGGCTATTCCATGAGCAATCTCTACAACACGTCATTAAGATCCCCCAGCGGAGCCAAAACTTTGAACTACAGATCCCCAGCGGAGCTGAAACTACCAACTACCAATCCCCAGCGGAGCTGAAACTTTCAACCCATAGTGGAAATCATCCAGTTTCTCCAGGTTTCCCCAGCAAGTTGTGTTGAAGCCTGAAAATCAACCAGATAACGGTCAACTTCTGTTTCTCCCTAACCTAGGGTAACTCTCCAGTAGATTGGCATACAACCCAAACTCCTGAACTCCCCAGTGGAATAAGCTTTCCCCCATAGAGTTTTCATTACAGGATAAAATTTTCCCCACAGAGTTTTTATTGTTTCTCGACAGAACAAAGACTCCCGTCAATAATCCCCAGTAGAAGTCATTAAAATTCTCTGGATTCCTCAAGCATATTCCTCAAGATGTATATGGCATTACTCTTACAATGAAATCCTCAGCAGTCAAGGATTTATTTTCCTTGGCAGCAGTCAAGGATTTATTTTCCTCAGCAATACAGCAAATCAGCTTACATGCGCATACATTACATCATAAACATGGATAAAATAAAGTTATTGCATCATACATTTCATGCAACATAACTTTGTGTTTCAGCTAACATTTTACCCTTTTCAGGATAAGATTAACAATTATCTTTAACAAACATTCAAAGATTTCCGATACAGTACAGATACACTCCACCACGGAAGTCATTCTGTTGCTCACTCGGTTTTAAATTTCATATACAGTCCATATACGCTCCAGACACGGAAGCCATTCTGTCACTCATTCAGATCTCAACTTCAGATACAGTTCAGATACACTCCAGACACGGAAGTCATTCTGTTACTCATTCAGATTCCAAGTTCAGATACAATACATATACACTCCAGACACAGAAGTCATTCTGTTACTCATTCAGATTCCAAGTTCAGATACAGTACAGATACACTCCAGACACGGAAGTCATTCTGTTACTCATTCAGAATTAATTTCGAGATACAATACAGATACACTCCAGACACGAAATTCATTCTGTCATTTATCCAGATTCAAATTCAAATACAGTCCAGATACGCTCCAGACACGGAAGCCATTCTATCGCTCATTTAGACATAATTTCAAGATACAATACAAATACACTCCAGACACGGAAGTCATTCTATCACTCATTCAGATTCCAAGTACCAATACAGTACAGATCCACTCCAGACACGGAAGCCATTCTGTTGCTCATTCAGATTTAATTTCAAGATACAGTTCAGATACACTCCAGACACGGAAGTCATTCTGATACTTAATCAAATTCCAAGTTCCGATACAGTACAGATACGCTCCAGACATAGAAGCCATTATGTCACTCATTCAGACTTAATTTCAGATACAGTACAAATACACTCCAGACACGGAAGTTATTCTGTCATTTATCCAGATTCAAATTCAAATGCAGTACAGATACACTCCAGACACGGAAGTCATTCTGTCACTCATTCAGATTCCAAGTACCGATACAGTCCAGATATGCTCCAGACACGGAAGCCATTATGTTGCTCATTCAGATTTAATTTCAAGATACAGTTCAGATACGCTCCAGACATGGAAGCCATTCTGTCGCTTATTCAGATTCAAGTACAAATACAGTTCAGATACGTTCCAAATACGGACACCATTCTGATGCTTATTCTGTCAATTTACAACCAAACATTCTTGGATGGCATCTACAAGCCCATCCCAACAAGATTCTAACATACTCTCCAAATGGCATCTTTAAGCCCATTCCCTCAATTACACCTTTGCCGAGCACAAATTTATGGTCACTCTAGTGTCCAATCATCTTTTACCTTCGAGTCACGAACGGCAAAACTCGTCGGTCTAACTCTTCAGGTTCAAGAAGATTGAACAGGGGCAGCTGTTGTACCCCAAAATTTTCCCTCCCATTTTTCACAGAAAGCACAACCCTAGGGTTTCTCAGATATTCAAGATTGGCTCAGGAATCGATCAGACAGATTTTCTCCGGTGGCAATAAACCAGCAATTAGGGTTTTTCTTGTAATTCTCAAAAGAATTGAATTCTCAAAGATCTAATTGCCTTTCACATGTTTTCATGCTTTTTCAAGTTTACTGAAAGGTTACTGTTTGTTCTCAAGGCATGTTTATTTGGGTCAAGAGATGGGATCTAAGACTTGTACTTTGGAACATTCATGTTTTGTTTGATCCAGATTAACCAGTTAATTTGCGTCTTTTAAAACATTTGTTTGTTTATGGAATAAACATTTGCTTGTTTATGGAATAAACACTTGTTTGTTTATAGAATACACAGTGCGTGTTCTGATTGGAACGTAGTTACAGAATTATTGGATTACTTGGAGTTTAAGTTATCTTGATTGGAATTATTGGAATGCAGTTTCGATTATCTTGATCGAGAATCTTAAAGAATTAGTGAAGATGCGAAGAGAAAATTGTGAGTTATTGACAGTAATGGATTTTAATGGACATCCGATTATCTCATAAGAATTTCTTCATTTATTTCAAAAAATTGTTACAAAACAATTTATTATTTAAATGCTTTAGGTTTTACAACTTATCGTATTTGAAAAATAAATTAATACAATTGATTGAAAATCTCTCTAAATTACAAAGAAAGTGAATCTGTGCCTAAGGTTGACTGAGCTTCCATCGCTTCCATGCTTGCCACAAAGTCTCTTGCTTCCTCTGCTTTGTCACCATCCAGTTGTGCTCACATGAAAAACAAAAGACAGAAAAATAATTAGCACATTTAATTGGACATGAGTAAGAATTTTCAAAAGAAAGAATGGTGTTCATCATTAAAGTTTGCAATTTGGAATCAGAAGGCTATTTTTAAATTCATCACGTTTTTATTTTTCTATTTGCAAATCACAAGAAGATTATCCTTCTTGGTTCACAAAAAGAAAAATAAAAAAAATGCAAGCAAAGCTGTCCAAATAAAGAATGCAAGCAATTTGTCCAAATGCAACAAGGCTACCCAAACAAGAAATGCAAGCAGCATGGCCAAAACAAATATTCCAAACTGAATACGCCAAACAACAGCATGGCAAAACAAATATTCAAAATAGAGCCAAACTAGACAGCAGCTTATCATGTGCAAACAACAACACATCAGCAAAAACAAAATGAAAACATAGTACAAGCAACAACAGCATAACAACTAGAGCAGACATCGACAAGAAGAAAATATAACATATGGTAAACTAAGTCAACAAGCAAGAGGCTTGTTCAATAAGCCATAATCATCATTTTTCAAATAAATTGCAAACTTTTCAGAAAAAAAGCATTTGGCTCTTAGGATCATTGAGAGAGAAAGAGGAAAGAAGTCACCTAGGGATGCTGCCCTGATGTCACAATTGCACAACAATTGCTAGAAAACAAAAACTGCAAAAAAAAGAGCATGAGAACAATATGCCAAATATTCAAAATTTGGTGGTTTTCCCACCATTTTGAAAAAAACTGTCAAACAAAAAGCCACATGAATATAACAGTAGAGAAGGCTCAAGAAAAGGGAGAGAGAACATTTTATCAAACTCAAAACAACCAAACTGTCAAAAATCAAAAACAGTCTCCAAAAGCCAAAACTCCCAGAAACGCCATCAAACAGCCAGAACCCTCAAACCAACCTTCAAAAATACTGTCAAACTCACAAAACCTGCAACTGTAACAACAACATACCAAGCCAAACTGTAACCAAAACAAAAACAAACATTCAAATCCAAAACTGTAAAACAGTTCAAACCATCCTCAAAACTGTTACAAACCATTTTAAAACAGACAAAATTCCAAACTCATCAAACTGCAATCCATCAACAAGACTTGCCATACCCAAAACTACCATCAACCTTCAAACACCAACAACCTTCACAAACTGATCAAACCTGTTAAAACATCTCAAACCAAAAATTTGCATAACCAAAATCCCTAAAACTGTAAAACAGTCCAACATCCTCAAACAACCAAAAACCTGCATAACCAAACACCATAACCAAAAAACTGCATAACCAAAAAAACCTCCAAAATACATCCCAACCTGTTAACTCAACATACAGTAGCAACAAAACCAAGGCCTTGAAACCCTCATCAACCCAAAACAAAACAACAAGAACATTCAAAAAACCAAAACTGATAAACCATCTCAATATCAGAAAACCAGAAAAAAGAGTCTCAAACATCATCAAAGCAATATCCAAACAAACAACATCATCAAATCATCAGCAAACAACATCCAACAAAGCACGAAAAATAACAAAATCCAGAAGTACATCACCATCATCATTCAAAGCTCAAAGGATAAAAAAGGTTACCAGAAGCGCGCATCCAACCACCATCTCTTCCTCCTCACGCCTCCGGCCACCAGGGAGCGTTACTTTCCATCTCACCTTTCCTTTTCATTTCACAAGAATTTCCAAACAGGTATGGATACTTCTCCTTCTTCATAACATTTCATACATTGCAATGGATAGTATAGTAGGTTAACACAAAAAAATATGAACAAGATAAAAAATGATAAAAATCGTTTAAAGCTTAACAAAGACAGAACGTAACCTCTTTCAAGAAGCAAAACCACTAAGAATCGTTAGAAGGTGAGAGAAAGAGAGCTCCGGTAACGGAAAGTGAGGGGAAGATCAGATCAAAACACATTTCAAACCCTTTAGATAAGCTCATTTCAAGCTTATGGATTTCCAGAAAAAGCGTAAATCAGAATGAGACCAAGAGGCCAAAAAAGCATTTTATTCACGAAATTAGGAAGAGAACAGGGACGTCTAGTGAGAAAGATGAAAAATTTGGAAGAGAGAAGCGCAGGAGACGATGAGAGAGCGCCACTGTGAGAGAGTGAAACAAACCCTAATCTGTTTGTTTCCCTAATCAGACGCGTTAAACAGTTTTAGAAGGCATTGGGCTCTGTTTTGTCACATTTTCCTTAAGGCCCATACGCTTTTACTAGTAACCCACCCCCCTTTGTGCTTTTTTTTTCTTCTGTTTCAGCAAGATAACAACACTTCTTTAGGCCCAATACCATTACAACCCCTTAAGCCCATTTCCTTTTTGTAATTTGTTCTTCTTCTTATTTTACAATGTTACTAACATAACTTAAAACCTTTTATTAAATTAATTTAGGTTTTAGTCATTTTATTTTTATATAAACTTTTTATTTTTATTTAACAAAACACCAAAAAAAGAATTAACTTAATTTATTTTCTTTATTTAAAGTTAGTTTACATAATTAATAAAATACAAAGAATAATAATAATAAAAATTTTAATCTTTCTTTTAGAATAGATTTTATTTTTCTCTTTTCAAGTAAATACATACATTTCATACCTTGTTGATTTTATTTCATAAATTGTCATAGCTTTGTATTAAATCGCACAATAGTTCGATTTGGTTGTATTATTTGGTATTTGGACATTGCTATTTTCACTTGATTCATCCCCATTTGTAACAATTGTACCCCCATTCCCGAATACTTTTGTAATAGCGTAGAATTTCAATTCCCGCAATTTACTATTTTCCATATACTGTATAGTAATTAGGCATGTATGGCAAGATTAAAAAAAAATCAATCGCTAGATGACCTAATCCAAGAATAAATAACTTAAAATCAACACACTTTTCACACGCGCACCTCTAGGGTAACCCCGCTAGTTGCCTCAGAAATACAATCATGTCCCTCGAATATGGGACATTCTAGCAATGACCCTTCGATAAACAAGGATCGTAGTCCCTCGATGACCCTCGATGTTGCCTTCGATTAAAATGATCTTGTCCCTTACAAAAATTTCTAGAGCATCTCACAAGTTGCCTTCAATGATTAAAAAATTGACCCGCGCCTGTCCCTTAACATCCAAGGCTGGGGATTCTTACTAAATCAATGGTAAGATAGCACCATTAAAAGGAAGAAGAAAAGAACAACTTAAGACCTTTCGAGTAGATAGATTCGCTCTTAGTTACTCGCTTGCTCACGACAAAAACTTTCACACCTACACTTCCATTTCAAAACATTTTCAAAAGATAAAACATTTTGTATACGTTCTTATAGAGACGAGAACCATTGCAAAACCTCTTTTCAAAACACTTTTCAAAACACGATTCACAAACACATCTTTGAACCATTTTTCAAAACAAAACTTTGTATACGTTCTTATAGAGACGAGAACCATTACAAAGAAATTTTCCAAAATACTTTCAAAACCCACACCACAAGCACACAATCAAAACAAAAACAAGTGATCTAAAACGAGTAACTAAGATCCCATGGAAAACCATGGATGAAAAGGGTGCTAATACCTTCCCTTTTCATAATCTACCCCCCGAACCCGAGAAAATTCTCGAAAGGTCTTTCCTGTGCTTTTTTAACTTTCCTTTTGGATAAAAGAAAAGTCGGTGGCGACTCTTGCTAACCGCACAAGTGCAAACATAAAGAAAAATCTCAAGTCAGTTCTCCCATCGTATCACACCATCCAGAGTGAATGTTGGTAGAAATTGGAAGAAGTATCAGAATAAATCTTTGGTCGATATATACTGAATCATTAGATGTATTTTTTCCTGTTTTTAACTGGAAGAGATAAATCTAACCAGAAGAGGTCTGTTGTTTGGCGACTTCACTGGGGAAATAAATCTAACTAGAAGATGTCTCTCGTTCGCCTGTCTTTAATTTGGAAGAAATAAATCTAACCAGAAGAGGTCTTTGTTCGCCTGTCTTTAATCTGGAAGAAATAAATCTAACCAGAAGAGGTATTCGTTCACCTATCTTTAATCTGGAAGAAATAAATCTAACCAGAAGAGGTCTTCATTCGCCTGTCTTTAATCTGGAAGAAATAAATCTAACCAGAAAAGGTCTTCGTTCGCCTGTCTTTAATCTGGAATAAATAAATCTAACCAGAAGAGGTCTTTGTTCGCTTGTCTTTAATCTAGAAGAAATAAACCTAACCAGAAGAGGTCTTCGTTTTCCTATCTTTAATTTGGAAGACATAAATCTAACTAGAAGAGGTCTTCGTTCGCCTGTCTTTAATCTGGAAGAAATAAATCTAACCAGAAGAGGTCTTTGTCTGCCTGTCTTTAATCTGGAAGAAATAAATCTGACCAGAAGAGGTATTTTGTTTTGTTGATTGATTTTTCTTGCAAGGAAGAGGGTTAGTTGCATGCAGGTGTATGCATGGCGTAATGATGTTCCCAAAATAAATGATATTATACTGTATGCATTTGTCATGTATGTGCTATTGTAATACGGTGGGAGAACTGACTTGGGATGTTTTGCATTTGATCGCAACTGTTGCAGTTAGCAAGAGTCGCCACCGAATTTTCTTTTATCCAAAAGGAAAGGTGGAAAAGAACAGGAAAGACCTTTGAGATTATTTCTTGAGTTTGGGGGAGGGGGGTAGATTATGAAAAAGGAAGGTGTTATCACCATTTTCATCCATAGCTATCTATGGGCTCTTAGTTGCTTGCTAGATCACTTGCTTTTGTTTGAAAATGTGCATTGTGGTGGTTTTTGAAATTATTTTTGAAAATGCGCATTCGTCTAGACAAACTTTATAATGATTCTCGTTTCGGCGAGAATGTATACAAAGTGTTAGACTTTTGAAAATCTTTCATGGAAAGTGTTGGTGTATTTGAAAAGATGTTTGTTTTTTGAAAATGTTTGGTGTGTGTTTTGTTTTGAAAGTGAGCAAGCAACTAAGAACGTTTCTACCTACTCAAAAGTCTTTTGTTTATTTCTCCTTTCCTTTGATATTGCTATCTTACCATTGATTGGTAAGAAGCCTTATCTTTGTATGTAAAGGGACGAGCATGGGTCATTGTATAGTCATGATAGCAATGTTGTGAGATATCTTAGCATTTTCCTTGAGGGACTAAGATCATTTGTAAGGCAACATTCGTAGCGTCATCAAGGGACTATGATCTTGTATTTTTGATTGTTTTGCTAAGACATCCCACATGCGTAACATGACCATTTTTATAAGGAAAGAAGTAGAGTTAACCCTAGAGATGTAAGTGTGCAAGTGTTTATTTTTTCAAGCTTGGTTTATCTTGAATTAGGGTTCTCTAAGCATTGATTTTATCTTTCCATACAAACCCTAATTTACTAGCATTGATATGAAAGCGATAAATTGAGGAAAGTAAATTTACTATGCTATTACATCATTTGGGGATGGGGTATACAAATTTACAAATGGGGATTGCAAGAAATTAAACCTAATTATCTATTACAACCATATTGAAACTTGAATAATGTACAAGAAATGAAAATATAATATGCAAGGATGTAAATGGAAAAGAAATGGATTTTTTTGTTTGGATTTTGTTAAGGAAAATGGTTCTTGACCTAATTAATTTAAGAGAATAAATTAATTAAAATAATTAAAATTAAACCCTAATTTAAAAGAAATAAAATTAATCAAGAAAGCATTTTTAGGTTTTTTTTTTAGAAAAAAGGTTTTAAGTTTAATCAAAATAATATGGAAATTAATTAATTAAAAGAAAACCTAAATTCTAAGTTAATTTTAATTTTAAAAAGAAAATAATTAAACCTAAATCTAATTATTAATTTATTAAGAAAAAGAAATTAAGTTTGTTTAAGAAAAATGTTTTTTTGTCTTTTTTGTTTTGAAAGAAAATAAAATAAGTATATTAAACTATAAGTAATAAATAAAATATTTTTGTCTTTTTTTATTACTAAAATATTATTTATAATAATAATATAATAATAATAATAATAATAATATAGAAATAATGAAAAGAAAATGAATTAAATAAATAAAAATAAAATTAAGTCAGGGGGGTCTGAAGTGGAATTTGGGAGTGTTGTACCCCAATTTTCCCCCCTAAGATTCCTTCATCATACCATATTGTTTCATTCACAACAAAATCACATTAGGGCTTTTGGTTCTTCTCTCTATCTTTAGCCTTGCTTTGATAAGGAATTATCAAGCACCTTAACTTGTTTTCTTTTGTGATCATGGATATTTTGCTTTGATTTTCTCTCTAATTAATAAAATGCAATATTGGTTTGTATTACTTGTTAATAATGTAGGTAAAAGCATTGAGGTTTAGCAAGTTGCTCCATGGGTGCATGAATTTATTTCCATGCCCTAGTCAAAAGCTTGAGAAATTCAAACCTCACCATTGAAGTTGTTTTGAAATTGGTATGGAAGTGGTTTAGGTGGCCATGAGTCCTCCTCATCATCCTCATCAATATCTATTCACAAAGGAAGAATATTGGCACAAAAAGTTTGTTCAAACTTGGCAAAGTTCCACCAAGCATTCTCTTGATCTAGAGGCTAGGGTTTTGGACTTCAAAGGGGAATATATTGCTCATCTTTTGGTATTTTTGAGTGATTCCAAAGACATCTATATCTTCACAGAGTTACCAACAAATCACTTCAAAAGTTCCAAGGAGTTTTCATGTGGAAGGAACTTAGTGAAGAAGGAAGATTACAAGTCATCCAGATGAATCCCTAATTTTCCATATGTGACTTCAAATGGTCATAACTTGGTCAATTTTTATCACTTTGAGCCCATTCTTTTTCCATGATGATCTTAAGGATGTGTACTTCATGACTTATTTTATGTGCAAAGTGAGAAAATGGATGGAAGTTTCCTTAAGAATGCAAGAGATTATAGGTCATTTCATGATTTTTGGCCAACTTCAATAAGTCATAACTTGCTCAATTTTTGGAGATTTTGAGTGGTTCAAATTGCAAAATATCATTCAAGAGATCTACTTTATTCCATCTTTTTTGGTCAAGAGCAAATTCTAAGTGAAAGGCCATGTTTGGATGTAAGAGATTATGGGTCATTTTTAAAGAAGAATTTGAAATATTTCTAAGTATGGAAAGTCAACTCTTTTTCTTCAACTTTGACTCCATGTAACTTTCAGCTCAAGCATCCATTTGATTCCATTCTTTTTCCATTGCAAATCTTGTTACCTCATCTTTCCAAAGCATCAAGAATTTTTCCCTAAGACCCCCTGAGGTGTAAATGCCATTGGATTGAACTTGGTAACTTAAAACTGAAGTTTCACCATAAGTCAGAATTTGAAATCCATGTTTTGGCCTTTAAACATCAAATTAGCACGCGTTTGTGATCTAAACATGTTTAACCAAGTTTCCAAAGTGGATTAGAGCCTTGAAACACAAGGATTATATGAGTTTTGATGCAAATCAGATCACACTTTGCTCGTGCATCAGGTTCACACGATTTCCCTCCAATTTGCATCATTCCACACGCTTGAGCATCCCATTTGATTCCCTATAAATAGAGGGTCCTCCCCCATTAAATTTCCCAAGCTTAGATAGCCAAAATCACCCTGCCAAACTTACTTCACAACCCAGAATTCATCTACTTCGAATCCTATTCTCAAGCCTTTTTCAATCCATTTTTTCCATCAATTCACCTTCCTTGATCTTCCCTGAATCTAACCATATAGTCACATTCAAGAATCGTGCCCTATATTGCTCCATAGAAGTCCAGTTTCAAAGCTCTGCAACTCAACTTCAATAGGTAGATTCCTTCATCAATTCTTCAAAACTTTGGTATCATTGTATTGCTCTCATTGCCCTGGTTCTAGTTTCAACACTTACTTTTATCTGGAAGCACGTTTTGACCATGAATTTTCAAATCCCTTTTAAAAACTTTCTTTCCAAATTGCTTGAGTTATAATTTATATAAATTTGTCGCGAGGGTGTGGCTGTCTTCGTCTTGAAGAGACAAAGCGAATGGCATAGGTCTAAGCTTCTGATTTTACAGTTTGAGAGACCTGCAATTTGTGAAGGCTGGAGGTTGAAGATGACCAACGTGTCATCTTCTAACCAATGAAAGCGTGACATTTGTTATTTTCAAATTCTGATTTTATTAATGATTCTGTACATTATTCATTAAAGACCATGATATACACAGCACGCCAGATCCATTGGATTTGATTACTAACGCATTTTGACTCTCATCCAATGGTCCACATCTTTTTCTTTTATTTTATTTTTCTGATTTTTATATTTTAATTGTTTTAAATTTCAAAAAATCATAGAAAATTCATTTTTAATCCAAAAAATCTGAAAAAATTATGAAAAATATTTTTGATTATTCTCTTTCTGATTTTTATTTTTTCACAATTTAATTTTGTGTTTTGGTATTTTTTATGAATTTTACACTTATTTGATTTGTTTAAAAATACTTTTACACATTTTTAAATTCTGAAAAAATTATGGAATGATCCAATAATATTGTGACAAATATTGGTGACCTTATTTTATTTTTGTTTCTAACTTTACTATTTTTTACCATTTTTTTATTTTACCCATTTATTTTAATTTTTAAAAATAGTTTATGACTTTTAAAAATTCCCAAAAATTTTGTAAAATTACTTGGCGTCCTTTCTAATTTTTCTATGGTCTTATTTTTCATTTCTTGATTAATTTTAATATAATTGGCATTTTCTTCATAATTTTCCATTTTTTAAAACATTTTTAAACCCTTTAATGAACATATTAATTATATTATTGTTTTGTGAATATTTTCTGGCTGTCTTGGGTTGATTTTTTGGTCATGGCTTTATTAACATCATTTGATCCATGGTGTTGAGTTTAACTCCACAAAAAATGGATGGATGATTTTAATAATACTTTGATTAAATATTAATTCAAATGTGGTTTTTCTTTTCACCCTAAATCCCCTTCATCTCATTCCCTTCTCATTGCACTAAATGTTGTTGGAGCATGATCTCTATATCATGTCTCAAAACAAATGGTGCATAGATTGCTATTGACCGGTCTCAAAATAGGTGCGATTTCTATATAAGTCCACTTACGATGCTTAACATAGCGCTAAATTTTGTCCCGATTCGAATAAATGATCATTCGTGGCCCAAACTTATAATTGCAAGCCCAAGTATGTTAATTTGATCTCTTTGATCCAATAACCTTGAGATTCATTGTGTGGAGGCTTTGGTTCTACCAATCCTCTAATGGATCTACAACACCTTTGGTCAACGCGGATCACTTAAACATCGTTGATCATTAAATGGTACTTGTTAGAATTCCAAATGGATGATCTACTTGACAAAAAGCAAATGCAACTTGTTGTGTGGAGGCTTTGGTTATACCAATCCTCTAATGAGTTCCAAATGCAAGTTTCAAGATGGTCATCCAACTAACCACTAATTATTGACTTGTTTTATTTTATGCTTTTATTCTTTTATGCTTTATGCACTATTTTTTTTTAGAATTTACATTTCATGCAATTTTCATCTTTGCTCATTTGAGCATTTATTTTCTTGTCATTTTTACTTTGCTCACTCGAGCTTTTCTTTTTCCTTTTCCTAAGATACTTAATAACCAACTTAAACCCTAAAAAACTCTTAATGATACTTGGACTATTTGGTTACTATCATTGGCATGATAAAGCCTGGGACTATTTCTTGGACTTAGGATTAGAAACCTTGGCCTATCTTGGAGACCTTGTGATCTTATCTGATTATTTTGTCTGGAGCTCTTGAGGTTTACCTCAAGACATTGGGTTGCTTGTTTGTTTTTTGTGTGCAGGTTTTTGTGATTACATCCTTTATTTGTAATCTGGAATTCACCCGCATACAACCGTTACTCTGCCCAATTTTTGTGAAGACTTAATACACTTGAAGAGGTCTAGTATCTTTGCTTGCTTAGTTTCAATCCAAAGAATGGGAATTCTATCTTGGCTCATAGTGTCAAGTTTTGGCTTCTCGTTGGTTAGATGGTTCTTATCCTTAGCTTTTACCTTATGCTTTAGGATAGTCTCTTCTTCTCTTCCCATCTTCTTTAATTTCAAAAACTTTCTCCCTCCTTTTGAAAACTCTTCTTGTTTTGAAACTTAAACCACTTTCATAATAAACTTGGACTTAGGTCCATGCATTTTCAAAACATTTTCATAAATAAACTTCAATAAATTTAATAATACTTTGACATTTTTTTATGAGAATACTAAAAGTCAACCAATCTCATTTCAAACCATTTTGCCACTTTGGCTTTTATTTTAAAAACTTTTCTCAAAAGGTTAGACTCTTGTCAATCCTTGAAGTGATGCAAACAACTATACTTCTATAATATGTAGTAAAGTGATATATTTTCCACTTGGGTGTTGAGTGAGGCCTTGTTGATTTTAGAATCCAAGCCATATCCTCCACTTTGAGATGATGAAAATTCTCCTTTCTCATGATTGTGGGTAGTAAGTATGTTTTCCACACGGACAATGACGATGATGTCTTATCTCTTAAAATTAACCAACACACTTGTGTTTCAAATTTTTAAAAGAGGAACTACGTGTACCCTGATCCCCTATTGCACGAAAGGTGGTACGTAGGCACTAAAGGTTCACAACCACGGCGGGACCAAAAATCATTAAAAAAATATTTCTTTTCTCACCGCCACCATCCATTTTATATACAACACATTTTTATAGCCAAAATATATAGATTTTACAAAGAGGTTCTTGTGGAGTACCGTAGATGTTTAGGGTGCTAATACCTTCCCTTTGCATAACCAACCCCCTTACCTTTAATCTTTCCCCCCTTTTTTGGGTTATTCGCTCTTTTCCCATTCCTTTGGAAACAATAAAGCGCGGTGGCGATTTTGATTTTGATTTGTATAAAGTCTAGTCAATCCAATGGCTTAGTCTTGAACATTTCTACCACTACAGAAAAATGGCGACTTCACTGGGGACAGATTTACCTCTTGCTGGTCCATCCCTAAATGGGTTAAGCCTATCTTTGTTTATATCTGTATATGTGCTATTGTTGTTTATGTGTTATATTTTGTATATATGTTTGTCTGGATTTTCCTGGTTTTTAGGGTGCTTGGTGATTACTTATAAGTCCTATACCCGGACTTGGAAAAACATTAAGATAGGACGGGCGGTATAGTCATGTTAACTTTGAGGGAGTAATCCCAGAAAAGAAGGCATGAGATCCCCCACTCAGTGGAGGCCTCTTTGACGGTAGTGTCGTTTACCGAGTAATCGGGAAGACGTACTGCTTTCGACCTGGGAGCCTGCTAAAACTGAGGACCGTAGAATACCAAACCCATCTTGGCCTTTTAGGTGTAGTGCGGAAGCTATGATGAAGTAATCCGGAAATAGTTGTCACGCGATACTACGCTTGGACGAGTCTTTCTTGAGAATATTACTAATTACCGAGTTAATCAGGAAGTTGGTAATATCCGAAGGTAGGATGTAGACTATGGGAACCTCTAGAACCTTGTTCAGTAGGTGATAACTCTTAGACCAACACCTTATGGGCAGTACCTTCGACCTCATGCTCGTGACGTTGAACCTATGAACCCTATATGTATGATTTTGTGTGTGATTGCTGCATCATGCATCCATGCAATCATAAGCATATTTTGAAGAAAAACAATATTTCAAGGGATTTAAAGGTTGACTATTTGTGAATATCTCAGGTACTGTTAATCATGGATTCTGGAAAGAGAAAGACCGGGAAATACAGTTTCAAGGATCCCAAGATAGATGAGTTGATCAGTCTAATTCCAGAGATTAAGTGTTTTGCAGACTTTCGGAAGAAGTATGGATCCATCATTCCTCTCATGAAGCTGAAGATGAAGGAGGGTATTCTCTCGACCTTGGTCCAGTTCTATGATCCAATGTATCACTGCTTTACTTTTCCCGATTATCAGTTGATGCCTACACTGGAGGAGTATTCCTATCTATTGGATTTAACCGTTACTGATCGTGTTCCTTTCACTGGTTTGGAGGGTGAGCCAAAACCACATGAGATTGTTGCTTTGATTCATCTGGGGAAGTCTGAGGTGGAAGCCCATATGACTGCCAAAGGAGGGATTATAGGATTACCATCTCAGTTCTTATTGGAGAAAGCTTGTTACTTTGCCAGAATAAAGAGTACGGTTGCTTTGAGGCCATCTTTGCTCTGCTTTCTTATGGATTATTCTTATTTCCTAATGTGGACAAGTTTGTCGACATTAACGCCATTAGGATTTTCATGATTGGAAACCCGGTTCCTACACTGTTGGGTGAGGCTTATTACTCTGTTCATCTTCGGAGTTCTTATCATGGGGGAATGATTATCTGTTGCACGCCTTTGTTGTATCGGTGGTTCATCTCTCATATGCCTCAGTCTGATGCTTTTTGGGATGTCAAGAAGGAACCCCGTTGGGATCCTAAGATCATGGCACTTACTCACTCGAATATTGATTGGTATTATCGAGCTTACCAGGATGTGGAGATTATTGATAGTTGTGGTAGTTTCCCCAATGTACCTCTTCTTGGTACAAAGGGAGGAATTAACTATAACCATGTTCTTGCACGGCGACAACTTGGTTATCCGATGAGGGATAAACTAAACAATATTCATTTGAGTATTTTCTTTATGAAGGAAGGAGAAGACCACAGGGAAGCCAGGGAGAAGATTGCGAAGGCCTGACGTCACATTCATAAGAAGAGTAGGAAGGATTTGGGACCTAGGGGCGCTGTTTCTTAGGAGCCATATCTTCAGTGGGTCCGATCGAGAGCCATTAAGTTGAAGATGCCGTATACTCGGGAGACACCTGTTGTACCCCAATTTTTGCCCCTAAGATTCCTCTATCATATCATATCAATTCGATCATAACAAGATCACATTAGGGTTGGTTCTTCCTTTTTTCCCTATTTTTAAGTTTTCTCTTGAGGAATCTCCAAGCACCTTGGTTGTGTATTTTGTATATGTGTTGTTGACTAACTTCTAATAAAAATACAAAAAATATTTGTCTTTGTTTTTGTATATTTTTGTTTTGTAGGTACCAAGTCGAAGCATCTGACAAATAAGGATTTCTGGTATTATTTTCCTAAAATCTCTTTTGCAAAGAAAAAGAATTAAAAATTTTCATTTTTTTCACTGATGCAATCGATTGCTCTTAAAGTGCAATCGATTGCACATAGTGTATTTTACGCCATTTTTGAAAAAATACACTGTGCAATCGATTTGCACTGTAGTGCAATCGATTGCACAACATGAAAATTAAAAAAAAATCAGCATTTTAAACTTGTCAAATTTTGGCTCCAATTTTCCTTCACTTTTGAAAGATGTATCATTAATTCAAATTTTAGTGCCAATCTTTCATTTTTTAAAAAGAATTATCATTAATTCAAATTTTGGCTCTAATATTTGAAAGAATTATCATTAATTCAAATTTTGGCTCTAATTTTTGAAAGAGTTATCATTAATTCAAATTTTGGCTCCAAGAATCAATTACCAAATTACCACTAATCCCAATCCTAAAACTCTATAAATAGAGCTCTCATTTCATTCAAATTTCAAGCTTTTGATAGCCAAATCCACCTTTCTAAAAAATCTCTCAATTCTCTCCATCTACCAAATTCACTCAAAGCTTCATTTTCAAAAAGTTAGTAAGCTTTGCATTGAAGCTTACTAATCTTTGAGCTAAACCTTCATCCAAACACTTTTTCTCCATCAATTCTCTACATCCAAGCTTGGTCAATTGATTCTTGTGGTTGAATTGAAGCAAATTCTTGAAGTGGTTTTGATAATTCTCTAGATCTACCTTTGGTAAGTTGGATAATTCATCTTTCACAATGTGATCTCTTGTTGATCTTTGGGTTTGATTCTTTGAGCATTATTTTGTGATTCCAATGGTTTTATTTTCTCATAATTTGATGGAATTTTCGTGCTCGATTGGATCCATGATCATAAGGTGTTTGATGGAAAGTTTGAACAAGAAATTGCCCTTTTAAAATGCTATTTTTGCTACTGTAACAGTGTGCAATCGATTGCAGTAACTGTGCAATCGATTGCGCAGATGCAATTTTGCACAATTTTCTGAAAATTGTACTGTGTAAATCGATTTACACAATAGTGCAATCGATTTACACAGGGACAGAATGTATTTTTTGCCTTGTTTTGGGGCAGCTTTGATCCAAAATGATTTTTCTACTCACTCCTTTTGATTGTTGGTTTGGATTGCAATTTTAAATGTCCAATTTGTCTTTAAACTCAATGGACTTTGTGACGTAGATGAAGTTGGATAAATGTTCATAAATTCAAATCTACCTAAGAGTGAATTATTTAATTCATTTTTGGTGCTTTGGATTAATGATATGTTTAGTGCTTTAATCCATCTAGAGGAGTGGTTGAATTTAAAGATGAAAGAATTTTGAAATGGTGATCCAAATTAGCTTATCATTCCCCTCCCTCTTCATCTTATCCCTTTATTTTTTAATTGTGCTACATGTTAAGGGATGGTGATCTCTATATCATTTATCCAAACATGAAGTACATAGATTGCTATTGTCCGGCCTCAAAATAGGTGCGACTTTTACATAAGTCCACTTACGATTGCTTAACATAGCGCTAAATTTTGTCCCAATTCGAATAAATGATCATTCGTGGCCCAAACTTATGATTGCAAGCCCAAGTATGTTAATTTGATCTCTTTGATCCAATAACCTTGAGATTCATTGTGTGGAGGATTTGGTTCTACCAATCCTCTAATGGATCTACAACACCTTTGGTCAATGCGGATCACTTAAACATCGTTGATCATTACATGTTGCCTTGTGAGAATTCCAAAATGGATGATATACTTGACAAAAAGCAAATGCAACTCGTTGTGTGGAGGCTTTGGTTCTACCAATCCTCTAATGAGTTCCAAATGCAAGTTTCAAGATGGTCATCCAACTAACCACTAATTACTAACAATTAACTTTACTTTACGCTTTTATTTTCATGCTTTATGTACCATTTACTTTTAGCATTTTACATTTCATGCTATTTTCATCTTTTCTCACTTGAGCATTTACTTTTATGTCATTTTTATTTTGCTCACTTGAGCTTTTCTTTCTTTTTAAAGACACCTAATAATCAACATGAACCATAAAAATCATTAATGATACTTGGACTACGTGGTTATTATCCTTTGCATTATGGAGTGATGGGCTTCTTGGACTTAGGATTAGAGACCTTGGCCTATCTTGGAGACTTTGTGACTTTATTTGATATTTTGTCTGGAGTTCTTGAGGTTTACCTCAATACATTGGGTTGTTTGTTTGTTTTGTGTGCAGGTTATTGAGATTACGATCTTTGTTTGTAATCTGGAATTCACCCGTATACAGCCGTTACTCTGCCCAATTTTTGCGAAGACTTAAAACACTTGAAGTTTGGTTCTCTCAAGAGGTCTAGTATCTTTGCTTGGTTGGTTTCAATCCGAAGAATGGGAATTCTATATTGACTCATAATGTCAAGTATTGGATTCTTGTTGGTTAGATGGTTCTTATCCCTAGCTTTTACCTTATGGTTTAGGATATCCTCTTCTTCTCCTCCCATCTTCTTTAATTTCAAAAATATTCTCCCTCCTTTAAAAAAAAAAACTCTTCTTGTTTTGAAACTTGAAACATTTTCATAATAAACTTTGACTTAGGTCCATTCATCTTCGAAACATTTTCATAAATAAATTTCAATCAATTTAATAATACCTTGAACTTTTTTTTGTGAGAAGACTAAAAGTCAATCAATCTCATTTCAAACCATTTTTCCACTTTGGCTTTTATCTTTAAACTTTTATCAAAATATTAGACTCTTGTCAATCCTTGTAGTGATGCAAACAACTATACTTCTACAATATGTAGCGAAGTGAGATATTTTCCACTTGGGTGTTGAGTGAGGCATTGTTGATTTTAAAATCCAAGCCATATCCTCCACTTTGAGATGACGCAAATTCTCCTTTCTCATGATTGTGGGTAGTAAGTATGTTTTTCACACGGACAATTGCGATGATGTCTTATCTCATAAAATCAACCAACACACTTGTGTTTCAATTTTTTTAAAAAGAGGAACTACGTGTACCCTGATCCCCTATTGCACGAAAGGTGGTACGTAGGAACTAAAGGTTCGCAACCGCGGCGGGTGCAAAAATCATAAAAATATTTCTTTTCTCACCTCCACCATCCATTTTATATACAACACATTTTTATAGCCAAAATATACAGATTTTCAAAGAGGTTCCTGCGGAGTACCGTAGATGTTTAGGGTGCTAATACCTTCCCTTTGCATAACCAACCCCCTTACCTTGAATCTTTCCCCCTCTTTTTGGGTTATTCGCTCTTTTCCTATTCCTTTGGAAACAATAAAGCGCGGTGGCGATTTTTATTTTGATTTGTATAAAGTCTAGTCAATCCAATGGCTTAGTCTTGCACATTTCTACCGCCACAGAAAAATGGCGACTTCACTGGGGAAAGATTGACCTCTTGCTGGTCCATCCCTAAGTGGGTTAAACCTATCTTTGTTTATATCTGTATATGTGCTATTGTTGTTTATGTGTTATATTTTGTATATATGTTTGTCTGGATTTTCCTGGTTTACAGGGTGCTTGGTGATTACTCATAAGTCCTATACCCAGACTTGGGCAAACTTTAAGATAGGACGAGCGGTATAGTCATGTTAACTTTGAAGGAGTAATCCCAAAAAAGGAGGCATGAGATCCCCCACTCAGTGGAGGCCCCTTTGACTGTAGTGTCATTTACCGAGTAATCGGGAAGACGTACAGCTTTCGACCTGGGAGCCTGCCGAAGCTGAGAACCGTAGATTACCTAACCCCTCTTGGCCTTTTAGGTGTAGTGCGAAAGCTATAACAGAGTAATCCGGAAGTAGTTGTCACGCGATACTACGCTCGGACGAGTCTTTCTTGAGAATATTACTAATTACCGAGTTAATCGGGAAGTTGGTAATACCCGAAGGAAGGATGTAGACTCTGAGAACCTCTAGAACCTTGTTCGGCAAGTGATAAGTTTTTAGACCAATACCTTATGGGTAGTACCTTCGACCTCATGCTCGTGACGATGGACCTATGAACCCTATATGTGTGATATTGTGTGTGATTGTTGCATCATGCATCCATGCACTCATAAGCATCTTTTGAAGAAAACCATATTTCAAGGGATTTAAAGGTTGACTATTTGTGAATACCTTTGGTACTTGTAAACCATGGATTCTGAAAAGAGAATAATAAAATTTTTCAGTATTTCAAAAGCTTTATTACTTGGATGTTTGCAATATAAACCATAAATCCCTTGAAATATTAAATGATAAAACAAAAATAATCATATACATTGCATATCATGCATCATATTGCACATGTTTTTGCATTTGTTATGCATATCCAGGTGCCTTACCCAGCTTCTTTACTTCATTCAGCAAGCTGACTCATCACTACAACACTCGAGCTAATTTCAAAAAGAAGATGGACAACTTAGAACAGGAGAATCGTGAGCTGCGCGAAGAAGTTTCTGCTTTGAAGGCTGGCTTGGACAACTTGACTACTCTGATGGAAGCTCTAGTGGTTGCTAAGAATCAGCCAGCGAGTGTTCAACCTCAACCAACAAGGGCAAGTACTGAAGTTCTGACTGTTCTTGTATCCGCTACTCCGGCTACTGTTCAAAACCGTATGCCTCAGGGTTATCCGTGGGGAATGCGAGATAATTTTGCACCTGAAGGTTTCAATATGGGTCCTCAAGATGCTCCAGTGGTTCCAAATGTTGTTACTCCTGCACCTCTTGTGGTGCATACTGTTCCTGCTGCACCTCCTTCGGTGAATTTGGTTCTATTTGTTAATGAAGATGTGTGTCGTCCTTTCCCTCCACCGAGTGAAGACTTGAGTCTTTATGACATAATGGATGATTTCCAAGAGTAGTTTGATAGAATGCAAAGAGAGATGAAGGCTCTTAGGGGAAAAGAGTTGTTCGGGCAGAATGTGAATGAGCTGTGTTTGGTCCCGAGTGTTAAAGTGCCTGCTAAGTTCAAGGTCCCGGAATTTGAGAAGTACAAGGGCAACACTTTCCCTCGTGCTCATTTGGTGATGTATGTGAGAAGGATGTCTACCCATACTGATGATCAGCATCTGCTGATTCATTTTTTCCAGGATAGTCTGACCGGTGCTGCGTTGAAATGGTACATGAGTTTAGACAGCGTCAACATCCATACTTTTAATGATTTGGGAGAAGCATTCATTAAAAAATACAAGTACAATGTGGACATGGCGCCTGACTGTGACCAGCTTAGGGCCATGGTTCAGAAAGACAGAGAATCATTCAAAGAGTATGCACAGAGATGGCGCGAAGTGGCTGCACAAGTGATTCCGCCCATGGAAGAGAAAGAAATGACCAAGATTTTTCTAAAGACGCTAGGAGCTTTCTACTACGAAAGAATGGTAGCAAGTGCCCCAAGTGATTTTACTGAGATGGTAGGAATGGGTGTCTTCCTAGAAGAGGAAGTAAGAGAAGGCCGTTTGACAAAGGGTGAAGGATCTAGAGGTGTGAAGAAGCCATCTTATGGGTTTACAAAGAAGAAAGAGGGGGATACAAATGCTGTTATGCAAGAGAGAAAGGTAAACGCTCCTAGAAGGAATTATCAGCGTCATCAGCAAGTCGCCTCAGTTACTCCTGTTATGAATGTCGCTCCAACTACCGTTGCTTATCAGAGACCATCCCAGCAGGGGAATCAAGGGTATAATCAGAGAAGGGAGAACTATGATCCTATTCCCATGAGCTATGCAGAGCTATTACCAGCATTGGTTCAGAAGAAGTTGGTCCAGACACGACCACCTTCCGCTGTACCATCACCATTGCCGTGGTATTACAAAGCAGACCAGACGTGTGCCTTTCATTAGGGAGCACCAGGGCATAGTGTTGAGAATTGTTATCCTTTGAGGACTGAAGTGCAAAGGTTGGTGAAGTCTGGAATTTTATCTTTCAAAGACGTGGGACCTAATGTGAAAGACAATCCTCTACCCAAGCACGGGGGAGTAAATGCTGTGAATATGGTGGCCGGTTGTCCAGGCGACTTTCGAATTTTTGACATTAATCTGGTTAGAGGGGATTTGGTGAAGATGCACACAGATCTCTATGAATTAAGTTATTATACGCATGACCATACCGGTTGTGCTCTTTGCAGTACATATATACAGGGTTGCGAGAAGATAAATGCTGATTTGCAGGAGATGATGGATGAAGGTTTAATCCATATAATCAGGCCTAGGGCAGAATATGAAGAGGAAGTGAATATGGTTTCTGGATGTTCGGGTGAATTCAGAATTTTTGATGTGGATCATTTGAATGAGGATCTAGTGCAGTTACATGCTACCTTCTGCCATACTGCTGGTCAGGTGGAACACCAATATGGATCTTGCATAATTTGTTGTCGAAATCCACGAGGATGTTCTGTTGTGAGGGAAGGTGTTCAGTTGCTGTTAGACAATGGAACCATCAAGATCACAGGTCAGAGAGATGATTATCATGAGATTGATATGGTTGAAGTCTGTTTGATGGAAGAGTCAGAGGAAGAGTATGCCTCCGTAGATGAGTATTTCTCTTCAGATGAAGATTTGTTTGTCAGAAATGAATTTTTGATGGCTGATTGTGTTGAGGAAGGGGTGAATGTCATTGTACCTTGTTTTGGTGCACCCACTCATCTTGAGGTGGAGTACCATAGCAAACCAGCTGTTGCCCCATTGGTAATTAGTCTTCCAGGTCCTGTTCCCTATGAATCAGATAAGGCTGTGCCTAACAAATACAACGCTATGATCTTAGAAGATGGGGGTGGAGATTCCCATCCAGCCGATGCCAGATGTTGGAAATATAGCTGATAATAGCAGAGTGACCCGTAGTGGTCGTGTATTTGTGCCGGTCATTCGAAGAGATGTTGTTGCTGGAAAGAAGATTGCTGAGAATGATGAGCCTAAGAAGTCTGCAGGAGGGACTAGTGGAGCTACATTAGAGAAAGAAGTGGATGATATCTTGAAGATAATTAAGATGAGCGATTACATAATTGTAGATCAGCTATTGCAGACTCCTTCAAAGATATCTATTCTAGCCTTATTGATGAATTCCTCTGCTCATACATAATCGTTGATGAGAGTACTAGACCAAGCTTTTGTAGAGAATGACATGCCATTAGATCAATTCAGCAGCGTAATTGGAAATATTACATCATGTAACAATTTGAGCTTCTGTGATGATGAGTTACCAGATGAAGGGAGGAATCACAACCTGGCCCTCCACGTGTCCATGAACTGTAAGAATGATTCACTGTCCAATGTGCTAATCGATAACGGATCTGCGCTGAATGTCATACCGAGAAGTACCCTCTTGAAGTTAAAGTATCAAGGAACATCTATGCGCCCGAGTGGCATCATTGTGAAGGCTTTTGATGGGTCGAGGAAATCTGTCATCGGTGAAGTCGACCTGCCCATCCATATAGGACCACATTTGTTCTTGATAACCTTCCAGGTTATGGATATTATTCCCGCATATAGTGGTTTGCTTGGACGACCATGGATACACGAAGCAGGGGCTGTCACTTCAACTCTGCATCATAAGCTAAAATTTGTGCATGAGGGGAAGGTAGTGATCATAAATGGGGAGCAGGCGTTGTTGATATCCCATCTATCCTCTTTCAGTATTGTAGAAGCGGATGAGGCTGCTATTGGAACCCATTTCCAAGCCCTGTCCATTGACAACATAAGGAGGAATGAGAATTCTGTAGTTTCCCTGAAGGACGCGCAGCAGGTTGTGCGCAATGGTCATAATGTAGTTTGGGGACGACTGGTGGATCCACCCGTGAACAAGAACATAACTGGTTTGGGTTTTTCTTCGAAGAATGGAAAAGGCGAAAGTTTGAAGTCAAAGTCTCCTGTGAACAATTATCGTGATGTTTTCTGCAGCGGAGGCTACCTCCATCAAATTGGTTCTGGAATCAATGCTGTTGAAGAAGATGAAGCAGAGCAGGAAGTACCGAATTTTGTGACGCATGGAGTCCGAGTTCAGAACCGGGTCACCATTGATGTTCCTTCTTGCATACATATTTCAAAGTAATTTGTTTTGTTAATTTGTTTCTTTCTTTGAAAAGCTTTCACTCTACCCAAGGTGAAAGTATTGTATGGGGTTATCCGTTTGCTTTGATTTTTAAGATCATTAATAAAAGTTGTCTTTGCTTCCAAAAATATGTCTTTATTTTCTGCTTTTTCTTGGGAAATGGCAATCAAATAAAAAACCCTTTCAAAATAAATGATAACTGAAAATTAATCTGTATGATCACTTGTTATATGTGTCAGTTTCTAAAAGCAATCATAAATCATATGTGCAGATTAATTAAAAAACCCGTTGAATACAATGACCCTGCACCCTCTCCCCACTTTGAATGTCCTGTGTTTGGGGCTGAAGAAGAAGATTATGATGAGATTCCAGAAGAGGTCTCACGGTTGCTTGAGCACGAGGATAATACCATTCAGCCATATAAGTAGCATTTGGAAGTGATTAATTTGGGTTCAGAAGAAAATCCGAAAGAGATTAAGATTAGAGCATCGTTGCATCTTGATGTGAAGAGCGGGTTGATTGAGCTATTGAAAGAGTATGTGGATATTTTTTCTTGGTCTTATCAAGACATGCCTGGTCTAGATACAGACATTGTTGAGCATCATTTGCCATTGAAGCCAGAGTGTCCGCCAGTTAAACAAAAGTTGAGAAGAACCCACCCAAATATGGCAGTAAAGATCAAAGAGGAGGTCCTAAAGCAGATTAATGCTAATTTTCTTGTGACGTCAGTGTATCCTCAATGGATTTCCAATATTGTCCCAGTACCGAAAAAAGACGGAAAAGTCCACATGTGCGTAGATTACAAAGATCTAAATAAAGCTAGTCCAAAAGATGATTTTCCATTGCCTCACATTGATATGTTAGTGGATAGCACAACAAAATTCAAAGTATTCTCGTTCATGGATGGATTTTCTGGGTATAATCAAATAAGAATGGCTCCAGAGGACATGGAAAAAACAACGTTTATCACACCCTGGGGAACATTCTGTTACAGAGTGATGCCCTTCGGGTTGAAGAACGCTGGTGTAACGTACCAGAGGGCTATGACAACCCTATTCCATGATCTGATGCACAAGGAAATTGAAGTATATGTTGATGATATGATTGCCAAATCCCAAACTGAAGAAGGGCATATAAAAGATTTGTTGAAGTTGTTTCAGCGTTTGAGGAAGTCTCGTCTCCGCTTGAATCCAAATAAATGCACCTTCAGAGTTAGATCGGGGAAATTGTTGGGTTTATTGTTAGCCAGAAAGGAATTGAAGTTGATCCTGATAAAGTCAGAGAAATTCAAGAAATTCCAGCACCAAGAACTGAAAAGCAAGTCAGGGGTTTCCTCGGGCGTTTGAATTATATTTCCAGATTCATTTCCCACATGACTGCAAAGTGTGAACCGATCTTTAAGTTGTTAAAGAAAGATCAAGGTTGTGTGTGGACGGATGACTTCCAAAGGGCATTTGAGAGTATTAAAGAGTATCTGCGTGAACCTCCTATCTTGCTCCCTCCCGTAGAAGGAAGACCGCTGATTATGTATCTAACGGTGTTAGATAAATCCATGGGTTGTATTCTGGGACAACAGGATGAAACGGGAAAGAAAGAGTTCGCCATTTATTATCTCAGCAAAAAGTTCACTGATTATGAGTTGTGGTATTCCATGCTAGAAAAGACATGTTGTGCTTTGACCTGGGCGGTAAAGCGTTTGCGGCAGTATATGTTGAATCATACCACTTGGTTGATCTCCAAAATGGATCCAATCAAGTATATTTTTGAGAAGCCTGCTCTTACGGGGAGAATTTCCCGCTGGCAGATGTTGTTATCTGAATATGATATTGAGTACCGCACTCAAAAAGCTATTAAAAGTAGTGTGTTGGCAGATTACCTTGCTCACCAACCAGTGGAAGATCATCAGTCTGCAGAATTTGAATTCCCTGATGAGGATGTGATGTTCTTGAAAGTGAAAGATTGTGATGAACCATTTCCTGAGGAAGGCCCTGACCCTGAATCTCATTTGAGTATGATTTTTGATGGAGCGGTGAATGCTTATGGTAAAGGAATTGGTGTTGTGATTGTCACTCCTCATGGATCACACATTCCTTTTACTGCGAGGCTAACATTTGATTGCACTAATAATATGGCAGAATATGAGGCTTGCATCATGGGTCTTGAGGAAGCTATTGATCTCAGAATCAAAATTCTAGATGTGTATGGTGATTCAGCTTTGGTATAAATCAGATTAAAGGAGAATGGGATACTCGTCACCCTGGCTTGATCCCTTACAAAGATTATGCTAGAATATTGCTACCCTTCTTCAATAAAGTTAAATTCCATCACATCCCTAGAGATGAAAATCAAATGGCGGATGCTCTGGCAACTCTGGCTTCCATGTATCAAGTGAATTCTTCGAATGATATACCCCTTATTACAGTTTGATGGCTGGATAGGCCCGCTCATGTGTTTGCGACCGAGGAGGTAGCAGATGAAAAACCTTGGTATTATGATATCAAGCATTTTCTTCAGACTCAGGAATACCCGATTGGTGCATCGAGGAAAGATAGAAAGGCATTGAGAAGATTGGGGGGCAGTTTCTTCCTCGGTGAGAATGTGCTATACAAGAGAAATTATGACATGGTCTTGCTCAAATGCGTGGATAGACACGAAGCAGACATGTTGATGCATGAGATTCATGAAGGTTCATTTGGCACTCATGCTAATGGACATTCGATGGCTAAAAAGATGCTAAGGGCAGGTTACTATTGGTTGACAATGGAATCTAATTGTTGCAAATTTGCAAAGAAGTGCCATAAATGCCAGATTTATGCAAATAAGATCCATGTGCCTCCGAAACTTCTCAATGTAATTTCCTCCCCATGGCCTTTCTCTATGTGGGGTATTGACATGATCGGGATGATAGAACCCAAAGCTTCGAATGGACACTGTTTCATTTTGGTAGCGATTGACTACTTTACCAAATGGGTAGAGGCTACTTCTTATGCCAATGTTACCAAACAAGTGGTTGTGCATTTCATCAAAAAAAATCTGATATGCCGGTATGGTGTGCCGAGTAGAATCATCACTGACAATGGCTCAAATTTGAACAACAAAATGATAACAAAACTGTGTGAAGAATTCAAGATTGTCCATCATAATTCGTCTCCATACAGGCCAAAGATGAATGGGGCTATTGAGGCTACTAATAAGAATATCAAGAGAATTATCCAGAAAATGGTTATTACTTATAAGGATTGGCATGAAATGCTCCCTTTTGCTCTGCATGGATATCGAACATATGTCCGCACTTCAATAGGAGCAACCCCGTTCTCCCTGGTATATGGAATGGAAGTTGTACTCCCTGTTGAGGTAGAGGTTCCCTCGTTGCGTGTGATAATGGAAGCCAAGTTGACAGAGGCTGAATGGGTCCAGAACAGGTTTGACCAATTGAATTTGATTGAAGAGAAGAGGATGACAACTTTATGTCATGGGCAGTTATATCAGAAAAGAATGAAGAAAGAATTTGATAAAAAGGTCAAACCTCGTGAATTCAGAGAAGGCGACCTCGTGCTCAGGAAGATCATGTCTTTTAACACTGATTCTAGGGGCAAGTGGACTCCCAATTTTGAAGGCTCGTATGTTGTCAAGAAAGCCTTCTCCGGTGGTGCATTAATTCTTGAAACTATGGATGGCGAGGAGTTCCCACGTCCCATGAATGCTGACACAGTCAAGAAATACTTCGCCTAAAGAAATAAAAGAACAGCTCACTAAGTTGAAAACCCTAAAGGGCGGCTTAGGAAAAAAGGAGCGTCTCGGTAGGCTGAAAACCCGAAAGGGCGGTCTAGGCAAAAATTAGAGACATAAACAGAATAAATTTCCCGCTAAGTTGAAAACCTGCAAGGGCAGCTTAGGCAAAAGCTAGGGATTTTTCTTGGCAAGTAACTACGTCAGACAAGACTTGATCGTTGAAGCAACAATCTTCTCGGATCCTCACCATACTTCAACAAAAGCTGCTGCTCAGGACTTCAAAAGTTGTTAGGGGAATGGTGGTCATTGTATCTCAATGTATCTTTTCCATTATATATTACCATTTCCCAAACTTTGTAATCATCCATGGAGTCTCGCCATTCACAGACTACCATTCTATTAATAAAGTTTAAGCTTTTGCCCAATTCTTTGTTTTCTTATTTTTATTTAGCTTGCAAAGACTTCATTTACTACTGGTAATAACTTTCAAAGCAAAAAGATTAAAAAAACAAAATTGACTTTTCAAAAAGAAAGACATCTTTACAATTCAATTTACTTTGGTATTTATGATGAAACAATGACAACAAAAATGACGATCCCTGGAATGAACAGACTCCGGTTGTTTTAAGAATATTTACTTCCTTCGTGAAGGTTTTTCTCAGGTCATCTTGTTGGTATATGCACAATCTTTGTGTGTTTCTCAGATAATTAAAGACGATACCAGTTGGCGTAAGGTACAGTATTAGGTTTGTGATCCCATGATCCCCGACCAAGTCTTGGTTCGCTTTTGATTTTGGGTTTGCATGGTCAGAAGCCTCTGTCCCAGGTTCCCCAGCGAAGTTTTCCCTCATATGATGAAAGGTTTTATTCCCTTGGTGTGCTAAGATATCGCTCTTTTTGCAGTATTGGCATTAGTGTTGACTTCTTGATTTCCCAGGAAGACTACACCAGGGCATCTTTTGTTGGAATAGGTTTGGTAGATATGAAGACTCAATCCAGTATTTTCCAGTGAAGGCCTTGTTTATTTGATATAAGTCCTTTTTCCCAAGTGAAGAACGTATCTTGGTTTCCCCTCGATGATGTGGTGTCGACCTCCCCAATGAAGTCAGCATGAAGTCCCCAGTAGAGGTCTCAATGATGAAGTATTATCTCCCTTAGTGAAGTCCGTATGTTTTTCTTCCTTCAAAGTGGGCCTGATTTCCCTAGTGAATGTTTTGACAATTTGGTTTCCATTTGCCTTATTCACAATCAGTATCGAAATCCCCAGTAGGAGTACGGACTGTGAAACATTTGTTTTCCCCATGGAAGTGTGTGTGTTATTCCCTGGGAAGGTTATCCCAGGGCATCTCTTGTTGGAATGAGTATTCATGATGAAAAGTTTTCAATCCTCAGTTTTTTTTCTCTCCAGGGAAGTGGGTTTTAATTCCTCAGTGAGGTTTGGTTGTCTCGGTGTCAGTCTGCTTTATTTGATACTAGTTTTGCAATCTTCAGTAGGCACGTTGTTTTTGGAAAAACTGGTTTCTCCGATGAAAACGGAAGAAAGATGTTCTATCCCAGTATCTGTTTGATTTAGCTACATCCGGATTATGTTTCTCCTCAGTGAAGTTAGGACAGACAATAGGTTTGGTTTCCGCAGTTGCTTTTACCTTTCTTGGATTGATCTTTCTGGTTGAAGTTTAGACCAATGTTGTTAGTACCTGAGGCAGTTTTGTTCGATTATGTATCCTTTTACCAGCATATGCACGATATCACTCATACATTCATACATGTATCATGCATTGTTACAAATCATTTTTCATTGACATTGTGTTCAAACCGTCCTGCAGCGCTCCTTGCTTAGTTGGATTTGGTTTTCCCTCTTGAGTTTATTTCTCAAAGGATGTATCTTCTTTGGCCGTCTTGCTCCAGTTTGTTTCTAATTAGATTCGTGGTTGCATGACAATATTATTTACTCTGGATTTCTGAGGACTTTGAGCTTTGATTTGTGCATTTATTTTGCACGAGAATACTTTATCTCTTCAGCAGGAATAATGTGGCATTTCCTCAGGAAGTCATATCTCATTTCCCCAGGAAGTCATATCTATTTCCCCAGGAAGCCACATTTCTATCCCCAGAAAGTCGTTTCTTTTTGCAATCCTACATGATAACAAGCAATAGGTATCTTTGTTTGAGCAACTCGTGCTTCCCTGTACAAGTCGACGTAACTTTTTTTGCTATTTCCTCTATGAGTGGTTAGCTTGCAGTCCGTCGTCAGTTTACGCCAGTGGATGGCAAGACTTTCAAATTCACAGATATTGCTCGTTGTGAAATCTTTGCAAGTGGAAGTCTCTTTATTTGAGACAGCTTACATATTACCCTTTCCAGGCAGAATTCCTTGGTTAAGGAAGAAGTTGAGACCCGTTCTAGGTGAAACACCAGAAGTTTGGGGAACATATGATATTTTCAAAATCTACCTTCAGTGAACTTTGGTAGTGCATCGGCAGTGAACGTCGGTGTTTCTTATCTTTTTGCTATCATTAGTGAACGGTGGTGGTTCCTCGTCAGTGAACGACGATGGTATGATATTTTCAAAATCTACCTTCAGTTAACATTGGTAGTGCATCGTTAGTGAACGTCAGTGTTTCTTATCTTTTTGCTATCATCAGTGAACAGTGGTGGTTCCTCGTCAGTGAACGGCGATGGTATGATATTTTCAAAATCTACCTTCAGTGAACGTTGGTAGTGCATCGGCAGTGAACGTCGGTGTTTCTTATCTTTTTTCTATCATCAGTGAACGGTGGTGGTTCCTCGTCAGTGAACGGCGATGGTATGATATTTTCAAAATCTACCTTCAGTGAACGTTGGTAGTGCATAGGCAGTGAACGTCAGTGTTTCTTATCTTTTTGCTATAAACAATGAACGGTGGTAGTTCCTCGTCAGTGAACGGCGATGGTATGATATTTTCAAAATCTACCTTCAGTGAACGTTGGTAGTGCATCGACAGTGAGCGTCGGTGTTTCTTATCTTTTTGCTATCATCAGTGAACGGTGGTAGTTCCTCGTCAGTGAACAGCGATGGTATGATATTTTCAAAATCTATCTTTAGTGAATGTTGGTAGTGCATCGGCAGTGATTGTCGGTGTTTCTTATCTTTTTGCTATCATCAGTGAACGGTGGTGGTTCCTCGTCAGTGAACGGCGATGGTATGATATTTTCAAAATCTACCTTCAGTGAACGTTGGTAGTGCATCGGCAGTGAACGTCGGTGTTTCTTATCTTTTTGCTATCATCAGTGAACGGTGATAGTTCCTCGTCAGTGAACGGCGATGGCATGATATATTTTCTCTTCTACCTTCAACTATTGAGTTGGTAGTTTACCGTCATCTGTGAGTCGGTATATCTTCTTCTCTCTACCTTCAGTGAATGTTGGTAGACATCGACAGTGAACGTCGATGCTTGTTATCCTCCTCTCCGGTTCTATTCTTTTGGTCCACCAGTGATTTATTTTCCTGGTGGGGTTTCTTCTTTATTTCTTCATTTTTGTGGCATCCCCAGTGTTACTTTGCGTCTCTTTTGTTCTGTTCATATGCATCCATAATCATAAGCATTGCATGGCATCTTAGAGACAAAAATAGGGCTTGTTTTATATTTAATTATCTTCAATCGCGTCGACACGAAGATTTGTAAGCTTCGTATCTCCGGATAGAAGACACTTAAATAAGGGCAGCTGTTGTACCCTAATTTTTTCCCCTAATATTCCTCTATCATATCATATCAACTCGATCATAACAAGATCACATTAGGGTTGGTTCTTCCTCTTTTTTCCTATTTTTAAGTTTGCTCTTGAGGAATCTCCAAGCACCTTGGTTGTGTATTTTGTATATGTGTTGTTGACTAACTTCTAATCAAAATACAAAAAATATTTGTCTTTGTCTTTGTCTATTTTTGTTTTGTAGGTACCAAGTCGAAGCATCTGACAAATAAGGATTTCTGGTATTATTTTCCTAAAATCTCTATTTGCAAAGAAAAAGAATTAAAATTTTTCATTTTTTTCACTGATGCAATCGATTGCTCTTAAAGTGCAATCGATTGCACATAGTGTATTTTGCGCCATTTTTGAAAAATATACACTGTGCAATCGATTTGCACTATAGTGCAATCGATTGCACAGCGTGAAAATTAAAAAAAAATCAGCATTTTAAACTTGTCAAATTTTGGCTCCAATTTTCCTTCACTTTTGAAAGATGAATCATTAATTCAAATTTTAGTGCCAATCTTTCATTTTTAAAAAAGAATTATCATTAATTCAAATTTTGGCTCTAATATTTGAAAGAATTATCATTAATTCAAATTTTGGCTCTAATTTTTGAAAGAGTTATCAATAATTCAAATTTTGGCTCCAAGAATCAATTATCAAATTACCACTAATCCCAATCCTAAAACTCTATAAATAGAGCTCTCATTTCATTCAAATTTCAAGCTTTTGATAGCCAAATCCACCTTGTTAAAAAATCTCTCAATTCTCTCCATCTACCAAATTCACTCAAAGCTCCATTTTCAAAAGTTAGTAAGCTTTGCATTGAAGCTTACTAATCTTTGAGCTAAACCTTCATCCAAACACTTTTTCTCAATCAATTCTCTACATCCAAGCTTGGTCAATTGATTCTTGTGGTTGAATTGAAGCAAATTCTTGAAGTGGTTTTGATAATTCTCTAGATCTACCTTTGGTAAGTTGGATAATTCATCTTTCACAATGTGATCTCTTGTTGATCATTGGGTTTGATTCTTTGAGCATTATTTTGTGATTCCAATGGTTTTATTTTCTCATAATTTGATGGAATTTTCGTGCTCGATTGGATCCATGATCATAAGGTGTTTGATGGAAAGTTTGAACAAGAAATTGCCCTTTTAAAATGCTATTTTTGCTACTGTAACAGTGTGCAATCGATTGCAGTAACTGTGCAATCGATTGCGCAGATGCAATTTTGCACAATTTTCTGAAAATTGTACTGTGTAAATCGATTTACACAATAGTGCAATCGATTTACACAGGGACAGAATGTATTTTTTGCCTTGTTTTGGGGCAGCTTTGATCCAAAATGATTTTTCTACTCACTCCTTTTGATTGTTGGTTTGGATTGCAATTTTAAATGTCCAATTTGTCTTTAAACTCAATGGACTTTGTGACGTAGATGAAGTTGGATAAATGTTCATAAATTCAAATCTACCTAAGAGTGAATTATTTAATTCATTTTTGGTGCTTTGGATTAATGATATGTTGAGTGCTTTAATCCATCTAGAGGAGTGGTTGAATTTAAAGATGAAAGAATTTTGAAATGGTGATCCAAATTAGCTTATCATTCCCCTCCCTCTTCATCTTATCCCTTTCTTTTTTAATTGTGCTACATGTTAAGGGATGGTGATCTCTATATCATTTATCCAAACATGAAGTACATAGATTGCTATTGTCCGGCCTCAAAATAGGTGCGACTTTTACATAAGTCCACTTACGATTTCTTAACATAGCGCTAAGTTTTGTCCCGATTCGAATAAATGATCATTCGTGGCCCAAACTTATGATTGGAAGCCCAAGTATGTTAATTTGATCTCTTTGATCCAATAACCTTGAGATTCATTGTGTGGAGGCTTTGGTTCTACCAATCCTCTAATGGATCTACAACACCTTTGGTCAATGCGAATCACTTAAACATCGTTGATCATTACATGTTGCCTTGTGAGAATTCCAAAATGGATGATATACTTGACAAAAAGCAAATGCAACTCGTTGTGTGGAGGCTTTGGTTCTACCAATCCTCTAATGAGTTCCAAATGCAAGTTTCAAGATGGTCATCCAACTAACCACTAATTACTAACAATTAACTTTACTTTATGCTTTTATTTTCATGCTTTATGTACCATTTACTTTTAGCATTTTACATTTCATGTTATTTTCATCTTTGCTCACTTGAGCATTTACTTTTATGTCATTTTTATTTTGCTCACTTGAGCTTTTCTTTCTTTTTAAAGACACCTAATAATCAACATGAACCATAAAAATCATTAATGATACTTGGACTACATGGTTACTATCCTTTGCATTCTGGAGTGATGGACTTCTTGGACTTAGGATTAGAGACCTTGGCCTATCTTGGAGACTTTGTGACTTTATTTGATATTTTGTCTGGAGTTCTTGAGGTTTACCTCAAGACATTGGGTTGTTTGTTTGTTTTGTGTGCAGGTTATTGAGATTACAATCTTTGTTTGTAATATGGAATTCACCCGTATACAGCCGTTACTCTGCTCAATTTTTGCGAAGACTTAAAACACTTGAAGTTTGGTTCTCTCAAGAGGTCTAGTATCTTTGCTTGCTTGGTTTCAATCCGAAGAATGGGAATTCTATATTGACTCATAATGTCAAGTATTGGCTTCTTGTTGGTTAGATGGTTCTTATCCCTAGCTTTTACCTTATGCTTTAGGATAGCCTCTTCTTCTCCTCCCATCTTCTTTAATTTCAAAAATCTTTTCCCTCCTTTTAAAAAAAAAACTCTTCTTGTTTTGAAACTTGAAACATTTTCATAATAAACTTGGACTTAGGTCCATGCATCTTCGAAACATTTTCATAAATAAATTTCAATCAATTTAATAATACCTTGACCTTTTTTTTGTGAGAAGACTAAAAGTCAATCAATCTCATTTCAAACCATTTTGCCACTTTGGCTTTTATCTTTAATCTTTTCTCAAAAGATTAGACTCTTGTCAATCCTTGTAGTGATGCAAACAACTATACTTCTACAATATGTAGTGAAGTGAGATATTTTCCACTTGGGTGTTGAGTGAGGCATTGTTGATTTTAAAATCCAAGCCATATCCTCCACTTTGAGATGATGCAAATTCTCCTTTCTCATGATTGTGGGTAGTAAGTATGTTTTTCACACGGACAATTGCGATGATGTCTTATCTCATAAAATCAACCAACACACTTGTGTTTCAATTTTTTTAAAAAGAGGAACCACGTGTACCCTGATCCCCTATTGCACGAAAGGTGGTACGTAGGAACTAAAGGTTCACAACCGCGGCGGGTGCAAAAATCATAAAAATATTTCTTTTCTCACCTCCACCATCCATTTTATATACAACACATTTTTATAGCCAAAATATACAGATTTTCAAAGATGTTCCTGCGGAGTACCGTAGATGTTTAGGGTGCTAATACCTTCCCTTTGCATAACCAACCCCCTTACCTTGAATCTTTCCCCCTCTTTTTGGGTTATTCTCTCTTTTCCCATTCCTTTGGAAACAATAAAGCGCGGTGGCAATTTTTATTTTGATTTGTATAAAGTCTAGTCAATCCAATGGCTTAGTCTTGCACATTTCTACCGCCACAACACCCATGCCTGATCTATTTGTGAAGACCACTCCTCCTTTGTTAGATGATCTAGAGGAGCTACAACTTGCTTTGGGTTAGGATGCACCCGGAAAGGGATGCTTGGAAGAACAAGTTCCAGATTTTAGAGAGTTCCTACAGAGTAGACCTAAAGGAGAAAGACGACTTGATCGAGATCCTTGAGAGTCGAGCGGTAGAGTCTATGGAGAGGCAAGGGGATTTATTTTCTCCTAAGCCTCAAACAGGTGCTGATTACTCACTTTCTGATCCAGATGATTGGAGGGAGGTTGCCATCAGACATGTGGAATAAAACCAGAGGTTGAGGGCTCTGATTGCCAGGCTCACAGGGAAGCGCCAGCGTATAGATTGATCTCCATCAGTTCTTTTTCTCAGGATTTTAGATTGTATTTTCATCTTGTACTTGGGATCATTGAAACTTGTAATCCATTTTGAAGTTATTATAATAAAAAATTTCAATATTTCAAATGCGTTATTATTTGGATGTTTGCAATATGTTTATAAATCTTAAATCCCTTGAAATATTAAATAATGAAGTAAAAATAATCATGTGCATTGCATATCATGCATCATAATGCACATATTTCTTGCATTTGTTATGCATATCCAGGTGCCTTACCCAGCTTCTTTACTTTGTTTAGCAAGCTGACTCATCACTACAACACTCGGGCTAATTTCAAAAATAAGATGGACAACTTGGAATAGGAAAATCGCGAGCTGCATGAAGAAGTTTCTGCTTTGAAGGCTGGCTTGGCCAACTTGACTACTCTGATGGAAGCTCTGGTGGTTGCTCAGAATCAGCCACCGAGTGTTCAACCTCAACCAACAAGGGCAAATACTGAAGTTCCTATTGTTCCTGTATCCGCTACCCTAGCTGTTGTTCAAAACCGTATTCCTCAAGGTTATCCGTGGGGAATGCCAGAGAATTTTACACCTGAAGGTTTCAATTTGGGCCCCCAAGATGCTCCAGTGGTTCCAAATGTTGTTACTCCAGCACCTCCTGTGGTGCATACTGTTCCTGCTGCACCTTCTTCGGTGAATTTGGTTCCGTTTGAAGATGTGTGTCGTCCTTTCCCTCAACCGAGTGAAGATTTAGGTCTTTATGACAGAATGGATGATTTTCAAGAGCAGTTTGATAGAATGCAAAGAGAGATGAAGGCTCTTAGGGGAAAAGAGCTATTTGGGCAGAATGTGAATGAGCTGTGTTTGGTCCCGAATGTCAAAGTGCCTGCTAAGTTCAAGGTCCCAGAGTTTGAAAAGTACAAAGGCAACACTTGCCCTCGTGCTCACTTGGTGATGTATGTAAGGAGAATGTCTACCCACACCGATGATCAGCGTCTGCTGATTCACTTTTTCCAGGATAGTCTGACCGGCGTAGTGTTGAAATGGTACATGAGTTTAGATAGCGCCAACATCCATACTTTTAATGATTTGGGAGAAGCATTCATTAAACAATACAAGTACAATGTGGACATGGCGCCTGACTGTGACCAGCTTAGGGCCATGGTTCAAAAAGATAGAGAATCGTTCAAAGAGTATGCGCAAAGATGGCGCGAAGTGGCTGCACAAGTGATTCCTCCCATGGAGGAGAAGGAAATGACTAAAATTTTTATGAAGACGCTAAGCGCTTTCTACTACGAAAGAATGGTAGCAAGTACCCCAAGTGATTTTACAGAGATGGTAGGAATGGGTGTCCGCTTAGAAGAGGCAGTAAGAGAAGGCCGTTTGACAAAGGGTGAAGGATCCGAAAGTGTGAAGAAGCCAGCTTATGGGTTTACAAAGAAGAAAGAAGGGGATACCAATGCTGTTATGTAAGAGAGGAGAGTGAACACTCCTAGAAGGAATTATTAGCGTCACCAGCAAGTTGCCTCAGTTACTCCTGTTATAAATGTCGCTCCGACCACCGTTGCTTATTAAAGACCGTCCCAGCAGGGGAACCAAGGGAATAATCAGAAAAGGGAGAACTATGACCCTATTCCCATGAGTTATGCAGAGCTACTACCAACTTTGATCCAGAAAAAGTTGGTCCAGACACGACCACCTCCAGCAATACCATCTCCATTGCCTTGGTATTACAAAGCAGATCAAACGTGTGCTTTTCATCAGGGAGCACCAGGGCATAGTGTTGAAAATTGTTATCCTTTGAGGACTGAAGTGCAAAGGTTGGTGAAGTCCGAAATTTTATCTTTCACAGACATGGGACCTAATGTAAAAGAAAATCCTCTACCCAAGCACGGGGGAGTGATTACTATGAATATGGTGGCCGGTTGTCCAGGTGATTTCTAGATTTTTGACATTAATTTGGTTAGAGGGGATTTGGTAAAGATGCACGCATACCTCTGTGAATTCAGTTATTATACGCATGACCATGCCGGTTATGCTATTTGCAGTACAAATATAAAGGGTTGCGAGAAGATAAAGGCTGATTTACAGGAGATGATGGATGAAGGTTTAATCCATATAACCAGGCCTAGGGCAGAATATGAAGAGGAAGTGAATATGGTTTCTGGATGTCCGGGTGAATTCAGAACTTTTGAAGTAGAGCATTTGAATGAAGATCTCGTACAGTTACATGCTAATTTCTGTCGTACTGTTGGTCAGGTGGAACACCAATATGGGTTTTGCATAGTTTGTTGTCGAGACCCCCGAGGATGTTCTATTATGAGAGAGGGTGTTCAGCTGCTGTTAGACAATGAAACTATCAAGATCACAGGCCATAGGGATGATTATCACGAGATTGATATGGTTGAAGTTTGTTTAATGGAAGAAGAGTCAGAGGAAAAGTATGCCTCCGCGGATGAGTATTTCTCTTCAGACGAATATTTTTTTACCGAAAATGACTTTTTGATGCCTAATTATGTCGAGGGAGGTGTAAACGTCATTGTACCTTGTTTTGGTGCACCCGCTCACCTTGAGGTGGAGTACCATAGAAAACCAGCTGTTACCCCATTGGTAATTAGTCTGCCAAGACCTGTTCCCTATAAATCAGATAAGGTTGTGCCTTACAAATACAACGCTACAATCTTAGAAGATGTGGTGGAAATTCCTATCCTGCCAATACCAGATGTTGGAAATATAGCTGATAATAGCAGGGTGACCCACAATGGTCGTGTGTTTACACTGATTATTCGAAGAGACGTTGTTGCTGGAAAGAAAATTGCTGAGAACGATGAGTCTAAGAAGGCTGCAGGAGAGACTAGTGGAGCTACATTGGAGAAAGAAGTGGATGATATCTTGAAGATAATTAAAATGAGCGACTACAAAATTGTGGACCAGCTATTGTAGACTCATTCAAAGATATCCATCTTAGCTTTATTGGTGAATTCCTCCGCTCATAGAGAATCACTGATGAGAGTACTAGACCAAGCTTTTATGGAGAACGACATGCCATTAGATCAATTCAGTAACGTAATTGGAAACATTACGTCATGTAACAACTTGAGTTTCTGCGATGATGAGTTACCAGATGAAGGGAGGAATCACAACCTAGCCCTCCACATATCTATGAACTGCAAGAATGACTCACTATCCAATGTGCTAATTGATAACGGATCCGCGTTGAATGTTATACCGAGAAGTACTCTCATGAAGTTAAAGTATCAGGGAACACCTATGCACCCGAGTGGCATCATTGTGAAGGCTTTTGATGGGTCGAGGAAATCTGTCATCGGTGAGGTGGACTTACCCATCCACATAGGACCATATTTGTTCTTGATAACCTTCCAGGTTATGGACATTATTCCCGCGTATAGTTGTTTGCTAGGACGGCCATGGATACACGAAGCAGGGGCTGTCACTTCAACTCTACATCAGAAGCTAAAATTTATGCGTGAAGGGAAGGTAGTGATCATAAATGGGGAGCAAGCATTGTTGATATCCCATCTATCCTCTTTCAGTATTGTAGAAGCGGATGAGGACGCTGTTGGAACCCAGTTCCAGGCCTTATCCATTGACAACATAAGGAAGAATGAGAATTCTGTGGTTTCCTTGAAGGACGCGCAGTAGGTTGTGCGCAATGGTAATAATGCAGTTTGGGGACGACTTGTGGATCCACTTGTGAACAAGAACAAAACTGGTTTGGGTTTCTCTTCGAGGAATGGCAAAGGCGAAAATTTGAAGTCAAAGTCTTCTGTGAGCAGTTATCATGATGTTTTCCGAAGCGGAGGCTACCTCCATCCAATTGGTTCTGGAATTAATGTTGTTGAAGAGGATAAAGCAGAGCAGGAAGTACCGAATTATGTGACGCATGGAGTCCAAGTTCAAAACTGGGTCACCATTGATGTTCCTTCATGCAAACATGTTTCAAAGTAATTTGTTTTGTTAATCCGTTTCTTTCTTTTGAAAAGCTTTCACTCTGCCCAAGGTTGAAGTATTGATGTTGTAGGGCTTATCTGTTTGCTATAACTATTAAGATCATTAATAAAAGTTGTCTTTGCTTCCAAATTATGTCTTTTATTTTCTGCTTTTTCCTGGGAAATGGTAATAAAAAAAACTTTCAAAATAATTAATAACTGAAAATTAATCTGCATGATCACTTGTTATATGTGTCAGTTTCTAAAAACAATCATAAATCACATGTGCAGATTAATTAAAAAACTCGTTGAATACAATGACCCTGCACCCTCTCCCAACTTTGATTGTCCTGTGTTCGGGGCTGAAGAAGAAGATTATGATGAGATTCCAGAAGAGGTCTCACGGTTGGTTGAGCACGAGGAAAATACCATTCAACCATACAAAGAGCCTTTGGAAGTGGTTAATTTGGGTTCAGAAGAAGATCCGAAGGAATTCAAGATTGGAGCATCGTTGCATCCTGATGTAAAGAGCGGGTTGATTGAGCTATTGAAAGAGTATGTGAATGTTTTTGCTTGGTCTTATCAAGATATGCCTAGTCTAGATACAGACATTGTCGAGCATCGTTTGCCGTTGAAGCCAGAGTGTCTGCCAGTTAAACAAAAGTTGAGAAGAACCCACCCGGATATGGCAATAAGGATCAAAGAGGAGGTCCTAAAGCAAATTAATGCTGGTTTTCTTGTGACATCGGTGTATCCTCAATGGATTGCCAATATTGTCCCAGTACCGAAAAAAGATGGAAAATTCTGCATGTTCGTAGATTACAGAGATCTAATAAAGCTAGTCCAAAAGATGATTTTCCATTGCCTCACATTGACATGTTAGTGGATATCACAACAAACTTCAAGGTATTCTCGTTCATGGACGGATTTTCAGGGTATAAACAAATAAGAATGGCTCCAGAGGACATGGAAAAAATAACGTTTATCACACCCTGGAGAACATTCTGTTACAGAGTAATGCCCTTCGGGTTGAAGAACGCTGGTGCAACGTACCAGAGGGCTATGACAACCCTATTCCATGATCTGATGCACAAAGAAATCGAAGTATATGTTGATGATATGATTTCCAAATCCCAAACTGAAGAAGGGCATATAGAAGATTTGTTGAAGTTTTTTCAGTGTTTGAGGAAGTATCGTCTCCGCTTGAATCCAAATAAATGCACCTTCAGAGTTAGATCGGGGAAATTGTTGGGTTTTATTGTTATCCAGAAAGGAATTGAAGTTGACCCTGACAAAGTCAAAGCAATTCAAGAAATGCCAGCACCAAGAACTGGAAAGCAAGTCAAGGGTTTCCTCGGGAGTTTGAATTATATCTCCAGATTCATTTCCCACATGACTGCAACGTGTGAACCGATCTTTAAGTTGTTAAAGAAAGATCAAGGTTGTGTATGGACGAATGACTGCCAAAAGGAATTTGAAGGTATTAAAGAGAATCTGCTTGAACCTCCTATCTTGCTCCCTCCAGTAGAAGGAAGACCGTTGATTATGTATCTAACAGTGTTAGATAAATCCATGGGTTGTATTCTGGGACAACAGGATGAAACAGGAAAGAAAGAGTTCGCCATTTATTATCTCAGCAAAAAGTTCACTGATTGTGAGTCACGGTATTCTATGCTAGAAAAAACATGTTGTGCTTTGGCCTGGGCGACAAAGCGTTTGCGGCAGTATATGTTGAATCATACTACTTGGTTGATCTCCAAAATGGATCCAATCAAGTATATTTTTGAAAAGCCTGCTCTTACTGGGAGAATTTCCCATTGGCAGATGTTGTTATCTGAATATGATATCGAGTACTGCACTCAAAAGGCTATCAAAATTAGTGTGTTGGCATATTACCTTGCTCACCAGCTGGTAGAAGATCATCAGTCTGCAGAATATGAATTCCCCGATGAAGATGTGATGTTCTTGAAATTGAAAGATTATGATGAACCATTGCCCGAGGAGGGCCCCGACCCTGAATCTCGTTGGAGTATGGTATTTGATGGAGCTGTGAATGCTTATGGTAAAGGAATTTGTGTTGTGAATGTTACTCCTCATGGATCACATATTCCTTTTACCGCGAGGTTAACATTTGATTGCACTAATAATATGGCAGAATATGAGGCTTGCATCATGGGTCTTGAGGAAGCTATTGATCTCAAAATCAAAATTTTAGATGTGTATGGCGATTCAGCATTGGTAATAAATCAGATTAAAGGAGAATGGGACACTCGTCACCCTGGCTTGATCCCTTACAAAGATTATGTTAGAAGATTACTACCCTTCTTCAAATAACTTGAATTCCATCACATCCCTAGAGATGAAAATCAAATGGCGGACGCTTTGGAAACCTTGGCTTCCATGTACCAAGTGAATACTTGGAATGATATACCCCGAATTACAGTTCGACGACTCGATAGGCTCGCTTATGTGTTTGCGACAGAGGAGGTAGCAAATGAAAAACCTTGGTATTATGATATCAAGCATTTTCTTCAGACTCAGGAATACCCGTTTGGTGCGTCAAAGAAAGATAGGAAGACACTGAGAAGATTGGTAGGCAGTTTCTTCCTTAGTGAGAATGTGTTATACAAGAGAAATTTTGACATGGTCTTGCTCAGATGCGTGGATAGACACGAAGCAGATATGTTGATGCATGAGATTTATGAAGGTTCATTTGGCCCTCATGCTAATGGACATTCAATGGCTAAAAATATGCTAAGGGAAGGTTATTATTGGTTGACAATGGAATCTGATTGTTACAAATTTGTAAAGAAGTGCCATAAATGCCAGATTTACGCAGATAAGATCCATGTACCTCCGACACTTCTCAATGTGATTTCATCCCCATGGCCTTTCTCTATGTGGGGTATTGACATGATCGGGATGATAGAACCCAAAGCTTCGAATGGACATCTTTTCATCTTGGTAGCAATTAACTACTTTACCAAATGGGTAGAGGCTGCTTCATATGCCAATGTTACCAAACAAGTGGTTATGCGTTTCATCAAAAACAATCTTATATGCCGGTATGGTGTGCCGAGTAGAATCATCACTGACAATGGCTCGAATATGAATAACAAGATGATGACTAAACTGTGCGAAGAATTCAAGATTGTCCATCATAATTCATCTCCATACAAGCCAAAGATGAATGGGACTGTTGAAGCTGCTAATAAGAATATCAAGAGAATTATCCAGAAAATGGTTGTTACTTATAAGAATTGGCATGAAATGCTCCCTTTTGCTTTGCATGGATATCGAACATCTGTTCTCACTTCAACAGGAGCAACCCCGTTTCCCCTAGTGTATGGAATGGAAGCTGTACTCCCTGTCGAGGTGGAGATTCCTTCGTTGCGTGTGATAATGGAAGCAAAATTGACAGAGGCTGAATGGGTTCAGAACAGGTTTGACCAATTAAATTTGATTGAAGAGAAGAGAATGACAGCTTTGTGTCATGGGCAGTTATATCAGAAAATAATGAATAAAGCTTTTGATAAAAAGGTCAAACCTCATGAATTCAGAGAAGGCGAGCTCGTGCTCAGGAAGATCATGTCTTTCAACACTGATTCTAGGGGCAAATGGACTACCAATTTTGAAGGCCCGTATGTTGTCAAGAAAGCCTTCTCTGGTGGTGCATTAATTCTTGAAACTATGGATGGCGAGGAGTTCCCACGGCCCATGAATGATGACGCAGTCAAGAAATACTTTGCCTAAAGAAATAAAAGAACAACTTGCTAAGTTGAAAACACGAAAGGGTGGCTTATGCAAAAAGGAGCGTCTCAGTAGGCCGAAAACCCAAAAGGGCGGTCTAGGCAAAAATTAGAGACATAAACAGAATAAATTTCCCGCTAATTTGAAAACCTGCAAGGGCAACTTAGGCAAAAGTTAGGGATCTTCTTGGCAAGTAACTACGTCAGACAAGACTTGATCGTTGAAGCAACAATCTTCTCGGATCCTTACTATACTTCAACAAAAGCTGCTGCTCAGGATTTCAAAAGTTTTTAGGGGGGATAATGGTCATTGTATCTCAATGTATCTTTTCCATTATGTATTACCATTTCCCAAACTTTGTAATCATCCATGCAGTCTCGCCATTCGCAGACTACCATTCTATTAATGAAATTCGAACTTTTACCCAATTCTTTGTGTTCTTATTTTTATTTAGCTTACAAAGACTTCATTTATTACTGATAATAATTGTTAAAGCAAAAAGATTAAAAAAAGCAAAATTAACTTTTCAAAAAAAAGAGAAGAGATCTTTACAATTCAATTTACTTCAGGATTTGTGATGAAACAATGACAACAAAGATGGTGATCCCAAGAATGAACAAACTCCGTTTGTTTTAGGAGGATTTACTTCTTTCATGAAAGTTTTCTCAGGTCATTTTGCTGGTGTGCGCAATCTTTGTGTGTTTCTCGGATAGTTAAAGACGATATCAGTGGGTACAAGGTACAGTATTTGGGTTTGTGACCCCATTATCCCCAGTCAAGTCTTGGTTCATTTTTTTGTGTTTGCATAATCAGAAGCCTCTGTCCCAGTTTCCCCAGCGAAGTTTTTCCTCATATTATGAAAGGTTTTATTTCCTTGATGTGCGGGGATGTCGCTCTTTTTGCAGTTTTGGCTTTAATGTTGACTTTTTGATTTCCCAGGAAGGTTATCCCATGGCATCTCTTGATGGAATAAGTAGTCATGATGAAAGTTTCAGTCCGCAGTTTATCTCCAGGGAGGTAAGCTTAAATCCCCCAGTGAGGTTTGATTTGTTTTGGCGTCAGTCTGCTTTATTTGAGTTTGGTCTTGCAATCTCCTGTAGGCATGTTGCTTTTGGAAATCCTTTTCCTCCAATGAAACCTGAAGAAGGATGTTCTATTCCAGTATCTGTTTGATTTAGCTACATCCGGATTATGTTTCTCCTCAGTGAAGTTAAAGCATTTAGGTTTGGTTTCTGCAGTTGCTTTTACCTTTTTTGGATTGATCTTTATGATTGAAGCTTAGCCCAATGTTGCTAGTACCTGAGGCGGTTTTATTTGTCTGTGCTGATTATGTATCCTTTTTACCAGCACATGCACAATAGCGCTCATACATTCATACATACATCATGCATTGCTAAAAATCATCATTCATTGGCATTATGTTCTGACCTTTCCAGCAACGCTCTTTGCTTAGTTGAATTGGTTTTCCCTCTTGAGTTTATTTCTCAAAGGATGAATCTGCGTTGGTCGTCTTGCTCTAGTTTATTTCTGAATTGGATTTGTGGCTACATGACAATATCATTTATTATGGATTTCTGAAAACTTTGAGCTTTGGTTTGCGCATTTATTTTGCACAGGAAGACTTTATCTCCTCAGCAGGAATGTCATGGCATTTCCCCGGGAAGTCATTTCTCTTTGCAATTCCCCTTGACAATAAGTGGAAGTCTCTTTATTTGAGAAAAATTACGTATTACCCTTTCCAGGAAGATTTCCTTGGTTAAAGAAGAAATTGAGACCCGTTCTTGGAAAAACACCAGAATCTTGGGGAAACTTGATATATTTTCTCTTTCTACCTTCAGTGAAAGTTGGTAGTACATCAGCAGTGAACGTCAGTGTTTGTTATCTTTTTGCTATCTTCAGTGAACATTGATAGTTCATCGTCAATGAACGGCAGTGGTTTGATATATTTTCTATTTCTACCTTCAGTGAACGTTGGTAGTACATCAGTAGTGAACGTCGGTGTTTGTTATCTTTTTGCTATCTTCAGTGAACGTTGATAGTTCATCGTCAGTGAACGATGGTGGTTTGATATATTTTCTCTTTCTACCTTCAGTGAACGTTGGTAGTACATCGGCAGTGAACTTCGATGTTTGTTATCTTTTTGCTATCTTCAGTGAGCGTTGATAGTTCATCGTCAGTGAACGACGGTGGTTTGATATATTTTCTCTTTCTACCTTCAGTGAACGTTGGTAGTACATCGGCAGTGAACGTCGGTGTTTGTTATCTTTTTGCTATCTTCAATGAATGTTGATAGTTCATCGTCAGTGAACGACAGTGGTTTGATATATTTTCTCTTTCTACCTTCAGTGAATGTTGGTAGTACATCGGCAGTGAACGTTGGTGTTTGTTATCTTTTTGCTATCTTCAGTGAACGTTGATAGTTCATCATCAATGAACGGAGGTGGTTTGATATATTTTCTCTTTCTACCTTCAGTGAACGTTGGTAGTACATCGGTATTGAACGTTGGTGTTTGTCATCTTTTTGCTATCTTCAGTGAACGTTGATAGTTCATCGTCAGTGAACGGCGGTGGTTTGATATATTTTCTCTTTCTACTTTCAGTGAATGTTGGTAGTACATCGGCAGTGAACATCGATGCTTATTATCCTCCTCTCTGATTCTGTTCTTGTGGTTTACCAGTGATTTATTTTCCTGGTGGGATTGATCTTTTGTTTCTACATTTCATGTTGCATCCCCAATGCTACTTTGCGTCTCTTTTTTTCCATTCATATGCATTCTTATGCATAAACATTTGCATGGCATCTTAGGGCCCAAAATAGGGTTTGTTTTATATTTAAGTGTCTTCAATCACGTTGACATGAAGGTTTTTAACCTTTGTATCTCCGGATAGAAGAAACTTAAATAAGGGCAGCTGTTGTACCCCAAATTTTGCCCCTAAGATCCCTTCATCATACCATATTGTTTCAATCACAATAAAATCACATTAGGGCTTTTGGTTCTTCTCCCTATTTTTAGCCTTTCTTTGATGAGGAATTATCAAGCACCTTGACTTGTTTTCTTTTGTGATCATGGATATTTTGCTTTGATTTTCTCTCTAATTAATAAAATGCAATATTGGTTTGTCTTACTTGTTAATAATGTAGGTAAAGGCATTGAGGTTTAGCAAGTTGCTTCATGGATGCATGAGTTTATTTCCATGCTGTTGTACCCCAAAATTTTGCCTCTCCTTTTATCAACATTTCCCCTCACAAGGCTCTTGGAACTCAAGATCAAGTTAGGGTTTACTCTGCTCAAGACATCTCCTTGCACTGATGACCTAAACTAGGGTTTGAGTTTGCACAGGGATTTTTGGACCTTCAATGCTCAAATTGACTTCCATACTTCATATTGGACTCATAAGTTTGTCCATACTAAGTTTCAAGCCTTGAATCAAATTTTTGCCCAGTCAGTTGGACAGTTGACCTATAAATCAATTGTATTGGGGGAAAAGTCAATTGTGGCCAATTTACTGTCAAACCTCATGAATTTTGACCCACATCAACATTATGAACTCATATGAACCATTTGATCAAGTTTGGACCACAACTCCACAATAAATTTGATCAGATCACCAAAAGGGCAAAATGGTCATTTTTAGGGTTTTGACTGTACAAAGGCAATTTCTTACTTTTTGACCTAGCCAATGGAAATTCAAGCTCAACCAAGGACTCAAGGTCTCAATGGCATCATCTTGACCTATTCAACAAGTTCAAAAGATCTCAAATGCATAGGATTGGCAGATGAATTTTTCAGTCAACTGATCAAAATTTAACTGTACACTGAAAAGTCAAACTTTGATTTTTTGGTCAAAATCAAGTGCCAAGGGTCATTTTTCATCAAGATGTGTCAAATTATGAAACTTTTTCATCAAGAAACCCAAAATTGCAAATTAGGGTTTGAAATTGAAAAAATTTCATAACTTTGAATTTTTCTAAGTTATGAATTTTTTTTTAATTTTTCCTAACTTTGTCCCACATTTTCACCATGATGAAAATGGATTCAAACAAAACTTCCAACATAAAAGTTGTATTCCTCCACAAATTCTACAACTTTGATTCACAAAGTTTTCTAAAAATAAGCTTGGATCTCATGTTATGAGTTTTGGAACAAGGGTCCCTAAAACTTTTAACTTAGTGAAATTTTGCCCTAGTTTAGGCAGGATTTTGACCTATCTTCTTGGCAATTTTTCACATAGTTCCACTTGGATTATCAAGTTGCATTTCAAAGATGGATTATAGATAATGTTGCAAGCTTTCCAAGTTGCCCAAGAACTCCTCAAACACATTTGTGGTTAGGGAGAATCGAATGCTTGGAGTTGGCAAAAACTCACTTTGTATCCATGGCAAAATCATGTTCACTCAAGTTGCATTTTTAAACCAGCATGCCTTGTACTAGTTTGCAGGCCTCTAAACCACTTCACACTCCTTAATTAAATGCAAATCCATCAGTCTAAGCATTTGTTTTGGCCATTTGTGCATTGTACACAAAACTAAGCCCTAAGTAGAAAAAGACACATTTCCATTTTTACAAAAGTGTGCTTTATGTCAAACCATGATCTTTGAGCATAGGGCCAAGATATAAGAAGCCAAATCAAATCCACAAATTGCAGGGACCAAGAGGATTGTATGCAGCGTATTTGATGGCTTGTACAGGCCTGTAATCACAACTTCCCATTCTTACTTCAAAAACAAGTAACTTGTCAAAATGCTCACAACTTGAAAACCAGCCATTGTGAACTTACACAAACATTTCAAACAACTTTCACACAACCCTTTGAGCAAGATACACGAGTGTTTGAGCCCCTAAGCACCCCATAGCCAGAAATCACACTTCTTTGGCAAAACAGGGCAGGTGCTGCAACTTGAGTGCCATAGCTCATTTGCCTCGTGCGTTTTGCCCCTTTTTGCTTCAAACACCTTCCATTCAACTCACTCAAGCAATCCCAAACCTCCATTGCCAACTGTAACTCCATTTACAGTGTTCACCATTTTCATTTCAAGCTTGTGCAGGTTGAGTTCTATAGGCTGATTCAGAGACATTCAAGGCAAGCCAGCTATTGGAAAAGATCAAGTGAAGTTCAGGCAAGCTACCAGACATCTCAAAACTTGTTGAGAAGCACTGCATTGTCCTACACGAATCCAACTGAAACAGGTTTTTCCTCACTTTCTATCTCTCTATTTAGGAACATTTAGCCTTAGGTTTGTGAATAAAAAATGTAGTGTTCATTGCTAGGAAGCCATACACATGCTCAGCTTTCATTTATATTAAGTGTGCTAGGAGTATTTCATCCATGAACATGTTGAAAAACTAGGTCAGATTTTAGGGCCAGAGAAATTCTCTCTGGTCTTTGAGAGTTAGGATTAATGCTTTATATGGTTAGAATCGTATTGAAATTCTCTACAAGTTTGATGTTGTGAGTTTTTGCAAAAGATCAAGTAATATGATGTAGCATTTGAACCAGGCGCGCACGTTTACAAGGTCTGAAGGTTGAAGATGAAGCTGACTTGGGCTGGGCCTGGCCAGGCTTGCTTTTGGCACCTCCCACTTTCATTTTTGCACCCCCTGGCCCAATTTCTTGAATAATTATATTTTTGTATTTTTGTTTTCATTTTTGGTTTTGTTTATATAGTTCCAAATATAAAAAATGCTCAAAAAACATTTTCATATTTTTTTACATTTATTTAGCATTTTATTTTAATTTTTCTAATATTTTTAATATTTTTAATACTTTTATATTATTTGTTAAAACTTAAAAATAATATGGAAATCATACTTTTATTTTTATTTCTTATTTTTATTGACACTGGAAATATTATTAAAAATATAATTTATTTTTGTATATATTTTATTTTATATTATTCATATTTAATATATATATATATATATATATATATATATATATATATATATATATATATATATAATAATATATATATATATATATATATATATTATATATATATATATATATATATATATATATATATATATATATATATATATATTTATACTATATATATATATATATATATATATATATATATATAATATATATACATATATATATATATATATATATATATATATATATATATATATATATACTATATATATATATATATATAAATATATATATATATATAT